>CM053743.1:34388519-34401967 GCA_028658305.1 Pachyuromys duprasi
CTTTAAGTTGCTTTTCTCAGTTATTTGTCAGTCACCTAAAATCTAACTAACACAGGTAATTAATAGTGGAGGACTAGGTTGTTGCTGTGAATTAATCTGATCTTGTGATTCTTAGGTGTTTGCAATGGTTTGTGAGAGGAGTAAAGAGGTGTGAGCCCTGGAGTGCTATGAGCAGCTTCATGGTGGGAGCTCAAAAGACCAACATGATAATAGAAATGCATGTGTTAAAAAAAAACTAGGCTCATAAGATTCACGATGGAAAAGGGAGATTCTCTTGGGAACAGGACTAGGTCCCTTGCATGTTGTATTCTGGCAAACAATGTGTCTGCCCTTTGTCCTCTGAAATTTTAGATGCTGCTGAGTTTAAAGGCAACTAAATAACTATTCTGGCAGATGAAATTTCAAAGCAGTCAGTTCAGCATTTAGGCTGTGGCATGGTCATTGATGGCTTCTTTTAGTCAGGTTTACAATAAGAATTTAGAAACAAAAAATCAGACCGTAAGACTTGAAAAAAAAAAGATTTGGCCAGAATGGGCTGTGTAAGGTTGTATCTAAGAATGACATGGTTTTTGGAGATATTAGTGTCATTAAAAAACAAACAACAACAATAACAACAACAAAAAAACCTAAGAACAAGTCAGGGTTGGGAAATTTACAGGGAGCCCCCAAGAGGAAAATGTACAAAGCTATTACGAGGGTGGGTCCTAAGCTGCATTGGAAATGCTGGAGTGTTGGAGATGTTAAGAATGTGGAAACTGTGCTGAGGAAAATCAAAGGCAACCAGTTCAGCCAGTCAGGAGAAAGGTTATGTAGTCTGCAAAGGGAAGTGTCATAGGGGAAGGGTTACCCAAGGCCACTGGAACCCACATCATACCATCATGAACCTGGATACTAGACATGGGACTAGTGTTTCCTCTACTGGATCGATTCCTACATTTCCATTTAATTCTCCCCTTTTCCACTTTTGGAATAAGAATGTTTATTCTGTCTCATTGTGTATTGGAAGAATGTGCCCTTGACTATGGTTTTATAGAGCCTCATAGCTAAGATATTATCTGACACAGAGAGCTTGCCTGACTTTGACCATTGTGCCTTTGAATGTGGTACCTTGTTTTCAGTCCTTTCTTCTCTTACCTACTTCCCATCCATGAGACAAAACCCTCCTCTTTCACTGGTTTTACCAGAATGGTAGAACCATTCAGTTCTACCCAAGAACAAAAGGCCAAGCAGCCATAGATGGAAACATCTAAAACATAACATCTACTTGTCACGGCGCAACCTATTTTGACTCCTTTATTCCTTTTCATCTTTGCTTCCACTAGACCACATGCTTCTTTTCTGACCAATTGCCTCTCACCTGGAAGGCTGAAACAAGTCGACATGCTTTCTAGACCTTCCCAATTGTTCTTTACCAAAAGCTAGAGAACTCTATAAAAGTAGTCAATCTACAGTCTACCTTAAGATCCAGCTATACCATTCTTGGGCATATACTTGATTCTACCACAAGGACACTTGTTCAGTCATGTTTATTTTGGCTTTATTCATAATAGCCAGAAATTAAAAACAACCTACGTGTCCCTCAACAGAAGAATGGATAAATAAAATATGGCACATTTACATAGTGGAGTATTATTCAGTATGACATTATGAAATTTGCAGGCAAATGGATGGAACTAGGAAAAAATATCATCCTGAGTGAGGTCACCCAGACCTAGAAAGGCATATGTGGTATGTATTCACTTATATGTGAATATTACCTGTTAAGTACATGATAATCAAGCTACAATCTGTAAATCCAGAGAGGTTAGGTAAAGAGGAGGAATCTAGGGGAAATGCATGGATCTTCCCGAAAAGGGGAAATAGATTTTATGGCTAGACTGGGGACAGGTGGCAATGGGAGTGACTGGGGATCAGGTTAGTCACAGGGAGATGGAATGGAAGGAAAGAGTATGGGGAAAGACAATTGGAACTGTGGGCATTTGGGGAGTGGTGTAGAGACCTAGTTCAGAGGAAACTTTCTGGACTCTATGAAGGTATTCATAATGAGTGCTCCTACTCATGGCTAATATGAAGTCTCAACTGAATATCTCTTGTAGCCAGGCAAGGCTTCCAGTGCCAGGACTGTGTTCAGTTGACTTGGCCAACCCACACTGATTCTGTGATAGAGGTCACACTCTGTAAATGGACAGCATGGCCCCATGGCCAAAGACAACACTCACACACCTCATTGAAGATGGAGAAGTCTAGCTGGTGCCCACATGGAGCCTTCACCCCTACATTCTAGTCTCTTTGATTCGAGAAGCTACTCTGCAGGCTACGGAAAGAAAAACATGGACACCAACCCAGCCACAAACTTTTAAACTACAATCTGTCGTGCCTGTAAAATATGCTAGGGCAATAGTGGCACAAGACTTGTGGGAATGGTAAACCAATGTCTGATTAAACTTGAGACCCACTACACATATAGGAACATATATCACGTACTGCTTGGGCAACCAAGAACCAGAGACTAGATAGCCCATAAGCCTATGGAAAAAAACAAACCTTATTGGTCAAAAATATAAGTAAATGAAATTATTCCTTTTGTTGTTGTTTTGTTTTATAAGACAGCCTGACTGTCTTGAACTCACAGAGATCCACCTGCCTCTGCCTCCCTGAGTGCATGGATTACAACGTGCACCACTGAACCTGGCTTAAAATGATTCCTAATGATATTCTGCTACAGTAATAGATAGGTGCCTTATCAAGTACTCATCAGAGAGGCTTTCTCTGGCAACAGATGGGAATAGATGCAGAGACTCACAGCCAGACATATGTAGAGAGAGAATCTAACTTGGAGGTTTCCATCAAACTTCTTCCCTCAGAGCTCAGGAAATCCTGTGGAGAAGGCAGAAAGGGTGAGGGGATGGAGGACACCAGGAGAACCTTGCCCTCTGAGCCAACTAAGCAAGGTGCCTATGAACTCCCAGAGACCAAAGCAGCAAACACAGGGGTGTCTGCATGGGTCTGCACCAGGTCCTCTGCATATGTATTAATCCATGAGATTAGTATTTTTATGGCACCCCTGACTGTGAAAATGAGTGAGTCTCTGACTCTTGCCTGTTCTTGGGACTCTCTCCTTCTATTGCCGTGAACAACCTCAACATACTAGTTCTTGCTTCATCTTACTATATCTTATTTTGTTGTGTTTGATTGTTATCTCTTGAAGCCTGTTCTTTTTTAAGGAGTGACAGAAAGGGGGCAGATCCAGAGGAAGGAGAGATGGGGAAGAGCTAGAGTTGTGGATGTAGAGGAAACTATAATCAGGATACACTGTACCAGAAACATCGATTTTCAATTAAAAATTTAATTAAATTTGAAAATACTTGGAAAAGGAAAATGCACAGGATAAAACTAAAACTACTGTATGGAGGAAAAGTAACTGTATTTCTCAGTATCCTTGTAGATTATATTAATAAACCAAAATACTGTAATGCATCCCTGTTTCATTAACTAAAATTTACTATATGAAATTTACTAATTTTCTTCAAGAGAAGAAAATGTCATTATTATGGCAATATCTGTTAGACATTTTCTAAGTGTTCTAAACATTTTTTATAATTATTAACGTAATATTCTCTAGAAATTCTGGAGACAGATGTTTTTTTGTCTTCACTTTACAGATAAGGTGGATTGATTAAATCCATGTTGCAGATGAGATGAGTGACAGAGAGGTTGAACAGGGTGTTCAAGGCCACCCCCCACACAGCTGATCAGCAGAACTTTAAACTCAAGCCATCAAGGACCTGACCCCATGCTATCGAAGATAAAGTGTGCTGTGTGCCTCTTTATCTTGTATGTCTTTGCGAACTATGTTTCCTTGTGCATTCCTCCAGTAACAGCATTTGGTGAGAAGAATTCTTTTTTACTTAATTAGGATACGTTTATGTAGTTTTACAAAGCATATAAACACAGCTGTTTCCTTTTCTTCCCAGGTCACACTGACAAGTGTTAACAAAACATAGTCTGTGAAAGTATTAGTGGGCAGTAAAGGCAGGACTATGTGTGTCTCTAGCAGAACTTACAATCAGAGAAGAAATGCTGCCCTGGGAAAAACTAAGTTTATCAATGGCAGCTATAGCATTTGCCATTGTTATAAATAATGCTTTAATAAATATACATTTTAAAATTTAAAAATGTTGCAGATCTGGCTAGATTATACTCCTGCCTCAGAACCCTCCATGATTTTCTATTGCTCACTTCATGAATTCAGCCTTGTTCTGTTAGCTGGATGGTTCTGCATGACCTCATCAGTCTTTCTCTCTCTTCTGGTGCTCTCTACACTAGTACATTCGTGTGGTCTGTCTGTCCCACTGGGGCTACCTAACTTCCTTCTTACATCATGGCTTCTTTGTAAAGCCTTCCTTGATTCCTCAAGCAGTTCAGGAATGCCGATTGTTTACCATCATTCTTTACCATTCTTCTCCTTCCTAGGATTTATGACAAGTGTAATGAAATAATCACCTGGAAATTTATCTGTGTAATGTCTGTTCTCCCTCATGGGATGGCAAGCACTCATCTGTGAATGGGATTAAAGCCCTACTCAGCATTTCATCCCTTTGAACTGGCCTGGGACACAGTAGATGTTCCATATATGATCGCTGAGTGTATGAATCAATATAAATCATAAGATAATTGGCCCTTGCTTGTCCAAATGCAATCCTTGTGTTTAGAAGGATGTTTCTTGAGCCAGGAGTTTAAGACACAACTGAGTTGGAAGCAATGTGGTGAAGGAATACATAAAACATGTCCCACTGCCCTAAGGAGACCACTGGAATGTGACTGAATGAGGTTTGGATGCAAAGTCTGAGCCAGTGTCCGCCCCTTCTTCTGGCTGGGGAAAACAACATTTTTATCCTATGATTTCCCACCTGTTAAACCTGTACACAAATACCGTGGCTGTGTCCTGGTGTTCATATGGAGGGTTAATCTGCTCTATTCTTCCAGGGAGTCTACTGAACTGAAGCCAAGGCACTAAATAAGCCACAGATGTTGGTTCCTTTTAAAATTATTGCATGTCGAGTTTCACCTCACCTCTTGCTTATCTTTAAAACTCTGATATCTCTCTTAGCATTTCAAGTTCCACGAGAGAGAGAGGATTTG
Source organism: Pachyuromys duprasi (assembly GCA_028658305.1). Taxonomy (NCBI): domain Eukaryota; kingdom Metazoa; phylum Chordata; class Mammalia; order Rodentia; family Muridae; genus Pachyuromys; species Pachyuromys duprasi. Next base: position 34,393,662 of record CM053743.1, read on the forward strand.
GGACATGATGCACACTACCCACAGCTTGAGCCATCTAAAATAAACCTGAAAACCCTCAATCATTCCTGAAGTTCTCATCTTTAACAGGTTTTTAGACTCTAGGAGTTTCAGTGAATGCCTAATTTACTTGAAGAGGTTGATTTTTGTTATTTTTGTCTTGGCAAGCCATGCAAGAACAGCCAGGATGGTTTTTAGATCTCAAGATCTTTTCTTTACAAAGCAGCACTTTTAATTTTGAGGCAAATTTTCATGGATCCTTTCTGAAACACAGATATGTCTAAAACATAGGCATGATCATTCAAAAGGTAGTTCCTTCTACCATGAGTATGGACTCTGTCAGACATTAAATGCTCTAAAAGATGAAGAAAGATTCCAACTCAGTCTTTGCTCTCAAAGAGCTTAGAGTCTGCTGTGGAAGGCAGGAGGCATCATCAACATTTGCCAAATTCCAATCCCCAGGAAGAAAGCAGTAAGCCTTGTTAAAGAGACGGAGTTGCAGCTGTATGCAGCTCAGATTTATCTTATGTGTCTCCTACAGACGGGATAAGATAATGCCCCTTTCAGTGAGCAACAACTCGAAAGATTCTAAAAGGAGGCAAGGTTTGAAAATGGCCATAAACACTGTTCCATTTTGTTTTATTAGATGATTCATTTTCCTTGCTATAAAGAAATAAATGTAGGCAGACAGCACATACATGTGGAAAGGATCCATCAAAGCCTGGAAGGTACCTCACAGAGAAAACCCCTAAAACAGCTCTCCTCTGTGTGGATGTATGCGGCTGCCCTGCAAATTTGGCATCTGGGTTTTTTCTCATCTATCAATTCACCACGTGTATGTCTCTGTCCACTTGTCAGCCAAGTCTTGCTTGCTGTTACTAGGTAATGGCTGGGAGGGAAGGCCTGGAACTGCCTGTGGAATTTGTGAGGCTCCCTGTGGAATTTGCACAGGCTATGCAGGGAACCACGCTCTGAGAGTGTCACTTTTGTTCTGTGCATAAATTCAGCTTGGTGTGTCTCTTCTCAGCAGCTGGTGGGGGGAGGGGCTTTATTTCAAGAACAAAGCAGAACATAGCATCTTTCTATGGATGGTTGCTCAATGAAGTCCACCCAAGGACCACTCAGATATCTGGGAAATAAAAAGTCATCAAGAAATAGCCTTGGGGAGCATGCCTGTGGTTCTTGCTGGGAGTGGCCCTACCTTTTGATTTGCTGCCAGCTGGAAGAAACATGGCAAGTGGGCTGTACATTCTTATTCAGAACAGCACTGCCAATTAGATGGTAGAAGCCTACAATTTTCTGCACGCTTATAATTTAAGTGGGTGTGCTCGGGACAGAGACCACTGGGAAGCTAACATTGAACTTGGACAGACATAGACAGACCCAGGGCAAGGTGCAGGGAGTGGCTGTCTTTCTCTACAACAGAAATAATTTTCCAGGAGCCCAAAACACATGTCCTGGTCCACAAATGTGAAAGACTATTAAAAAATGTTTGACCTTTATAGCAAAAGGCTAATGTTTGTGGTCGACTCTAGGAGTTGCTAGAGGGCTCAAGGCCATGGTGTTACATGTTGTAAAGAAATAAATGTATGGAGGCCAAGCAGATGGATGAAAAAGTGCCAATAAAGTCTATTCGTGCCTCACAATGGAGGGTATGAGCAACCTGAAAGTACAGCTGATGTGGCCAGATTTGAGGGACACAGTGAGCCCTACTCATGGTTCCATTATGCATCACTCACACATACACAAATGCACACACACACACACGGATTTATTAAGAGCATAAAGTAAGTACATGAGAAAGTTCAAAATTCCACAAGATAATTGTCAGACTCATTCCAATTCATTTATAACACCAGGATTCTATGTCGCTACAAGAACAGGGTTCTTTGTGAGATCCTTGTGACTTATGAGCCACAACCTCAGCCCAACTCTTCCATTCACTACTGGAAGAGAGGATGGTTGATCTCAGTTCTGAGCTCCTGACCTTCTTATCAAACTGCTGGTCATGGCTCAGATCAGTGCTTCTCAACATTCCCAATGCTGCAACCTTTTAATACAGTTCCTCATGCTGCGGTGGCCCCCAACCATAAAATGATTTTGTTACTACTTCATAGCTGTAATTTCGCTACTGTTATGAACTGTAATGTAAATATCTGATATGCAGGATATCTGATATATGACCCCCAAGGGGGTTGCAACCCACAGGTTGAGAACCACTGGCTCAGAGCCTCTGGACCTACTTAGCAAAGATAATGCTCTCCCTTCTGACATACCATGCAGGGATGAAGGCAGACCCCGTGTTCCCTCTTTACACCCACAAACATAAAGCTGGAGGGTCATGTTCCCAGAAAGCAAAAGAAAATTTTACTATAGTAAAAAGCTGGGATTTATATAAATATGACTTCTCTTCCTATTCGAGTAACCATGGGATAACCTAGCCAATCTCTCTCTCAAAAACAAACATTCCAGCTTCTAACCTCTGCTGGACCCTATCCTAATCCATAAGGCTTAGCTCATCCAGAGTGGTCCCCTCTCCTCAGCCATGCAGGCCTGAGCTACTCAGCTCATAGAAAAATAGTTACGGGCTCAACAGGACAGTGAGTGAAGCTAAGAGTAAGATTCAGCAACCAAGGACTCAAGACACTCAATTAAATTTGAACATCAGACAGTTTTGAAGATGAATAGCAAATGACAGCCAACGTAAGCAGAGCCTATACAATGTTTGGCACACACTTATACTTAAAAAGTATTTATAATGGACCCAAATTTTAAATTTTCCTGGTTGGACTGAATTTTATCTTGCAATGCTCAGATGTAGATTTTGGCAGCCCAGACACTGCAGAAGAGTTCTAGGTAGGAAGGGTACTTTGATCTCAGACCCCTTTAGGATCTCTCAACAGGCAACTGAGATTACTCCATTGGTCAAGAGGGTGATTTCTCTCCCTTCCTCTCTCCTTCTGTCTTTGGTAGTATGTTATGATCTATCCAACAGAAAAGGGAAATCAACTACAAAGCACCCGAAATGTGTCCCTTCTGTGTCCTAGTGCTGGTGTTAGGAGGCCATGTTGAGGAAAGTGTTTGTGTTAGAAGAAAGACGATCTCATGAACAGGATGACTGCCTTATAGAACTGGCCCCAGAGGGCTTTCTTTCACCATCACATGAGGGCACAACAAAGAGTCATCAGTTTTCATCCCAGAAGAGGAAGCAAAGAAGATCCTAGTTTTGCTGGAACTCAACCTTGAACTCCCCAGCCTCCAGACCTCCGAGAAATCAATGGCTGATGCCCACAAACCACTTGTTAGCAGTACTTCATTATGACAGACTGAGGAAACTCAGATGAGGCTTGGATGGGGGTGTCCTGAACCCTGACCCCCACTCCCCAGTGTGCAAGAGGAGGGTGAATGGTGTGATTCAATATGAACATGTGTTTGAGTGAATATCACAGTGGACAGAAGCAAAGGCTCTGAGGGGAAACTGTAGATCAGCATGGGTGTAAACTGTGGCTTCCCTATGAACTAACCATGTGGCCCATGTGGCCTGGGGTGAGGTATTTACACTAGTTTCTTCATCTGAAAACGGGGGCAGATGATAACATCCAGCAACTACAGTGACTGCAGAAAGATACTACTCATGAGACGGTTGGAGATGTTCATGACATTAGTAAGCACCTTGCATTAGCTTTGATTGTCATTTTATTATTATTACTAAATTAGAAGGGCACTTAAATAAATGAGACTGATTTTAATATATATATTAAATATATAAAATATTTAAACATATTAAATAATTAAATATATTAAAAATATAATATATATTAAATATATATGTGACCACCAACCATAAAATTATTTCATTGCTACCTCATAACTGTATTTTCTGTTTTGAATCATAATGTAAATTTCTGCTATGCAGGATATCTGATATCTGACCCCTGTGAAAAGGTCGTTCAACCCTCAAAGGGGTCATGACTACAGACTGAGAACGGCGGCTCTAGTTGCTTTCTCCCACCGTTCATCAGATGACAAGCAGAAAGCAGAAATGAAGCACCCTGCGTTGGGTCTAAATTCAGATTGATTCCCACTTTAGTCTTGCCAAAAGCTGAGGCTGCAGGACAAGCAGCCATTGCAGGATGTCTATACGGAAAGCCTGTGGTGGGAATGAGCCCCACAGGAAGAGTCAGTGTGGAGGAGGACCCTTCCTGGGCCCTCTCCCCTGTGCCTGAAAGAGCTGCTGTGAGGGAGTTTCCATTGCCCTCCGTCTTTGTTAGAGTTTGAGGTGTTATTTCAGCACTGGCTGTGACATCTATTCTGGTTTTGCCAAATGACATAAACCGTCAGATCTTCCACCTTCACTTTTATGAGCGACTCGTGCTAAATACTTTTCCCGTGCCTTCATGTCTGGACACACCTATCCTTCAAGGCAAGAATATGATCTCTCTACTATGACTAAGAGGCCCCAACACACTATAGTAAAACTCAATCAGAGTGTCACATATCATTGCGCAGGCCAGAATGGACTCCAGTGGCTTTTGCGAGGTCATTGCAGCCCAGACAACCTTGGGAGAATTTGCATTAGGTATGAAGCTGCTGGCCTAAACATTTTTTTAATGCACTAGATTCTGCAAAAACACTTATAGGTTCATGAAAGTCTTACTGTAGGTTTTTAGTGCTAGCCAGGGTAGAAAAACACTGAAAATGTGCATGTTGGATTTTTCACATAGTCTGATACAGCATTGCCTCTGAAGGCGGCTTCCCAGGTTCAAATCCTGGCTCTACAGCTTGCCATCTGTATGATACAGGACAGCTTGCATTCCTAGTTTACTCCATTAAATAGAGTACAATAGCACTATCTTCCAGGGCTAAGAAAGAATAAAGCAAATTAATATTATAACACTTAGATGTCGATACTTGGCTCACAGTAACTTCTCAGTTGATGGGAGTTATGAATCTATTTGTAATTTAAAAGCCTGGTCAATGGCCTGTCAGAAATCACATGCATAATTATATTTAAATGTTTGCAAATTTGCATTTTTCAGACACCCTTTTAATCCCAAGATCAGTTTATACTCAATAAAAGTTACAACAGTACTTCTAAATTTTTTTCACGTTTGTAAGCATACCGTAAAGAATGGTTTTAAAACATTGACTTGACGAAAAAAACTTTATTAAGTAAAAATAGTGTAAAATATTCTCTTCTCTTCTAGTATAAGGAGGGGAGCTGGATGCTCAGTTCTGCTCACATCCAGATTTATGAGATCCCTATGTGGCCCATCAAACAGTCTAGAAACCAAGTGGCTCCTCAGATGCTGTGCAGCTATGAGTATGTGGGGCCCAGGCCTGGCAGCTTACACCAGGCTTTGTCTGCTTATATCCTTCATTTCTAAGTTTTATCTGAATCCAGGTTTTTTTTTGTTTTTGTTTTTGTTTTTACATGAAACTGTAAGTCTCTCCCCTTCTCAATCTAAGCTGTAGGAATCATGATTTTGGTTACCACCTCTGAAACACTTGTGAATCTGTAACTCAAGCCCAGACATGTTACATTTCCAACCGTCTCCTACTTAATATGTCTTCTTGGATGCCCCCAAAGAAACTTATCAGACCCAATCTAAGAGGGAACTCTCCATCTTCCTAAAACTCAACTCATTAGCTTGCCTCACAAGCTGGATCCTCTTCCATGGTGTCTAGTTTTGGATGGTTTGCTAGCTCTTTGTACAAGCCATGACATTTAGCTCAAACCTGACGTCTGCTTCTCCCTCACCTTCTATCAAACCCTTCACCAAGTCTTACTGGTTTTATTCCTTAAGCCATGGTATAGACTTTTTCACTTCTGTATCTCACTCCAGGCCTCAGCACTAGCACTTAACTTCTAACTGCCCACATCTGGACCACCGCCATCTCAAACAGATGTTCTAAATCACTCTGGGAACTCCTCCAATCTATACATGTATTGAAATCAAAATCAGAGCGATCTTTTCAGAATGAATTAAAATCCCCATGCATAAAGTATCCAACTGAATTTTTATACTTCTTAGAACAGGTAACTTCTTACCTCCTGCCCCGTGTGTGTGTGTGTGTGTGTGTGTGTGTGTGTGTGTTGAGACAAAGTAGTTTCACCATATAATCCAATATAGCCTGGCTGGCCGGGAACTCAATATGTAGAACAAACTGGCCTCGAACTCCCAGAGACCTTTCTGAGGGCTGGGATGAAAGGTATGCAGCACAGTGTTGTGTTCCCTCCTGACACAGGCTCTCTTCCTTAAAGGATCTTCCCTCCTTCTCAACCTAGTCAGTGCTAGCATTCATTCTCTCAATTCAAGCACCAAATCTGCAGGGAAGACTCTCTTAGCCTTCCAACATGCCTGACCGCCTTCAGCCAGGATCTCATAGCTCTGGCTACCTCTCCTTACGGTGCTCACTTCAGTTATCAAGTATTTATTGAAGTGCTAGAGAGATGGCTCAGCAATCAGGAGAGCACTGGGGTTTATCTTGCAAGGGACTTGGGTCCAACTATCAGCATCCACATGGCCCCTTGTCAATAGCTCCAGTTCCAGAAGATATGACATTTTCTTCTGGCTTCTAGGGGCCCTGAGCATTCACATGGTACACAGATGTGCACACACACAAAGTGCCCATACACATGAAAGGATAAAATAATAAATGAGGAAAAATGAAAAACCAACTATTTATTGAGTACCTACAATGTCAGATTGCATTCCAACACCGTAAGACAGGAAACAAACAATAAACACACAGACATGAGGTGAGGTCACATGAGGTGTGTTCTAATTACAGCAACAGAAACAGGAAGGAGGCAAAGGGAAGGAGATTTGTGCTGTCTCTGTTGTCTATGGCTTTGACTGACTGATATTTAGTTACCTGCACACCCCAGGCTCCAAGAAGGCTGGGCTGTCTTCAGCAACAAGCTCAGTGTCTATTTCCTGATAGGTGCTCAATTTAAAATAACGATTGCGTACTCCTCATGCCCGTAACAGAGTTTTTCACAGAGTGAAATAGAAGATTACGGGGCAGCCCCCTGTGAGAAGAGCAACATTCGGAAATAAAGAAGTGTGTTTCGTCTCCACACAGCAGATGCCCGTGTTCCCGTGTGAAACAGTGATCGCAGGCGATTTCAGACTCTAAGTGCCGAGTACCCTTCATTCCCCAAAGAAAAGCAAATTCTAAAAACATCTTCCAGTTTGTCACCACGCAGGGAAATGAAAGGGGCAGCAATGATATCATCAATACTGCCCGAACTGAAGAAACTAAAACATGGGGGCTTCATGCCCCCTGCCCCATACACACACACACACACACCATCACCAGGAGGCTGAAACTTTGATAAGGACATAGCTTTCTCCCAAAAGAAGGACATGAGCCTCAAGCCCATATGCTGTATCCCAAACCATTTGGCTGGTTCCCAGAAGCAACACTACCTATCATTATCAGAGAATTTTTTTTTCTTCTCTGTAGATTGGTAGTTCTTAACATGTGCCAGCTCTTGAATTTCTGCTTCAATCCCCAGTCATCATGGGAGATAAAACCGAAAACGTGGCCGTGACAACTGGATGGCGAGGAAGGATCACAAACAAGAGTCTAAAGAGACGTTGAATCGTGACAGCACTGACTTTGTCTGCAGCAAGGATCCTTTGTGCACGGGGAAAAATATTTTTTCTTCTTCTTCTTGGCTCTCATGCTTTTTGAACAAATTCCTGGATTCCTGGAGAATAAGAATTTTAGAGGAATTTCTCCAGAAAACGTGAGTGGGAAGCTTCAACATACTGGCTGCTTGTGCTGACGTGGAATTCTAGCCAGATTGGGGGTGGGGGGGTGGGTGTGCAGGCCAGAGACACAGAAAAATCACCCCTGCAAAATCAGCAAAACACAGTGAGTTCATTTGAGAAGTTTTTGGGTTTTTGGTCCTTCCCCCACCCCCCACCTCCGGTAGCCTGGCCCCGAGGCAGGGCAGATTGAATGGTAGAGCTTTGCTGCCATCTGGTGGACAAACATAACGAACCTCACTGAAACAAAGCGTCCTAAGTTTATGTCGTGTGTCAGCTACTTTTCAGAGAAATCCTTTTCGAAGAGACCACTTGAAGGAAGAGGACTTTTTTTTTTCTCTCATGTGACAGAAAAGGCATGGCAGTGTCACAGCTTGCATTTGGGGCCGTGGGAACATGGGCTGCTGGTGACATCACCTGAGTGGTCCAGGATACAGAAGGGGCTCAGCCATAACTAGAGGCTTAAGCCATAAGGCCCGCCCACGGTGGTCTACTTTCTCCAGCAAGTCCCCCGCCTCTTAAAGGTCT
>CM053743.1:34402067-34465511 GCA_028658305.1 Pachyuromys duprasi
TGGCTGGTGGGTGTGAAGATGTTTTTTCATTTGGGGGTAAGGAAAGAGAGCATGGTGTCAGTTAGCCTCATGGAAACTTGGGCCGAGTCTCCTCCTTGGATATGTTCCTAACCTGGCCTCCAAAACCACAAATCGAAAACATATAGTTCTCTAGGGAGTTAAAACATAGTTGGGAATGAACACAAAGGAGGAAAGCTGTAAACTAAGGAAGAATTAAAAAGTTCCAGACAACAAAGGCCTAAGCTAATCACACACATACACGGTGAGGGGAGGGGGAAGGAGGGAGAGAGGGAAGAAAGGAGAGAGCAAGGGAGAGATTCTGATCTAGGGCTAAGTGAACAGATAGATGATATTGGTGATGCAGATAGCATAGCTATTGACAGACACAGACAGAGACTGACATAGACAGTAGAAAGCAGACACTCAAAAGGGTGTCTCAGGGCCCTCCGACATACCCTTACCTTTCACTGATGGCAGATATCAAGCTGCTATTTTAAGTTTGTCCACCTAACAGCAAGCTGACAACCGTGGCAGAAAGCATCTGCTTGAGTTTGTGTTTCAAAGGGCTTTATCTGGGGACAGATAAAGTTTACTCCATTTCAGAATTCTGACCAATTTCTTGCCCTTCCAAATGACCTTTTTAACATTTAGATTCATAGATGAGGTGTAATAATGTCACTTTATTTTGTCTAAAATTTAATATCAAGCAGTAAGAACTAATTTTCAGTAGAGCAAAAATCTATCTCTTTGCTTGCCTGGAGTAATGTTGGTTTAGTTTGTGAGTTTTCAAAGAGCATTCTTACTATCAGAAACTCACACATTGTGAAAGGCACCACCTCAGATTTTTAAACTGTAGCTTAAAGAGCAAAGAGCATAAGCACTTGCTTAGCAGCTGACCCATAATCAGCATTCAACTCTCTCTTAATAAGAAAAACTGCTTTAAATCACTCATTTGAAAGGCAGATTCATTTGAGCTGAGTTGGCTAGAACATCACCAACAAAAAGCACATCTCCAAAAGAGCAGTCTGGAAAATTCCAAATCAGAGGGAAATCAGTAATGCTCACTTTCCTGGGCACTAAGTTTCAATATTGGACCCATTAAGATATGTTTTCATTGGAATCTGAATAGCAACAAAAGGCTTTGTCACAGGGAACTCAAGCCGACTTGCTGAAGAAAAGTAATTATTTGTTCAACCAGAAAATTACTGTGATTTACTTACACTCCCCTCCAACCTAAGGTTTCATTTTCATATCTATTTTATATCTTGTCAAAACTAAGAAGCTAACCAGAATAACTAGAAGCTTCCAGGGAATTTATTGGGAAGTCTTTCTTTGGGTAAGAAAAGAAAAGAAAACAATAGCTCCAAACTGTCTGTGTTGGGAGAACTCGTGTCCTGTGCTTGTGGATAAACATTCTAACACAATCAATGTAAGAACAGGGCCACAACTCTATTTTCACTGATGGAGATGCCAACCCGGGCCATCCCTGACCATCTGGCAGAGGTTGTCAGTCTCCGGAAAGAAGAGAGTAGAGACGATCAAGGCATTGTCTGTGACAGGAGTCATGTAAGAGACATTTAAAGAGAGCCAATGGCTGAGTAACAGCCAGATGAAGCATGTGGCAGGTATTCTGAGGAGGCTTGTCTTCCTCCATTCCAGCCCATTTTATGAGATAGAAATCTGGGGTCAATGTCAGAAACTGGAGGGCTAAAATCTCCCCACACTCAAATTAAGGGTTGTTAACTCAGCCTTCCAAAAACACAGGGCCGAGCCAGGCATCTCTGCAAGCTGTACTGAGCTCACAAGTTTAAGTTTCGTATGCCTGGCTCAGAGCATCTGGGTTGCATGTCAGCTTTGTGTAGCTCGGATATGGACGTACATGCTTATGGGTATGGGTGCACACAGATGTACATCTTCAGCCAGTTTGCTTATACAAAGATGAGTCGGATGAACAGATTAAACTAACAGCAACAAAAATCATTCAGCTTAGTTGATCATATGCAAGGGAGTGATGGATATAGCCAGGACCCTGAAGCAGTGGAGGGCCAACAGCGTCCCTTCTGCTAGATTCTGCCCACCCTGAATCCTTCTCAAGCACCCTCCCACAACCAGCTCCCACCTTTGCCTTACTTTATCATCTAACAGTATGTGCAGCTGTTTTGGGAGGGGATTGCCTTAGACAACTTTGCTGACTAATGCAGAGCCCAAAGTCTGTCGTCCCGGGGCAGGCAGCCCTTGCGTTGTGGCTTTTCAAGAGTGGGAGTGTGAAATAGTTTTGGGGTGACTGCAAGGATTGACTTACTCCAGAATTCTGCTGTGGGACTACAGTAAGGCCCCCTTCTGAGAGGCCGGCCCCCTCTGCCCTGCCTCTTAACCTCCCCCACCCCGATCCTGCTGTCCTGCTTCTCTATCTGCTACCTCCCATCCCTCCCTTGATAAAGCAGCACATAACTCCTTCTCTCGGTATCTACGGAAGCCTCCCTGTGTCTCCATACCTCGTCTTTAACATGTGAATAATAATGTACCTTTCTCACGGGGCTGTGGTGTTTAGATCAGTGTGCACGTGTGAAGAGCTTAGGGACCATCGCTGACAACCACTATGAAAATCAAGGCTAAGATGATTCCTATGTGATGTTAGGATGAGAAATGAATACGAAACAATAGTATCTTTCAGCAAGGTCACACTTTCTGATGAAAAAATTAGGGTTTAAAATTTGAATAGGTCATATATATGATATACACACTATATGGGATATGTGTATGTTGTGCACACATTATATATATGTGTGTGTGTTTATTATATACATATATATGTATATATTATATGTGTGTGTATATATGAAATTCTCAAATTATTCATATACAACATACCTCTGGGATAAAATGAGACCTCAGAAACAAATCTAACCTAAATGGTGTGTGTGTGTGTGTGTATGTGTGTGTGTGTGTGTGCCCCTGTGTGCTTAGGTGACAAAACCACTAGATCATGTGGCACAGACCCCTCAACCATCCTAAGAAAACAATGCAGTTGATTCAGCTGCAGCCCATGTGTCAAGCGCATGGGCCATGGTAAGCTTGACTCTCATGGTCCATTTGTTTGTTTCATGCTGACTCGGCCAAACATGCTACTCCTTCCATGTTGTCAACAGCGCCATCATCTTGCTGATCCCTCGAGCTCACATGCTTAAAGCCGTTTATTTCCAACATCTTCTCCCCAAACCAATGTATCACATTCTTGCCTATTTTTTTTTCACACGATCTGGCAGATCTTCTCCCGCCTACAGTTGCCACTGTCACCTACTCCGTGGAACTTCCTGTTTGGAGACACTGGTTGCTGACTTACTCTTGGGCCACTTTCCCTCTTCTGTCTTCAGATCCTTTGCCGGTAGAGTATTCGTCAACATATTTCAACACCTTTCACTCTTTGCCACATGTGTTACGGCCTCAGATTGTTTAATGAGCAAGCCCACAGCGATGGATGAGTGCTAGGTATCGCCCTAAGTGCTTTGCAAACCTTAATGCCGGCTAAAGGCAGGTGCCATGGTCTCCCAGGCTCGCAGATGAAGAAACAGAGCAAGATAACTTGCCAGATGGAATGTGCCTACTAAGTGTCGGAGATGGAAGTCAAAGCTACAGCCATCTGGCTCTAAAGCATGGGCACCAATTAACAGCACATTATCATGACTGTCAACAGGTCCCTGTGGCTGTCATCATCATCTCTCTCCTCTACTCTTTCCCCAAATGCTTGGCTCCAAATGGTCCCCATTTCTGAGTTTCTGTGTGCAGTTCTGAAGGTCGAAGGCAACAAAGGCTGTTCTATGAACAGTTAGTGAACACCCTGCCTAGGAAAACAGCGGGATAATGCTGGAGTGGACGTGAGTGTCCTTGTTATGAATGAAAGGGCTGTGATTACAAATTTGCCACCTAATGCCCTATAGACCCTCGGATGATGACTATTTTAGGATACACGCATGACCATACTACTCCTGAACATGCATTTCAAATCTTAATTTCTTTTGAGAATTACGAGTAAGTCCCCCACTATCGCTATGTTAATATATGGATCATATGCAGAGCACATGTCCAAATTCTTACTGAACTTCAAATAAGCTATAATTTGGGCCACAACTGTAAACCTTTATTCATTTCTAATCTCTGTCCTAATTTTCTCTTAATTAATTAAGGACATAGATTGGGGGAGTCTTAACATGCTCCTTAGGTATGCATGGATAAGAGCTGAGAACTCTAAACAAAGCAGAGTCACCAGGAGTGGCTTCAGTCAACGGTTACTGGTGAAGTGCCAAAAGGAGACAACAATTTAAGGTACTTGAAGACTGTTCCATATAGCTAGCAAACTGGAGAAAATAAATACAAGACTCTTCAAAGAGATGTTATTTGGTTAGCATCTGGAGTGGCTTAATATAGTAAAAATAAAAATATACCATAGAGTGCATTTTATTGGATTTCTTCAAAATAATTCAATTATAGACCCATACAGTGGGAGCAGACAGTGGTTATTCCGATGGGAGAATGTAAGCTTTTCAATTTCTGTTTCCATTCTGAGCCCAAAGGGAGAACATTAATTCCTTCACATTTTCCCCCTTGAGAGAATGAAGCAAAGAATTTTATGTCATTGTAACTGAAACTTAATATCAACATGGCTTCCCCGATTGGATCAACGTGACCTACATCAGAGTCAAGAGCCGAAGATGAACTGGTGGTATGAGATTGTAGCATGAAGGGGCTAGAAGGGGACTGTCAAATTCTCCAGGTCAAAACGTTCGCAAGGTTTAAATAATGGTGAGGTCTGACGTGAGCCTCTCGGGATGCTGAGCAAGGTAACAGGGAGTCAGTTCTGTTCCCGGCTGGGATCTTGGCTCTCTCCAAGCAGTCCGCCTAGTTCTGCTCCCGGCTGGGATCTTGGCTCTCTCCCAAGTGGTCCGCCTAGTTCTGCTCCCGGCTGGGATCTTGGCTCTCTCCAAGCGGTCCGCCTAAGTACCTTGTTCCTAGAGAGGGCCTTCAACAGCTACCTAAGAAGTCGGGGTCCATCTGGATGCACTGATGGTAAAGTGTGTTGTGTGTTAACTTTGGGACAAGTGATCATTACTTAAGTCACATTTTAAGCAGGTATAATACAGCATCATTAAAATGTAAACACAGTGTGGCTCCTAAACTTAGAAATACACTGACTAACACTTGTATTGATGAAAGTTGGAGTGAAAACTGCTGGGGAACGAAGGACTGGGACATGGGAGGGGGAGAAAGGGGAAGGTGGTGAGGAAGGAACACATTTAAAGGACGTGCATGAAAAACCGTTTATCATGAAGAAAGCAAGGACAACCAGGCATGGTGGTGCACGCCCTTAACCCCAGCACTTGGAGACAGAGACCCAGCATATCTGAGCTCAGTTGAGGCTAGCCTGGAATACAAAGTGAATTCCAGGCCAGCCAAGGTTACCCAAAGAGGCCCTGTTTCAAAAGAAACACTGAAATGTACCTATAAGCAGGACATTAATAGGTAAATTAAAGTTATGGAAATGTTCAAGCCCAGAGACACGTTTAATCCACCTTATGTTCAAACAGAACACAGTTGCCTTGAGTAGGAAAATTGCCTTTAAGCTGTCTAGAAGCTAAAGCAAGGAGAAAAAGATCTTGCTACGTAAGAATCGGGCCTGCTACCATAAGGACAGATCTTCTTTTCCTCTAGAAATCTGGTCATTGTAGATACTGGATCTGAGAGGAAACTCTGGGACCCCTAGTAAAAAGAAATCTGGTCAAAATCTTTTTTTTTTTCTCTCAAAGCTGCCTTGACAGCTCAGTAACACACTGATAGTTTCTTTCTTCAAATGACTGGCAGTTTCTTTAAGGATTTCATTTCAAAAATATTCACTGAGCACCTACATGAGCACGTACATGGAAGTTGGTGAGCTCCTTGGAAATACAGCAGCAAATAGAGCTCATCTTGCTATCTTAGAGCCTGGTGAGCCAGAGAAAAATGAATTGCTTTTAAAACTATATTCATACAAATATGTGGACACACATATATCAAATATATGTTACATATATCCATGTAAATGAATGAGACAAATGTGGCTAATGCTACAAGAGAAAAACTACAAGAAGTAGTTGCTTATTCTCTCCAGAAAAATCAGAGACCGGCTCCTTAGGGAAGTAAAGTTTGCGCTTGGAACGGAAGGTGAGCTCAGTACCATGTCATTTAATGCTATGTTGCACCACCTTGTTCTCCGTGGTTTAAAGGGGATGGGAGTCTGACCTTGCTTTCCTAACTCCCCTGTGGCTGCTGAGGTCCACACGCATCTATCATCTCTCCTCTGTATCTTCCAACTGCCTCCCCCACACCAAGGATGCTGCAGTCAGTCCTCCATGAATCCTCCACAGAATCTAATGCGTTTGGATGGAAGTGGAATGTAACTTAACCTGATCCCTACCAAGAGTTCAGCAAGGAAACGCGGCTCCCTTTAGCCCCCACCCCTCGACTCTTCATTCTTTGAGCTAGGGGATGTTGTAATTGACAGGAAATTCAAATATATCTCCCAAGCACTTTATTTTTGTGACATGTTTGGGGAGGAGATCAGAGTTACCCTGGAGAGAAATTAAAACGAGAGTGATGGAGAAGCAGCCCAGACTTTGGGGCACGCTGGGAGTTCCTCTCTGCATGCCGCTTTCCTCCCTCTCGCTGGTATCTGATCCTCCAACAGTCCCCCTGTGCCGGCGCCTGGGCCGCACCTGCAGACCCGTGCTCTGCTTCCGTCCATAATGAAAGGCTCATGATTCACTGATACAGTCAAATTGCTTTACCATTCAACTGCAGTCCCTGGGCCACGGCCAGTCTCTTTCCCTTTCTTCCCTTTCCCTCCCTTTCTCTTCCTCCTTCTAACACTTACACTTTCTTTTTCTACCCCTACTGGCTCTCTGCACAGGATGCAAAAACAATAAAACCTGATACTCAAGATGCTGTTTGACTCAAAGCCTTCTGGAGATTGTTATTATGTGCTGGGTGTCTTAACCCTAGTCTCTCTGCTACCCAGACTGGAGCTTTTTCTGTCTGGAGCCACAAAATTTCAGGTTGGACCCTCCGAAGGTATCTGAATATTTGAGGGGTGCAGCAAGTGGTACAGAGGAAAGAAAAGCTGATTGAGCAAAAGAGAGCTGGTATCCGTTATGGTTGTGATTGCTGTGATGAAATACCATGACTAAAAAGCAACTTGGTGCCTCCCATTAAAAAAAAAAACTCAAGTTGGGGAGGAAAAAGTTTATTTAGCTTACACTTTCATATCACTGTTCGTCAAAGGACTTCAGGACAGGAACTCAAGAACAACAGGAATCTGTAGGCAAGAGTTGATGCAGAGGCCATGGAGGGGCACTGCTTACTGGCTTGCTCAGACTGCTTTCTTGAACCGGGGACCACCATCCTGTTGATGAGACCACCTGCAAAATGGGGTGGGCCCTACCACACCAATCACTAATAAGAAAAAGCCCTACAGGCTTACCTACAGCTCAATCTTACGGAGGCATTTTCTCAATTGAGGTTCCTCCCCCTCAGGGGTTTCCTCCCCTTCAGACTCTAGCCTGTGTCAAGTTGACATAAAATGATCCAACACAGCTGGTGTCTCCATCTGACCTAGTGGAATAAATAGCAAAGGAAGATGGAGGCAAGGAAGCCTACAGAAGTGGCCGAGCAAAGCTGGAAGTAAAGAAGAACCTTGGTGAAGACCGTCAAAGTGGAGGCAAGGAGGTCAGAAGACGAAAGAGTTTAGGAAAATGAGAGGCAACAGCCTAAGGGAGAGTGCTTGCCTTGGGCTTATCTGGAAGGAAAGGGTTGTAGTTGAGGTTTGGTATCTGTCTAGACATTTTGATGCTAGCCAAGCAACAACAGGGCATGAGGATCCTCTAGGGAATGCCAAGTCACAACTACCTTGCTTCCTGAGCAAATGACAAGCCTTCCGTAAGACTCACTGCCTAAGCTATAAAATGGAGAGAGTAATCCAAAAGTTGAAGCTATCCAATCATGACAGCTGCTGTGGTCTCTTCCATGTCAGCAGCAGGAGAGATCCGGCAGGCCCTGACAACTGTTCTGCTGACTGCCGAGGAGGTAGATGTATGTGCCCACTATGGAGAGTCAGCAAAGTTTGCTTACAGGACAAAGTACAATCCATCAGCAAAGATTGTTAACAAGGTTTTGGTTTTTTTTTCCTTTGCCACAACTACAAACATTGGCTGGACATTAAAGAGTTCCCTTTAGCATCGACAGTCTGCATGTGGCCAGAGCATATGTCCTGTGCTTATTTTCCTGGATGTCCACTTATCGAAAAATCAGTTGGCTTCATTCTTTGGGAGGTACAATCTGCCAATGGAAACATAAGCTTCCTCTTCCCTCGGGCCTAGCTAGCCTATGGAAAAAAAGAAAAAGAAGAAGAAGAAAAAAATGCAAGCCCATCCTGTCAGTGAGCTGCACTTCCATGCTGCCCCGACTTCAGACAGGCAGAAGCTTCAAGGCCAGGCTTGTGTATTCATGGTTTCTGGGTGAAGAGTACATTCCTGATGATGTAGATTTCTATTTACAACATGGCAAGAGAAATGGCTGCACGGGGTCTGCACTCCCTGTGACCCTGACAACGTTATTGTTAGGGCCACTCATGCCAAAAAGGATGACTAATACAGACAAGAAAGGCCTCAAGTAAACTGAACAGAAATGTCAAAATAGCCAGTTGGTCTGATCCCATCTGGAATACAGTGTTGAGCTTGAGGACACCATGTTTTAAGAGACTACCCTAAAATTGTGTCCTTACAAATGGCCACAAGATGACACAGAAAATGACAACTTTCAGAATGCAGAGCACAAATGTCCTGAGTACTGAACAAGGATCTAAAATGCACATTAGAAGCCCAGTTCCCTAGAATGCTTATCACAGTCCTGTTAGACAGCTAATGTGGTCCCTCTATGCTGGGTGAAATGCCACAGGCAACCAGCTTTGAAGGTGGCTCACAAACCCAATGCCAGACCCCTCTGCAGACTCTGCAGCTCAAAGGAATGAGGGGTGGCCTGTGAATTTTCAAAAGGATCTGGATACAGTTGGAGATGGTGGAGAAGGAGATCTCACCCCCAAATGGACACATTATCTCCATAGTAAAAGACATATTTTTGGTTGATTTTTTTCTTTGTTTTATTACAAACTTTACTTCCAAGGTAGGAGGTTTGGGAAGCAGATTTGACAGCATATGTAGAAATTCATGAACGGCCTGAGTCGACTCAAACACACAGAAGTTCACAGACTTGGGAAGTTTTGACTATAGCAACACATTCGAGCATGGACCTTACACTCCTTGTGACAGGGACACAGAAGTTTTCCCCACCATCAAGTGACAGTTCACCATTTACAAAAGTGACCACAGTGCAGGGATTCTGGACACTAAGTTTGATATATGCAGCAAGCCTTATTGGGCCCTAATACATGCCCAGCAAGCCAGCATTCACACAGAGCTCTGTCTAAATGAAGCCTTCTTTGATCGCATGTGATAAAGCTCAATTCAAAGCAGTTTGCACAAACATAAATATAGAAACAGATAAACATGTGGTATGTGTTGGCTCAAGCTACTAAAGAATCCAGAGGCAGATGGGGTTGGAAACATCTCTGTGAAGTGTTATTTGATCTAGGCAAACAAATCAGGGTCTGTCGAAGTTCCTTCCCATCTCTTAGCTCTGAACCATCTTGGCTGATGAGCTACTTAGACCCTCTTCTTAGAATGGCTTGTGGTACCAAGATGGCGACCATGACTTCTGGGCATCAGGGAGCATTACCAGCAGGAGAAACAACCGCAAAAATGCTTATGTGAGCATGTTCGATGCCTCTTAGCAAGCACTGTGGCTGACCTTCTTAAGATGGGTGTGGGTTGGGTTTATGCCTAGAACCTGCTGTAATGAAATGAATGAATGGGATAGTCTGATTGGTGTGGGCCAGCCCACATGTAAATTTCCTTAGAGTCACCCAGACCCCCATGGACAGAAGTGACCATTGAATCATTCTCTCACTTAACGATTATCTCGGAGTACTTGCTTTGTGGATAGAGTTTTTGTGTTAAGAGCCACCAAGCATGTGAAGATGTCTAACAATTCCAAACTTGTCACACCTGTGACAGGAAGACAGGTACATTTCCCGTGAATGGCATTTAGGAGCTGGCTTACAAATACTATTGGGTGTTAATGCAGAAATTCTTATAAATTTAGAGACCTGTCACTGGTTTCATATAGGGTGATTTTAACCACTAGCCTCTGTCCCTCTTCTCACCTCAGGGACATTTGACACTGTCTAGAGATGTCTTTGCTTACCACAACCAGAAAAATGCTACTGGCGTGTGGCAAGTCTAAACCAGAGTACAAAACTAAACATTATAAATTCATTGACTAGCCCCCAACAAAAAAGGAATAACCAGCCCATCTCAGTGATGCCATGGTCAAGAAGAAACCCCACTCTAAAGAAAATCTGGGAATATGCCTCTGTGTTGTTCTGAAGCCTCCCTGCTGAGGCTAAAACTCTCTGGTCTTTAACAACCTATGGAAAGCTCTCTGAACTGCACCACATTCGGAGACAAGAAGCAGAGTACAGGACCTGGTTCTGTTTCCACGGCACCTTCAAGCCTTTAGGCATTCATTGTTACTAAGTGTGCTCGCGCGGCTGGAACTCAGGCTATGCTACCTTCCAGTATCCAGGCTGATCACCCAACAATCAGTAACCCAGAGTCACTCGAGATTCATAGCTGCTGGAAATGGCAAGACTGAGTAATCAAGTGCACAGGGCTCCTGTCAGGCCCGCATCTTTAACTGGCTGAGAGACCTCACTTCATTTCAGACTGTCCGTTCACATCCCAGATGGGTGCTCCAGATGTCACAGACAGCGCCCCATTGCTGATCTAGGAACTGTGCCCAAAATAGTTGGTTGGATGTGCTCCAAGAAATCAACTTCACACTCGGCGGTGGGCTGGCTCGTTGGTCCGTGCAGCGTCGGGATTGTGGCTGAACTTGTGCTGGGCTGACTTCAGCAGCCTGTTGAAGCCCAGATGGTATCATTTTACTGGCTTGGATGCAGACAGACAGACAGAAGGCCAGAACATGAAGAATGTCATCAAAACTAGTTTATTCCAGACCAGCAGAGTCTCTGTCCGCCTCTCTGACTCATTCTGAATTTCCAAAAATCTAACATGACCATTTTATTTATTCAGTTTGTCAACAGTGAAACAAATTAAGCCAATTGTTTGACCAAATTGGCATTGATTTTTCCTCAGCCTGGTAGTTTTCAACTTTGACCTCAGTTTAGAACTGCTTATGAGCTTTTTTATGCATTGCCATGACCACACCACCTAAAACAAGAACTAAGTAAGACTTTCTGGAGGTGGGATCCAGGAACAGACACTGCTAAAAGCTCTTTTAGGGATTCCAAGGTCCCACATGACCACATGTCCATACCATACACTCTGCTCCCACAATAGCAAATACCACAGGGTGATTAAACATCATAAATTCACTAAATAGCCCCCAACAAAAAAGGAATAACCCAGCCCAACTCAGTGGCATGCCCTGAGCCTTGCCACCAGAGAAGGAGAGAGGGAATGAAAGAGAAAAGGGAGGGAGAGAAGGGAGAAGGAGGAAAGGATGGAATGAAGGGGAGAGCATTTGCTTTTGACTCTTGTCCTGGGCCGTTGTACTCAGAATGTGGGTGTGTCTACCCTCCTCTCCATTAGCAATAGTGAAGTAACCACTAGGTCCTCTTGTTCTGCAGCAGCTAAAAGGAGAAAACATGGTTTCTTGTCATTTGTGCAACTGGAAAAGAGGAGGACACTTCCGATGAAAGAGTGTCACAGTGCTGAGGTGCACGGTTTTCTGGAGCAGAGGACAGTGTCTCAGTTTCATGGCAGTCCATTTTCTAAATGGCTTTCTAAGGCTCTCATAGCTTCTATATGTGCATACATCCTGAAGACTGAGCCCTGACTCTATGAATTTCTCTTGCACTCTCTTGGGTCAGGAGAGCCAATAGATACCACACACTCCCCAAAGCTCGGCTTTCCCCAAAACAATGGACTGTGCCCAGAGAAACACACAACCTTTCCTTCTGGCAGAAGAAGCTGCTCTCCAGCAATTAGCTCCTTAGCAAGAACTAAAACTATACTTGAGGCTTTGTAAATTCCACCTAAGAATTATGTTTTCATAAGCTTAGGTCTCCAGGACAAACTATTTCCTGGACTTAATGAGGGCTGGAAAGAAGTGTGTCTGGAGTCTGCACACAGGCCCGCCACGATTCCAGCTGGGGTCCAGGTCCCCTTTTCCTGGCATGGCTGCCTATTCCAGCCTCTGAGGCTAATTGGAAGAGGTCACTGTGATGGCTCGCTGTCATCCTGTGTGAACACAGGAACACTGGATAGCTTTCAAACCTCACAGAGGGAGACAAAGGCAGGGATGGTGTGGGGACAGTGTGGAGCACCAGTCCCCGGGAAGCTTGATTTTCACAGTCTGTCACAAAGTCACGCACTTGCTCATAGAGTTAGAAAGATGAATGAGCGGCTCCAGAGATGCTCTGGGTGCCACTTTAATAGTCCTCCTCAGCCTTCAGAGAGCCCATAGTGCACTGTGAGTTAACATTTTTATGAATCTTGAATCTTTTGTCAATAGCATCATTATCTTGCATTGCTTTTTCATAGGTTAAGTGTATCAATGTGTTTATTGTAAGTATTTTAAAATATTACAATTTTTAAAATCCTAAGGGTTTGGATGTGTCTATCATTTTAAGTTCTACTTGGCACATGAGGTTTGTCCCCGTCAGTGGGACAATCTGACATTTCAATGCATGTGTGCGGTGTGCAAAGAGCCAAGCCGGGTAATAATTAGCATTTTCGTGTCAAGCCTTTCTCTTTCTTAAGGTTGTGAGCGTTTGTGTGGATGCTTCTCGCTATTCTGAAAACTCTGCAGATAGTCAATGCCTCTCTCAAACTGTGTGAGGCTGAGGTGAAAGGGCAGTAGGTGGTCATCAAGTGTCTTGTTGAAGGGACTGTGCTAATTTCCCAGAATTCCTCTGCTTTAGAGTGGTTCAGACCAGCGTTTTGCTCTCTCCCTGACTGACAGTCAGAGGCAAGGCCACACCTCTTCCAACAGAATCTGGACAGATGGGGCTAAGGGCTGTGAACCATTGGCAAAAATCCTTCACACCTTCCCATGGTGTACCAGAGACTCATTTCAAAGCCTGCTCATGAGCAGCCCTGTACCCCACTGGTTAGAAGCCAAACTGCCATATCCTAAGAGGGCACCTTAGATGGTGAGATGAAGATTTTAAGCATAAGGGCATCATAGAAAGTTCATTTTGATGACCCTGGTACCCCACTAGAGTACTGTTTTTAGAAGACTGAGGCATTCAGGCTAAGTAACAAAGGGAACCAGTCATACAGTCATTGGATTGGGTATCTGTCTCTCTCAACAGTCTTAACAAATGACCACAAACTTGGTGGTTTGAGACAGCACAAGTTTATTAGCTGGGAGGCAGGATTCCAAGCTGGGTTTCACCAAGTTAAAAATCCAGGTGATGGCCAGATTTCATGCCTCCCAAAGCTCCTTTGTTTCTGTTCCTTCCTCATCATCTAAAGGCCACCCATATTCCCTAGCCTCTTGGCTCATGACCCTCTTCCTCCACCTCCCCCTTCAAAGCTGGCTTCTCGCTCTGCTGATTAAGATTCCTGCCCTTTAGGTTTTCTCCATGCATGGTACTTGGTTGAAGTATCAGTCTCAGGGAAGACCCCTGTGCTCAGATTTTTTGGTTCTGTTGCTCTCCTCGTGGAGCTTCTGTCCTCTCCAGATCTTACTATTTCCCACTTCTTTCATAAGATTCTCTACATTCTGCCCAAAGGTTGGTCATAAGTCTTAGCATCTGTTTTGATAGTCTGCCTAGAACCCCTGCACAGATGTAGCCCATGGCAGTTCAGCCTCCAAGTGGGTTCCATAGTAATGGGAACTGAGTGTCCAAGGGGGTTCCCCAATAATAGGAACAGGGACAGTCTCTGACATGAACTCATGGGCTGGCTCTTTGATCACCTTCCCCTGAGGGGGGAGCAGCCTTACCAGCCACAGAAGACAATGTAGCCACTCCTGATGAGACCTGATAGACTAGTATCAGAAGGAATAAAAAGAAGACTTCCCCTATCAGTGGACTTGGGGAGGGGAATGCGTGTAGAAGGGGGAGGAAGGGAGGGGCTGGGAGGGGAGGAGGGAGGGAGCTACAGGGGGGACACAAAGTGAATAAAGTGCAATTAATAAAAAAATTTTTAAAAAAGATTCCTGCCCTTAAATGTAAAGGCTTTGATGATCGAACAAGGGCCAATCCAGATCTGCCAGGATTATCTGACCAGCGGGCCCAGCTCACCCTCCCCATGTAATGAAATGAGTTCACAGACCTGGTTAGGACATAGACAGCCTTGGGTGCCACCATGTTGCCTGCTGCAGGAGGGGCTTGTAGAACAGCACTGGGGATCCAGCCATCCTTTATCAGTAGCCATTTGTTGACCACCAATTTCTCCAGGAATATAAAAGAAGAGACCCGAGTAGAGAGAGCTGTGTGATAAGAAACATGATGCGGGTTGTGGCATAGAGTGACAAATGACTGACCCCACTTGGGTGGAACAGGGCTTGGAACAGGGAAGCCCTCATATTAAAAAAAAAAAAAGCGACTGTAAAGATGTTGATTCTCATCCAAGAATCTCACTTGTTTCACCACTTCCTGCATAGCTCTGTCAAGCCACATAAAGAATGGACAAGTGCATTAACATGAGTGACATTCTTATCACAGCTACAGCGGCTGAACACCTTTTGTGCTCCACACGGTATTCTAAGAAGCTTTACCCACATCAATCATTGATTCCTCCCATCTCCAACCAGGAGCAGCAGGAGTGGATCCATTTGGCACTGTGGGAGTCGGCTCAGACTCTGTGTAACTGACCCACATTCAAAGTTCTGGAAGGTTTTCACTCACCCTCTGTCAAGCGGCTAGATTTAACATTTGTGACAGAGAGGACAGGAAGGGGATAGTTATGGTAAAAGGTGATTATTGAGCATTTTCTCTTTGCCGCATTCTAAACAAAGTAGTCACATTCATTAACTCCTCCAACCTCAGTGACAACCCTGACATATTATTGTCATAAATTATATATTATTCTGTATCGCAGAGTATACATTGCATGTCATCATATATCACATATGTCACATGTTGTATTTTCTATTATATGTTATACATTATATAATATATCATATACTATATAATAATATATATTATTGGGTTTGGGGTTGTGGCTAGAGGACAGAGGCTGACATGACATTGGGACACACACACCAGGATTTTAAAAGAGCACCTAGATTCACTTAAATCTGAGATTGCAAGACACACAAACATGGAAACGACAGGCAGGCAGAGGTATGTTCACCAAAGTCACAGACCCTTAGAAACAGGGGCTGCACATAAGGAAGGTGGGGAGCTTTGGAGTCACTCAAGAGGTGGGGGGAGGAGGCAAGGGGCCTCTGTGGTTCAGGCTTGCTCCAGGATGCAGAGGTTCTCTACAGTGGAGGCGATGAGTGGAGGGGACGGTGGCCCAGCGTGTGAGGATCTCATAGAGGAGCGGTGGCTGACAGCTCGGAGCACCGAATAGAAAGTTCAGCTCTTAGGCCATCAGCTAAAGTTGTCAGCTTTAGGAACTGGCAGACCTCTCTGGAACTCTATCCATACTCTTCCCTCCATCACTGCCTCCAAGCTCGGGTGACTTCAGCCCTTCTCTTCTGAGATGGCATCTCTGGGTTCAGAGATTGGATCCTAGAAAAAAAAAAAAACAGAAACACTCACTGAGCAGTCACTCCTTCATGCCATGCACAGGCACTTTACAAAGGTTGTTCCTTCTAAGTTGATCTTCAAATTCCCCCATATGAGGCGACATCTTTTATCCTTTTATACCAGGGGAAACTGAGTCATGAGCCAGTTAAGGCCTGTGCTCATGGTCACAGGCTTCCTGAATGCTGCTGTGGCCAGCCTGACTCCGGAAACCTGCTCATCATTACGGTGTGTTGTCCTTATTGCTGCTGACGGCCATGTTCCTTATTGTTGGGAGAAAGATGAACTATGGCAGATCAAAACCCACTGTTTCCACCAGGAATTGTTCTCAGCTGCATAACATGAAAACTCAAGTCACGGAGGTTGTGTGGCCCATTTATGTTGTAGTGGGGGACTTTTTGTTTGGGGTTTGCTTTGTTTTGTTTGTGTGTTTTGTCTTACATATAGTGAAATCCCGAGGTAGACAGGCCATGGCTAGAAAATGGGTGGTCCATGTCATCAAGGATGCAGGCTATTTTTGTTCTCCATCATTCAGTGATTGGATTCTATATTAAGGCTGTTCCACTTTCCAAGATGGCTGCTTGAGGACCATCCGTCAGACTGGGATTCCAAGCAGGAAGCAGAAAGGATGGAAAACTGCAGAACTAGGCAATTTTCCTCACAGCTTGTGCTTAGGTCTCAATGGCTACTCTGGACTGAAGGTGACCTGGAAATACAGCCTTAGTAAGAAAGAGAGTAGTGGCACTCAGTCTCTGTCATAAACACAGGTACGCTCTAACAGGGACAACCATGAATGAGCACTGGGTGTCCAACTCACTAGGTCACAGAGGCAAAACTGAGAAGACTCCTAAAGTCCAGCCCAGGAGTTACATAGAGAGCTCACCTCCTAAGCGCAGCAGCCAGTGCTATGGTCAGCAGCCTTTCAACCCAAGGGGGAAATGGTCCACTCTTAGAAGAACCCACAATCATCTTTCAGTTCGTCAAAGCCTGGTGCAAGAGCTCAATTGCCAGCAATGATGCACGCAACGGGCCCATGCCAGCTTTCTCCAGGGACTGCCAGCCTGCCCTGCCCTGCGTCCCAGGCAGGGATTGCAGATGGTTTTGAACTTCTGTTGCATTTTCCATCCCACTCCCCGGGACTCAAGCCACCAAAACGATTTCATAAGGTCCTAATAATACAGTTACATGGAGGACCCCAGAGCAAACAAGAATGCTTTGCTCCAAAAGTCAAAGCGCCCTTGGAAGCAGGCCCCAAAGCCAGCCTCTCACTAACTTTATGAGCACAGTGCACATATACCATTTCACATATAAAGTCAGAATGGACAGTGTGTGACATTCACAGACACTCCCTTACTCTTCCCTTGAGTGCAGTCATATGCACACAGCGCTGGTAGGTTTGACTCATTGTTTAGGAGATAGAGCAAGAATGCAAGAGGGAAGCCACAGTTGGTAATGAAACCTAACTGCCTCTCTGTGGTGGTAAGATGGAAGAAGACACGGCTCTCTCACGAATGTGTCCACACCCTCCACATGCATTCAGATGCTCATTAACAGCCTCACCAGATTCTTCCCCAGGAGCCTTTTTGTCTGTTTGCCCCCTTTTGATTCCCCAAGTCTTTGCAAGTACAGTCCTGTTGGACTACAGTACTTCTCTATACCTTTTAGTCTGATGAACTCCTATTTGTCCTTCAAAACCTTTGTAGATCCCCCAAATAAATTCATTGCTTTTTCTCCTATGCTGATCAAGTGCTTTGTTTTAGCAGGTTTATCCAAATAAATTGTAACCTGTTTGTTGTGGTGTTAGCTTCCATGACTATAATGTGAGTTCAACGGTAGGCGCAATGCTTTCTTTGTTTCCGTATGCAATGGGATGTAGGTAAAAGTGCTCACAAGTGTGACTGAACTTTAAAATAAATTGATACAAATGTTAGATCCATGTTTTACAAATTTCCTGAGTCCTACGCCATGGTTTTCATCCCATACATTTTTGCTCTCAAGGAACCACACTGAATCTTACAATGCTCAAGTTGACCCTGAGTAACTAGATTCAAGATTCTGAAACAATGCTCAAGTCGACCCTCCTCTGTGCAGCGGTTCGTTTTTATCAGCTTGTCTGAGGCTTCCAAAGTATCTGAACTTGGGAATGCAGAAACTGAAGTGTCTACCTAAGTAAGACTAGGTAAAATTCACCATCTGGCTCGGGAAAGCATAGCTGTTACTGAATCAGAGATGCTATACAAGAAACCCCAAGGCACATAAGATGATCTAAGTCACATTGGCAAATTCAGTGCTCTGCCAGACCCATGAGGCTTTGTTTCCTGGGCTCTTGTGGGTAGAATGAGTAGAATGTGTGGCAAAAAATATTGAAAAAAGTTTGGTGGGGTGCGTGGATCCTTGGGGTTCATCTACAAGGACTTGGACTTCGCATGGAATTTTGTAGGTCTGGTGGAGGCCCACCCTGGTAGCCAGATGGAGAGTGGCCGTGGGATAGCTGTGTGGCATCACAGAGGACAGACCTCTGTGGCTTCCTGGAAGGAGTAGCAGAGGAGAAGGAATTGTGAAGAAGGGCATTTAAACCTCAAGAACTTGCATAGGACACTGTGAGGTGGTCCAGGGCTCTGTGAAGCGGTGTAGGATGCTGGGACACGATGCAGGACACCATGAGGTATGCAGGAAGGATGCTGTAGACTGTTGCCCAACACTGTGACGTGGTGTAGGATGCTGTGCGGTGGTGCGGGACCTTGTACAGCTCTGTAGGGTGCTGTGTAGTGGTGCAGGACACTGTGTGGTGGTTCAGAATGCTGTGGCATGGTGCAGAATATTGTGAGGCGGTATGGGATGCTGTGAAATAATATGAGATGCTGTGCAGCGGGGGAAGATGCTGCACAGTGGGGGAGGATGCTAATAAACCGTAAGGGGTCGGATGGAAAGTGTGAGAGTGAGTGCTGGCCAGTACAGACAGACACCAAGACAGATCTCAGAAGAACGGGTTCTCTAACAGACCTGGCCTCCGCAGTGGGCTCAGTTCTGGATCTCAATCAAAGCAAGAGCCTAGGTATCAGAGGAAACAAATTACCTCTGGAGGTTTCTAGAAAGAGAGGGTGTTCTTGGGTAATATACAGCTTTTACTATGAGAAAGTCGTGACGTGGCAGCACTTAGACAATAGTCAGGGTCCTAACCTAATGTGCCCACTTTGAGATAAACAGAGGGACTGTGCTTATCTGCAGTTTACAGGAGGGAGGGGAACTTGTTAGCACACTGCTACTTTAACTACTGAGGGATAGGGCCCAGGGCTGCAGAGGGCTAGATGCCTCCCTGTCTGCCATGTCCTTTAGAGTGGCTGCATCTTGAAACCCCAGGGTCCATGATCTAATATAAAGTAGACAAAGACAGAGCAAACATCTTTGTCCTGACATGGTGCATTAGTCAGTGTTCTCTGAACAGACTGAACTGATAGAATTAAGATATATTACAAAGAGATTTACAAAGCGGATGGTTGCAAGATTCCAGCTGCGCACTAGAGAGCAATGAACCCACTGTCTTCTCAGTCCATTAGGTTATGGATTTAGCAGTCCCAATCTGGCCTGGCAGAAGTTTACTGAGTCACTGGCCTTCAGCCAATGTTAGAAGGCCAAGGAAGCTGAGTTCTGATGGCACTAAAGGATGGCAACAGCAGAGATGTCAGCACTGTAGATGCATTCACCAGCAAGCTGTGAAGGAGGACAGGCAAAATCAATATGGCTTTCCCCTCAATTGAAAACTCTTGTCTGTTCTGGGGAATGAATTCGCCTCTCCATTAATCCTTCAGGACACTGAATAAGCATGCTTTGTTCATGTCTCCTCAGAAAGAGTTCACACAACAGAGCCTCACAAAATGATTGCCTAGCAGTCAAAATCACTGGCTCCGTTGCTACATAGACTGGCCTTTGATCTATGACTTCATACCTTTTAGCAGTAACCCTGAGTCTCTGTTTTCCACTCCTTACAATAGTGTCAGGGCTGGGGATATGGTTCCATGGTGGAGCAGCTGCCAATCATGTGTAAAGCCTGAAGGACAAGGCTCCAGGACCATAGAAAAAGTTGATAAAGAAGATCATAATCTTATCCTCCCTGATTGGTTATTGTGGTTAAGTACATGTGAGGTTTGCAGTGCCTAGAATGTGGCAAATTGCCAATAAGTGTTAGGAAGCATCACTTTTTCCTATGACCATTTTCTAACCCCTTTTTAGAGGGAGGCTCAGAGTCATCAAAGAAGACAGCAGCATAAATATGGGCTTAATTAGGATGATGCGAGGGTGTCCTAGATCCACTCTGACTTGCTGCGGTTGGAAGGCTAGCAGCACACACTTTGCCTGGTGACGATTTGCAAAAGCTAAGCTATCGCTGAGATACAAAATGGCCCAGCACACCACACAGAGTCCATTTAGCTCTGACCAACCGCATTCCAGTGACCTGGGCACAAATGAGTCAAAAACACATGGACTCGATTTCCTTTCGGATACACATGGGCTTAACAATTAAAAGGAAGGGGTGTTTGCCAAAATGCGTTTTGTAATAATCCCTGAAATAATAAATGGCTCAGTAGGACGGAAACATCAATGGGTCATCTGTGATGCTCATTAGCCTCATGAGACAGAGGTTGAAATCTGCAGGAAATATACTTAGAAAGAAGTCTGTCCTGACAGTCGTTGCGAGCCAAAACACGAGTAGATGTGGGAAGGAAGAAGGAGCTTCTGAACTTTATCGAGATTATGCTCTATGAAAGAGCAGAAAACATGGGTAAGAAAGTGACGAGGCTGCTTCTCGGGACCAAATGAAGCAGTGCATCCTGGGAGACTGGGCCCCACACCCAGGGTTTTCCTAGTTAGCCACTGGATTTCAGGTGCATCCTTCACTTTCCAGACCAGGCTCTGAACATGCAAATTGAGGGATCTCCGTGACTTGTCTTCAAAGATCCCTTGAGGGTCTAAACAATCACAAGCAATTATCAGGAGAAAATGTAGACTCACACACACACATCTACTATTTAGTGAGGGAAAATTAGAATTAGTGCGTTTGCCCCTAGAAGATTTGTCAGAACTCTATCAAGGAGTCTTTCACTGTATCAGGAGGTTTCTGTCTCTCTGTAAGCTGAAATCCTCACAGGAAAACTCACACATGGGGTGGACTGCTCTAGGAAGGGAGTTTTGGTCCAACCTCCTGCTGTATCTGTCAACTGCAGCTGTTATTAATTGGCTCTGACAGCATCAAAAAATAAAAAATAAAGTAAATGAGAGCTGGGGAAACGGCTCTGTC
This sequence comes from Pachyuromys duprasi, assembly GCA_028658305.1. NCBI lineage: Eukaryota > Metazoa > Chordata > Mammalia > Rodentia > Muridae > Pachyuromys > Pachyuromys duprasi. The sequence goes on from CM053743.1 coordinate 34,423,235, forward strand.
AGTAAAGCGCTTGTCTGCCTTACGAACACAATGACCCAAGTACAAACTCTAAAATCCACATGAAGAAAGCCAGGTGCGGCATCTCAGGCTTGTGATCCCTGGGTTGGAGGGCTGTCTGGAGCTCTCTGACCAGCCAGCCTCACTCACTTGGAGAGCCTGGGGCCAGACCCCAGCAAGGAAAACAGCACATAAAAAAAATGAAGAGCCCAAGGAACGTTATTGGAATGGCATTAGACCTTTCACTAGCTAAATATCCTAACTTTCCCAGTGTCACCTGACTGAATGTTGGCTACACTGAATAGTCATGCAGACACGACAGACATGAAGGAGGCATTCCTGTAGATGATTTATTTTTCTCTGGCAGCTTCTTGTTTCTTCTCTTTTTTTCTTTTTCCTTTCTTTCTGTCTTTTATCTTTTATTTTATTTTAGTTTTCATTCAAAGAGGACAATTTTATTAGATTTTAAGGGGAAAACCCCAGGGTAGACAAAGTATAAATCTCAGCTGCTGCCCAGAGGAGGAGAATGGAGAAGAGAAGGAAACACAAACCAAGGAGCTGAGGAGGTCAGCCACACGGCAGACAAGAAGCGATGTGGTGGGGAGAGGGTCTTTGGAGAAAAGGTGAAGGAAACCAAAGAACGAGAAAGGGCATGTTTAGGCACTGGCCAGCATCCGAAAGGAAGCGGCCAAAAACCAAAGGAGGAAAGGTTATACTTTCCACTCAGAGGCAAAAAGACTCAGAAAAACCTCCTCAGCCTTTAGTGACTAGGCTGAGAACTCCCGTAGAAGACACAGGGAGAAGACACCTAACCTGGCCCCAGAGGTACAATGAGCTGGGATTCTGGGAAAGGCTCATCTGGAGGGATTCTGGGAAAGGATGGTAATAGTAGCTCATTAAAGGGCTAATCATTCCACCTCTCCTCAGGTGGCTGAGGGTGACCCTGCCTTCCTACGGGTGGCCCTATCTTTTTGAGGAGTAGCCATAGGCCGGATGATTGACTCTTCCGTGTTTTGAATAGCTTGGAATGTTTCACCACAGTTCATATTCGAAACCAAGATTAACTGGAGGTACTGCTGCATGGGATAAGAAAGGTTTCTTATAAAACAAAACCTTGAGACAGGAGAGTTGTTTTTCTGAAAAGGTTTATTATTTTTATTGTATGTGTCTGAGTATTCTGCCTGCATGTAGGTGTGCATGTGCACGCAGTGTCCTTGGAGGCCAGAAGAGGGCATCAGATTTCATGAAACCGGAGTTGCAGATAGTTGTGAACCACTGTGTAGGGGTTGGAAACTGAACCTGGGTCCTCCCCAAGAGCAGGAAGCGCTTTTAACCACTGAGCAGGCCCTTCTCTCCAGTGTTCTGCTTTTAACTCAGTCATGGAAACCTGAAGATCTTTTTCTTGAAAGAATTGCGGCCCCACTGCGATGAAACCATTAAAAACTAAATACCATGCTTTTGGTTCTTTTGTTTCAAGTTGGCAATGCCAGTGCTCAAAATTATTCCACAAAGATTCTCTGTTAGTCTCCTTTTATTACCATTGTGATTTTTATAACAATCTCTTGGTTAGAAAAGGACCTCATGTTCTTGTAATTGTCTAACTAATGTGTGCTCTTAATGTTCCTATGAACAATACATCAATTTCTCTATTTAGAAGTTTGAAATTTTTATTGTACAGAAGAATAGTTAAAATGATTTTTGTACGTTATGCTAACAGCTTTTACAATGATCAGTAATTATTGCAATGTTATGTTTGTGTAATGAATCAGTGTACACAGACTTCAAATAAATAATTGAATTCCTACATATAAAACACATAAAGAGATTTTTTTTTTACCCCAAATGTACTCCTCCACTTCAAAGCCAGTCTTCAAACATTAATATATTTGATTGGTGATATTTTTCTCTGAATGTTGATTCTGTGGTGATTAGATATGATAGGATTATAGCATACCCCATCACGAACCATGGAGCTTCAGGAGGCCAGATACCATGCAGAAGGAGACACTGGGCCGTACAGCTGCCTAAGGTGGGAAGCCATTCAGCGGCCCCATGGCAGCTTTGGCCTCACCCAGCTCATAGCGCCTCCGTTGCCGGGTTCAGGTGTCTTCTCTCCGGGTCTCCTAAGCGAGTTCTCTGCACCATTCATTTCTGAGCCTTCTGTTCAGAGCCAGGTACACGAGGGACACGAGGCTGCCTATTGTGGGACAGAGACGTCCATCTGCTGCCTCCTCAAAGTAATTTCTCTTTTGAGACTTCAATGTGGAGTTTCCCTTCCTTTGGCTTTAGCTGCTATCATCATCTTATTTTTGAGAACATGAAAGTTGAGTCTCACTCAGACGGCAAAGAAAGCTGATGTTTCACTCTCAAGGAGGTCACACCTAAACACATCCAGAGAGCTCTTCACCAGAAATGGCAGATGCTAGAAATACTCAACAATCCCATTGCTAGTGACCTGGGCTAGGCAGAAACACTGGCAGAAATCTATGTGCACACGTCTTCACGTCACCATTATTTATAGGAACAAAAAGCCATAAGAAATCTCCAAAAGGAACGCAGCTCTGTAAATCATATATAAGCACAGGAGGAAATATTATGTAGATACTAAAATGATGAGCACAAAGAACCATTTATTGGCTTGGAAATATCTTGTGTCTAATATAAGAAATTTAACAGTATAACATTTTATGAATCCATGACATATTTTCACCAATATAAAATATATGTCTGACAGTGTTTGCTTTATGTTTTCCTGAAGGTTTCCAAGATAAAACTTGCTCAGCCAGAGACAGAACTGAGAGCCTCGCTGACTTTCCTGTCTGTGCTTTGCTGTCCCTGGCTCTGCCAGGGGACAATGACTTCTTCAGCTTACTTAAAGCAGAGACTCGTGGCTTTCTAATTTTAATTTTATGTACGTTGGTGTTTTGACTGCATGTATATCTGTGTGAGAGTGCCAGATCCCCTGAAACAGGAGTCACAGGCAGTCGTGAGCTGCCATGTGAGTGCTGGGGATTGAACCAGGGTCCTCTGGAAGAACAGCCAGTGCTCTTAACTGCTGAGCCATCTCTCCAGCCGTGGTTTTCTAAAGAGGTAATTTTACTTAGGGCACTCCATTTTTCATGGGTTGTTTTTATCTTTAGTTATGTGTAAGTGTGTAGAAGAGGGGATGTGCACATGAATGCAGGCGCCTGAGGAGGCCAGAAGAGGGTGCCTGATCCAGTGGAGCTGGTGGGTGTGGGTGCTGAGAAACAAGAGCAGTCCGAGCTCTTACCTGCTGAGTCATGTCTCCAGCCCAGGCTGATCAGGGGGATTGGTTTTTGTGGGGTTTTTGGTTTGATTTTGTTTGTTTGGTTGGTTGGTTGTTTGGTTGGATGGTTGGCTCTTCAGTTTTCTGAGACAGAGGCTCATTATGGAGACCAGGCTGGCCTTGAACTCACAGAGATCCTCCTGCCTCTGCCTCCTGAGTACTGGGGCTAAAGGCATGCACCTCCACTGCCTAGTCCAGATGCTCAGTTTTAAGACTTCAACTCCATCCTCAGTATTCTGCTCTCACTCCCTTGGCCAGGAAAGTGTGGTCATGTATTTGGTCCCTTAGTGCCTGTGGCTGTGTGCCAGTCACTATAGCCACCCCAGGCTGTCCCCTAGGACCCACGATTGTGTATCAGTGAGAATAAATGCAAATTCTCAGGTCCCATCCTCCCTTCCACCAGGACCTGTGTGCAGAGCCGTGACATGGGTCTAAGGAGTAATCTCAGGCAAGATTTAACAGTGCCTGCCTGGCTTCAGCTGTATTTTTTTTAAGTTTTGCTTCTTTATCAAATACAGTAGCTCACATATTCCGATGATACAGTATGTTGCTTTTATACATGACTGCATTTTATAATAAATAAATCAGAACAATGAGCTGCCTCATCTATTGTGCTCTTGAGGTGAGAATTTTCAAAACCTTTTCTTCCAGCTATTTTGAAACATAAAGCACATCACTGAGTGTGTTAATCCTGCTATACCACAGACCATCTGAATGTATGTCTCATGCCTAGCTAACTTCAGACCCACTGGCCCACCCATAATGTCCCCATTTCCCTTCCATCTCCTGCCGCAGCCTCTGTCAACGCGGTCTAATAATGTGATCCATTATTCTAGGTCCCACATGTGCTGTGATCCTGGGGTACTTGTCCCTCTGGATTTGACTTGTTTCCCCAGCATCTTCCTGGCCAATCCATGTTGCTCATTGAGTGAGAGCATTAGTGGTGATTCCTAACTGACATGAGTTCCAATGGTTGCCAACACATGAGTTATTTTAAGATACTTAAAAACTTTCATAAGTAAGCACAGGATGGTGAAGCCCATCTAATCCCCTTAGAAGCTGGCATCTCCACTCTGAAATGACAGGGTTGTTCCCGTCCTCCTAGAATGACCTTTTCTGAATTCTCCTTGGCTGCTCTGGTGTTTATAACTCTTTACTAAGGGATGCTATAAGACACAGCCCGTGGAAGGCCAAGGACAATGCTGCTGAGGCAGGCTTTCCCTTGTCCACACTAACATTCCTTACCCTCAACTTCAATCTGAAATGATACCTTGAACGTCTATCCGTTTCTCCCACTGCACTGTAAGATCCCAAAAGCGGGAAAAGGAATTTAAGTTAAAAAAAAACAAAAACAAACAAACAAAAAAAAACCATACACTATATATTTCCAGGACCTGTAACAGTGCCTAGGCCCTAGCACGTGCCTAACAATAAAGCCGAGCTGAAGAAGCCAATGCGTCAGGCATTTCACCATGGCCACAGGGAAGATCACTTCCGCGCAGCCACAGTACCGATAACAGCAGCTTTCCGGTTGGTCCTCTGATCTGTTTTTAATCTCACAAACGGGAGGCATTTTGTAACTAGCCAGGTTTCCGTTGAAAGGGCTGACTTACAAATTTAGAATAAACTTTGAAGATAACGATTTTTGTGGTTTAGAATTTTTAGTCTGTTCCTGTTATCCATCGTTTCTTCAGCTGTTCTTGATCTTAGCTGAAGTCCAGTTGCTCTTTGGGGACTTGCAGGGTCAGTGTGTCAGCAACAGCATTTGCATCCTGTGCCTGTCTTTATGGCCTGTGACCTTGGCCAAATTATAATGTGACTTGCCTCAGCCACACGAGTAAAAGGAGATCTTGGGAAAGTCTTCTCTGTTTGGTTAAAGCTGAGAACACCGAGTCCTACTAAGTGCTTGGTGTCAGCTGCCATGCTGCTCATGGCAATTGTCAAAGGAACCAACCATCGGTATAAGGAAACCAATTAATTAATTAATATATTAATATGCCCAAGTGCTTACAGTGGCTCTCTCTAGACGTAGAGGCTGAAGAACCGTTCCTCTTTTCTTAGACTTCCTATTTTCAAAATCTCAAAGAAAGGGCTTATAAAACCACCACTAACAAAATGTGGCCCGTGGAGTCCAGAACATTTATAGATGAGTTGAAGTGTGGGAAAGGAGCTTTGACTCCAGTTGGAGCCCTGAAGAACAAACATGCAGAACATGTCGCCCGTCAGAACATGTCGCCCGAGTCTGTGCAGATGGGGTATCTGAGAGAAGAGAAAAGAAGAGATGCCTCAGCCACAGGCTGGAGATGTTCGATGTTTCCCTCGAGAATTTCATACGCCTGCCCGTGGACATGAAGGAACTTAGCGGTGGTCTTAAATTTCTCGTGTGTATTTTCTGCCACAGTCAATGCTGCTATTTTAGGGTTTTAAGTTATTTCTAAACTTCTATCCATTTATGTCTTTTGACTCAGCCTAACCTGGCTTTGACTCTGTTATTTATTTTTGTGTGAGTGGGTGTTTTCCCTGAATGTACGCCTGTGTACCATATGTACACAGTGCCTATGGAGGCCGGAAGAGGGTGTCAGGTCCTCGTATTGGTTTAAAGGATGGTTATGGGCCCCTATAATGGGTGCTGAGAATTGAACCCAGGCCCTCCAGGCTGTGTTGGCACATGCCTATACTACTAACACTTGGGAGGCAGAGGCAGTTGGATCTTTGAGAGTTCAAGGCCTAAATAGTAAGTTCCAGAACAGCCAAGGCTAAACAGAGAAACCCCATCTCGAAAAACAAAATAAAAAGAGCGAACAGTGCTTGTTACTGCTAAGCTGTCTGTCCAGACCATGCTCAGCCTGATTTAAAGAAATAGTATAGTTGGGCATAGTGGTGCACACCTGTAATATCAGCACTCAGGGAGGCAAAGGCAGGTGGATATCTGTGAGTTCAAGGCTAGCCTGATCTACAAAGCAAGTTCAAGACAGTCAAGGATACACAGAGAAACCCTGTAAAGGAAAAAAGAAATAATGAATACAGAAAGAACTGGCGATAGAGCCCACTGGAAGAACACTTGCCCAGCACATGTGAGGCTGAGTTCAACCCCTAGTAATGCGAATAGTAGTAAGGATAACAACAATAACAATAATGGTAGATGTCAGCAGCAAATGACTAAAAACCACAATTGTAACAAAAACACACGTACACAAAGGGTAATTCTTACCATCTAGTTATAAAGGTGGGATAAGGCGACAGATCAGCTCCACCTGCTCTTTCACCTCTAACCTTTGACCCTTAGCTGCAGCCCACAGGGTGGACCTCTAAAGACAGAATCCGTTGGGCTTCTTTCTCCTCTGTTTTCTATCCATTCGGGCTAGTGAGTAGTCACAGTGGGTAACTGAAGGAAGTATGGTGGTTTCGATAAAATGTTTGCCATAAGCCTTAGGCATTTGGGCTGATGGTTCCCAGGTGGTGGCTGATTTGGCGGTATGGCTTTGCCGGAGGAAGTATGTCACCGGAGACAGACTTTGAGGTTTCAACAGACACATGCCATTTCTAGTTAGTTGACCATGCTTCCTGTTTGTGCAGGGATGTGAGCTCTCTGTTGCTGCTCCAGCACCATGCTGGCCTGCTGCCATGCTCCTGGACATGATGATCATGGACTCTTATCCCTCTGGAAACATATGCCCAAATAAACAGAGAAGTGGACGTGACAGGAAAGAAGAGGCAGATAGGAGAAGTTAGTCCAGGAACTTCCCTGCTTAGCTTTGGTGCTGGCTGTGGTCCTCTACCAAGCATCCCAGCCCCTCAAGGAGAATGCTTTCAAGCTCCTTCCATGTTCTAGGACTTAACTTCTTTTCAGAATCACCCCAGGATGCCCGACTTCTAGTTCGAGCTAGCCCCAGAACGTTCCAGTAAAAATGGGGTTGGTTTTGTTAAACTTCCCCAGACTTTCACTGGAGGATCTCCACAGTCACCCTGTCTAAAGGGCCGCTTCTCTCCAACTCGTTCTGCCAAGACCCTGGCTGATACAAAGGAAAAGGCAGGGGAGATATGGACAGCTCGCAGAGCAAGCTCCAACCTGATGAACTTGCTTTTTTTTCTTCTTAGAACTACCTGGGGGTTGGGGAGAGCCACCTCTGGACTGGCCAGCATCCTCCCTGACAGATGTGCAGCCTGCACGGGTGATTGTTATCTGGCTTGCTTCTCTTCTTCCTCCCTTACTGTGTGTGATCAGAGATCGCATTCTTTCCCTCCCCAAACCCCAGTAGACATTTGTGAGAACCTGGTCTAAAGAACGGGTCCACGGCCCGTGTGCACTGTATGTGTAACTCTCTGTCCATCTCATGAACTACCTTGAAATTTCTTTGGACTCTTGCCAATCAAAAGAATCAATGATTTGTGTTAATGAAACTGTCATCTTCTAATAAGCTTGAAAAATCTGTTTCCCTTCCCACATGTTAAATGCTCAGAACTCATTTACTATAATTTTCCAGAATGGGGTGTAGGAAGAGTCAAAGCTATAGGGGTGCTTCAACCTTAACTATTTTTGAGGTTCCTCTGATTATCACTACACAGCCATATCCTGGAGAAAAACAAAATTCTCCTTTGTAATTCTGTAAGCTTTGTCAATAAAGTCTGAAGTCCTTAATACAATTATTTCTGGTTCAAAACATGATGGTTTTTATCATTATCATTGCTATTAGTAGTAGTAGTATTAGTAGTAGTAGTAGTACTCCTCAGTAAACCCAGGGCCTTCTACATAGCAGACAACTTCTCTTACTACAGAGTTCCATCCTCAGCCCAGAAGGGAGGGCTTAAATGGAGTCAGTACCATTAGCATCTTTTAAAAATTAGAATCTGCTCAAAAGTCATCTTGTGGACGCCATCGTGTAGGTACTGGTACTTGGTGTACTGGTCACTCCTAAGGAGCCTTGTGTGGCTGTAAGGATGGGTGGGAGGTAGAGAAGATCTCCCCACATGGAGAATCCACACTGTAAGACGGAACTAAAAGTTACTAGAATCCTCACAGCTTCAAAAACATAAGCAAAATTTCACCTAGAAAATAAAGAAACAAGGTGTGTGTGGGGGATTCAGAAAAGCATCTATTTCTAAGAAAAATAGTGATATTCTGACTCTCTGTTAACATCACATTGGATATTACAGTGCATTTATTTGCTCTGTTGGGCAGTAGTTATACGGATATTAACACGACCAAGTCGAGAAACAGCAAACAGGTGTATTATATTGAAATCAAAGATGATTTTATGCATAAAGATATGTTTTGTTTTTTCTTTGGTTTGACTTTGGTTTCAGTTGTTTTAGTTTTGTTTTGTTTGAAAGAACCTTGTAGCTCAATTAGTCTAAAACTTGAGATTCTCCTGCCTCAACTTCTTAAATGCTCAAAAAATACGGTTCATAAAGTACAGTCTTTTAGTTTTTGTTTTGGGTTTTTTTTTCAACATTTATTTCTTTGTCTTGTGGGGGTGAATCATGCCACGGCACATATGTGGAGGTAAAAGGCAGCTTACAGAAGTCAGTTTCCCCCGGCCATCGGGCGGGTTCTGAGGACAGAACTCAGATTATCAGACTCGGCAGCAACACCATTCCTGCTGAGCCATCTTGCCAGTCTCAAATATTTTAACTATCATCAACTGAAAGGTAGAAACAGAGGGTCAGCAGGGCCCTCCTCCCATCCAGTCTATCCTACCTTGAAAGCTCCAGCTCAGGGAGAGCAGAGAGCCTGCCTCATAAAAGAAGGTGGAAAACTCCTGAAGAATCATACCTGAGGCACTGGTACACATGTACACAACAATACACAATCAAAGACATACAGAGTATCGCCGTCCAAGTCTTTGTACAGCTTTATTGAGGTGTGATTCCCACAACAAAATATCTGCCCTTTTAAAAGGCATATTTCAGGGTATCCACCTATAATTGAAGTAACAACATTTTTATCAAAGAAATCAAGACTACTTAGCAGTCCCACTTTCTGCCACATCAAAGCCCTACTGACTGCAATGAACATCTCCACTCATCTGCCTGCTTGAGCCATTTGCTGGAAAAGGAATAAAAAAATATGCTTTCCCCCCCCCAAATAAAAACAAAAACAAAACAAAACAAAACAAACAAACGTGTGGCCTTTGTTTCTGACTCCTTTCAGTTAATGTGCTTTCAAGATCATCCATGATGTGTGGTTTCTACGCTTAGGCCCATGTTCTGTTTAGTTCATTTTTGCCTGTGTTAAGAGGAAAAGGGCCAAGTTCAAATTCATTGTTTTGTGTATCGATCTGCAGGTTCTTCCTCCCCTGCCGAAGCTCTACCACTGTACCATGCTGATAGTAATAGGGAGGATTCCCATCTGTAATTTTGCTGATGTTCTGTATATCTTTTGTTTCCCTTGCCTTCCTTTACAGCCTTCTCTGTGCCATTTTAACCCCCTTGCTTGTTTTGCTGTATACTCTTCAGCTTCTCTTTTGGTTGCTATAGCCGCATTTTAATTTTTTTTTTGTATACAAAAACATAACTCCGATCTCCCTCCTCCTTTGTGACTTTATTGTGATGAAATTTACACCTGTATACATGATTAATCCTCAACATGATTTTTAGTTACTGATTTATGCAAATGACTCTTTAAAATTCATTTTTATCTTATATATTACCTTATATCCTTACCACAGCCCCTTCTCTTCTCTCCTCCCGGTCCCCCTCCAGCCTTTTCCACCCTCTTCCCCCTTCACAAACGACTTTTAAATCAGACAGAAGAGCTTCAACAGTACGTGCCATCCTTTGCTCTGCCCACCTGTGTGGGCTTTGCTGGACTCTTTTTTTTTTTCAGCTGGTGTAGCTCAGAGCAGCTATCCATTGTCCTTTCATCTCAGTTTGACAGTCATGGCTCAACATCTGCTTATTTGAAAGTGTCTCAATCCATCATGTAAAAACAGCCTTCATTTGCCAACTAATTTCTCCTTTTCCGAAAAATTAGGAAGACTTCAAGGAGCACCGCTTAGGAGCCACCCCATCCTGTGTGTCACACGTGGAGTGGCATGCTACTAACTAAGCCTCTCCTGGTGTGTGTGTGTGTGTGTGTGTGTGTATTGGCATTTAAGAGGCTGATTCAGGAAGCATGCTGCATAGCTCAGTTTCTCATCACGATCTTATCTTAAAAATAGCAACATCAACAAAATTAAGTCTGTTATGAAAGCCTAACCCAGCCTTTACAAGTTCAAAATTCCCAGATAACAGAGCACGGTGCAGACAATGGCAAACTGAACACCACACTCAGGCACTGTTCAGCCTCAGGCAGTGCCCACATGGAAGCTGTTGTTCTGAGTTGAATGGGGGCCTTTGATATGGCCACAACCTACCTCCTATAACCCATTTGTCTAACTCTTATTTAGAAAATATACTGGATGTCATGAAGGAGATTGTATTAGATCACCAGAGTAGACACTAAATCTAATAACAAGTAATCTTACTAGAATGGGCCAGAGGAAAAAATAGACACGAAGAGGAGAAGTCAATGTGAAGACAGAGATGGAGTCCAGAGCAGTGTAGCCGCAAGCCAAGGAATGGCAAAGCTAGCAGAAAATCTAGAAAAATCGAGCTTCTACAGAATATTCAGAGCGGGGAATGGATTCTGCTCCCAGGTATGCCTTGAGTTTGAACCCTGGCCCACAGTACTGTACCAGGCTACATATATTTCTGATGTTTTCAGCTCCAGGATTGTGGTGGTTTGCTTAAGCAGTGGCAGGAAACCAACATGGAATTGCATGTAGGGGCAGCAGGACCTCACATTCTCAATGAGAAGACAGAAATGCAGAATTTCATTAACAGAATATCTCCTTACCTTTAAAGGCTGCAAACTTTGTATTTCAAAGCACTGAGCTGGCCAAACAATCTAACTCTCCTCGTTCCTTCTGGATCTCTAGTACCATTTTGCTACTCCACTCAGGTATTCTCAGATCTGTGCAGTGCTTCAGGAAGCTTCAGTGCATGTCCCAAAAAAGCTTTTTATTCTTTTTTGGGATTCACTCTGGACATAGGCTCAGTAGGCTCTAAATTCCCAGTGTAGGAAGCTTAACTCTTCTGGCTGTATCACAGCTTCACAGTAAATGTTTCAGGTCACCCATTTGGTAAACTTAGGGATATAAAAGCACTGATTTGTTTTTCTGAGCTAACATTGCTACATTTGATCTGTTTGTACATACACTCCTGTTCAGGTTTGCCCAGTAAAATAAGCCTTAAAACCAATGGCACTTTGGGGAAAATTCAGCCATGAGCTCTTCTCAGTAGCTTCCTCTGCGTTCCACAACTCCTGGAATAATTGTTGAAATCCCAGTGACATTAGTTTGCCATTGCCTCATTAGCATATTTAGATTACAGTCTTTTTTGCCTCGACTTCTAAGTATTTTGTAAGAGAAAAGAAACCCTGAGCTTCCTCACATCTGGGCCAGGACTAGCCAGCAGGAGCCCTGGGCTTCAATCCCATTTTACCCCTGGCCAGCTGCATGACCTTGGCCAACCTTCTTCACCTCTCTAGGCCTCAATTTCCTGTTGCTGATCTCTGAATTTCCTTTCAGCCTTAAAAATTATTTTGATGGTGTAATTTAATTATGCAATAAAATCTCAAATGTCTTTCAGCTTTCCTTGGGTTTACACAAGGGTGGAGAAAGCAGGCACAGGCTTTCGGTTATTCACTGATACTCACCAGGTGTCTTTTGTGGGCCACGGTCAAAGGCTCGAGGTACGGACATGGCTAAAAGATACACACCGCAGCAAAGAACTTACAGTCACTTGGGTGTTTGTGACACAGTTCCAACAAAATCGAGGTCATGTAATTCAAACAGGAAGAGTTGAAGAAGGGTCGGTTAAAGAGGTGGGACTTAATTGATTTTTGTAAGGCAAATAAGAGAAATAACACCGCATGCAGAAAAATAAAACAGTTTTTAAAATCACTGGAAAGTATATGGAACTCAGAGAATGTCCAAAACTTATTAGCTAATAATGTGTAAATAATGATTAAAAGTAATAAACACTAAATGAGTAAAAATAATAAGTGAGTAAAAGTCACCTGGTGCCTATTGTTTGTGCACTCACTGTATCATTTCTTCGCTGGTTGTGTCATTTCTGTACTGATATCATTCCTGCACTCATATCATTGTGCATTCACTGTATCATTTCTGCATTCATTGTACTGTTTTCTCTCTTCAGCAGCGTCTACAGCTCTGCCCATTCTGTGGCTCCCTCTAGGCTTTTCAGCGCCTTGGCCAGATGGCTCTCAGCTCCATGTTGAAAGATGCCTTGCAGAACACCGCCTCCTCAAGACTAGAAGTAAGTACCCCTGACCTGGGCTCTAGCTACCCAGCAAATACAGCAACATGTCCATTCTGTCTTCCACTCTGCATCCATCTTGCTTCCCAGCTACCCGTCCTGTGACCTTCATGTTCATACATCACATGTGAAGACAACAGTTTGAGCGTAGGACACATGTAGCAGGTGCATACACAAGTATGGGATATAGGTGAGATATAAAAACGCATTAGAGGTGAGTGAACTATGTTCCTAAATGTAAGCCTACCTAAACTCACTGGTTAAGACAATGAAAGAATATGCAGGTGAAAGTTGGACTAGTGGATTAGTGGGAATGGGAAGAGACAAGAGAAGGTGATGGGAGGAGGCGAATATAATTAAGATGTACTATGTACACATAAAAATGTCACAATTAAACCCATTACTGTGTAAAATTACTAGATACTAACAAAAAGCTTTACAATGATCTGAACAAACGAAAGGCATATTATACATACATCTACTGCTCTCAGTGTCTGTGTGTTTTTGTGTGTGTATATGTATGAGAGAGAGAGAGAGAGAAATTCACCGTTTCTGATTGAACCCATTTTGACTCAGTATTCTAGGGGGAGTTTGAGACTTTCCCCAGGACATGCAGTTTTCAGGTTCCATTAATTTCTACCCAGATTATTATCAGCAAGCCAGTTTGCATGTTCCTCTGACACACACACAAAAAATAAAAAGCTAGAGCCAGCCATTTCTAACCAGTTTCCCAAGGACTTCTAGCTGACAACTTGTATTTAACAATTTCAAATTCCACTAGGAAATAAATAGATAGATAGATAGATAGATAGATAGATAGATAGATAGATAGATAGATAAAAGTTATGTATCCCCATACTGTGGGACTGTTGTTCTATAAAACTCCCCCTCTGTGATGAAAAGCCCCTGATCAGATCTTGTTTTCAGGACCCCATTTCTTCTGTGAAATGGAGCTTCAGCCATCAGATGCAGCTATGATGAACAAAGATCACACAGGCAGGGGGATTAGCACAGTATTTAATGTGCAATAATTGCTCAACTGAAAAAGACAAGAAAGGAGGCCATGGACTTTTTGTGAAAAAATGAGAAACACAGCCTTGCAAGCAACTGGGACATAAGGCAGACACTGGCCCTTTTGCATGTTCTGGTATTTTGGCTAAATAAATGTTGCTAGGCCTCTATTTTAGAAGGGAAATTGAAGAAACAGTGAGACTTCCCAGGCCCTCTGCTTCCGGTAGCCCAGGGATGAATCCAAGAACTCCAGGTAGTAAAAGAGAAAGTACCAATTTTTCCTTTTAAAACTTAATTGCAGTTCTAAATGATAATAACGAAGCATATTTTTATTTTAAAATTTTTATATTTTAGGATATGTGTGCTAAATATTGAATCAGAAAGAAGTATTGATTCACAATAATAAAGTTCTCACTGGCATAAGCAAATTAACAGTAAAGGGATACAAGCTATAACAGAGGTAACAATTCAATTATTACAAATTATTATAATGTGCCCCATAGCAATGGAATAAATATTACGTCACAACAAAAATAAATAAAACACATTGGTCTCTTACAGAAATAAAACTTCAAAACCAAACTCTGAATTTGCCAAACACAGAGCCGGTGCCCTCTGGGCTCTGAGAGAACACATCTCAGGTTGCCTCCCCCATACTGTTAGGTGTTTTTGCTGAGGAGCATAAAGCAGTCTTCAGAATCTGAGGGCGGTGGCCTCGCGTGGCATTCCTCCTCACAAAGGAGTCTCAGTGAGTTTTGTCTCCTGAGACAGAGGAAAACAGAGTCATTCTACCCAACAAGTTGTGTAGGGGAAGGACACAGGAAGGGAGATGCTGGCAACCCTACAAAGCAGAAAGGGGAAGTGGAGACAAGAGAGGGTGTGGGGGAAAGTCAGCAGGGAGTATCACCACACTGCAGCCACAGCCTCCATGGAGGATGCTCTCCCTTCCCTCCCGATAGGAAGGCCAGAGGCGCTGACAGTGGAGAGAGTCATTGGTGACTTTAGGCCTCTGAGGACTGGCTCTCTTTTAGTGAGTGGTTAGCAGACACTCTTGGCACTCTTGCTGTCTGGCTCTGGGGCCTGTTTTTGGTAGTCTATATTGACTTCCTTTGGGTTCTCTCAAATCTGGGTCTGGAACAGGCCTTCAAGTTCGTGGTTTTTCTCTATTGCAGTAAAGGAGTCACTCAGAAGAAGTGCAGGCCAGGACAGGATGCAAAGGACCTACTCTTTGTCCCCCTCAGCCAATGAGAAGCCCAAACCATCCTCAATCCTTGCTTCTTTATTGTTTTACCCTGGGCAGGAGTGTCTCATGGACCAGAAAGAGGCAGGAGAGAGGGCTTTCTCTTCTGTGCTTTAAAATGTGGAACGTCCTAACATTGACTAAGTTGCCTCACTTTGAATTTTATTTTGTTTCTGTTTTTCTTTTTCTTTTCATTTTGTTTGTTTGTGTTTTGAGATCATATCTCAAAACACTCCCCACTGCTGGCAAACCCAGATCAAGAACTCAGCTCCCCCTTTGAATCTTCCAAGAGAATTGCCCCTTGCCATATCAGCTCTTCAACTTATCTTGAAAGCACTACAGATTTCACAAAACTCCAGAGAAATTTCAAGACTTGAGGAAATGGTGAATTACGCAGATGCTGTTGATAAAATGGCTCTCTAAAACCAGCTGTCTATAGATTTGCCAAAGCCCTGATTACAGCAAGTGCTCATTGCTGTTAGAGCCAGCAGGAGCCCCAGGGACCCGTGAGTACAGACAACCTTCTTTCAGGTGCAGCCACTAACAGCCAGGGCAAGTTAGTGGCTAGGCTTGGATCCTGGTCCAGGCCTCCTGACTAGAGGTCCAAACAATTTCCATGAGCCACTTATCCAATGACCCTGCAAATCCAAGGGGTGCTTGCAATCATAACATTTCATTGCATGGATATACTACATAAAAGAATTGCCGTGCTCTGCCTTGAGCCAGACTCGGCCAAGGAAGCTATCTTACGTATATAATATGTAGACACACCCATATACATGCATACATCACAATCCCTAAATTACTGTGTTTATGGCAAGTTTTGTCTACTCTTCCAGCACCAGACATTAGGATGCTTTTTATAGCATCAAACTATGCCCCATTTACTCATTTAAGTCAGTGACAACTGTTAACCAATCCAGAGGCCTCATTTCACAATTACATCCATTAAATTGTTCACAGGTGCTTCTTAGGCCTTAGAGCTACAGTTAATTTAACAACAACAAATTCTTACCATAAGGGAAACAGAAAAGGATAGACTTTTCTTTTCTTTCTTTTTTTTTTTAAAAAAAAGGATTTTGAAGTTTATTTAGCTCATGTCATTTTTTTTTCTTTTGCCTTAAGAAGCCTTAGCTCTAGAATGTTTATCCATCTTTACACACTCTGGACAGTTCCTCTTTTCTCTAAAATGTCACAAAAATGATAAGCTTGTAGAAATTAGATATGACTAGCTAGATGTCAAGGAACACAGAGAAGCCCAGTTGCTAAGAGCATTGTAGCTAGTGCTGGCCAGTTTCTGCCCGGCCCCCCTCAGTGACAGCGGCGTTCAGCACTGCTTCTCCACTGGGGTGAATTAGTCTCCTCGACTCCTCAGAGAAAACAGGCATCGTTTCTGTGTCAGTTGCGACAGGCAAAACAGGGAGATCACCTCTTCGGTTACTGTGATCTTCCCCGCAGATGATTCTAAGGCCAGCTGCCACAGAGGAGGCGTACTGTGTGGCCTTCCCCAGGAGCATCTCTCCCCTTGTGCTAGGAACATGGATGTCAAGTGGGCAGGTCTGTGGTGGGAGATGATGCTAAAGGCAGGTCAGTGCTCCAAGCTGTCAGCAACCTCTCCGTTTGTACTGTCTATTACTTCTATCCTCTTTTTTTTAAATATCAAGTACAAAACAATTTATTACAGAAACTGATGTCATGGCCTCAGGCCAGAGCTTTTATATATATATATAAATTTATCACTACTACTACTACTATCTTTAATTCTTTAAAACTGAACAAAAGTTAAGACACTTTCCTATTAGGGGGCGTAAAGGATTCTTGACTTCTTTAGACTTTTACCAGCCTTTGTAGTCTTCTCACAAATATAGTTACACTTTATGTCAAGATTTTTCATTGCAACGATGAGTATTTTTTGGCCTTTGTGTCTGTGGCCACAGAAGAAATAAAACCAACACAATTCACATAACTGGGGTCTGTGTGTGATTGTGTGATTGGTGCTGTACTTAACGTTGGTCTTCTTCTTCTCCTTCTTCTTCTTTTCTCCTTCTTCACTTGGAAAAAGGCATGATATACAACTAGAGTGTGTACTTTAAATTAAAACCTACATGTACATGTTTGTAGCCATGCTAGGCAAAATAGTCTAAAGACAGAAGCAACCCAAACACCATCAACAAATGAATGGACAGGCAATTCGTGATATATCCGTGTAAGGAAGCCGTTATTCACCCGTGAAAAGGAACTGGACACTGAGAAGTGCTACAGCATGGATGATGATTAAGTGAAAGAAGTTAGACACTGAAGGCCAGGTATATGCTTCCACATTCATAAAATACCCAGAGTAGGCAAAGCCGTAAACACAGAAAGCAGGTTAATTGTTACCAGGGGCTGTGGGAAAGAGGGATGCAGAAGAGACGGATAAATGGGCTGAGGGACAACCTCCTTTGGGGTTATAAGCTATCCTAGAACCAGATGAAGGTAGTGATTGTACTGTAGGTGAATGAAACAATGGCGTTCTTTGAAGTGTTGCTGTATGAAATTTAAGTCACAAGGGTTCACAAGCACCGACATACACATGCACACACCACACACATTCACACCATGGAAGAATGAGTAAGAGCTTGGACCCAGGATTTCCATGGCAGCAGATCTGTTTTCCCAGAGCTAACTGCTCAGTGACTCCTTTCCTTACCAGCTGCACATTGCCTTAGCAGCATTGTAGCAATGACCTAATCTTCTTTTCCTAACAGGTTACATTCAGCTCTTCTCCGAGCCTCCTCTTGAGGGACTGTCGGATCAACTTTGACGGATCCTTCGAGACCCTTCTGGACATGTTCAGAGAGATCACAATGGCACTTGTGTTGCTCCATTAAAGTGAGCAGGGGAGGAGTACTTCCCTCTCCTTGTTCAGTGGGCCATGTGGTCTCGTTTAGTAGCATAGATTAGCAACGTCTGGAGAACATGTTGAAGAGACCAGTTGCTTCTTCAGAATAATAGACCCAGCTAAGTGCCGTCAGCTCCACACACGCTATCGGCACTGAAGGGCCTCAAATTGGTCTCAGGATGGAAAGGGCTCAAAAGAATCTCTCATGGAAACTTCCAGATGTTCCCCCAAAAGGAAGAGGAAGAACACCAAAGGGACAGCTGGGTTCTGAGCTGGAGACTCTCCGACCTTTATCTCTGGAAGCCCTACACAAAGCAGATCTAACCCTGAAAACCCTCTGTGACACGCCGTAAGCCCAGGGGAGGGAGATGGAAGCTAACAGAAAGCAAATGTCTACTTTGGCAATGTTCGTGGCTGATGTCAGTTTGTTTTCCTCTCCATTGTTAACGGAAAAGAACTTATAAGACAGCCGGTGGAAATGCTCGATGCAAAACGTTCAGTTTTGCTTTGATCATCTGGGCCTCTTGTGATAGGCAACATATGGCAGACCCTTCACTTGTGGCCATAGTAAATCAGCAATTGAAATATCTTTTCCATCAAGGCTTACCTGCTAGGGAAGAAAATGTCAAAGGACTGAGATAATAAAGAAACAGTGCCAGCAAAGCCACAGTTGTGGACTGTGGTAGACTTGATGTGTAAGCCCTGTGACCCTGAGTTTCATTAGGTTTCCGGTCTACCCTTCAGCACCCAGATGAAATGGCTTGAATGTCTGTCCCCATTATAAGACAGCTACCTCTACCATAGTTTACTGGGGAGGGGACAGGCTGCAGAAATTTTTTAAACCATCGTTTCCAGCTCCACAAATTTGGCCCTCTCTCACTGACCCATGTATTAGCACATCCTGCATTCTTTCAAGTCCCTAGCTGAGAAACCCTCACAGAAATCTCCAAGTTCCAGAATTTCAGCTGGTGACCATTGGCTCTGTGAATGCGGTTGAAGAGGCAAGCACAGAGTTCATCATGTTCGTCATGCTAAACCTAAGACTCCACACGACATTGAAATTGCCCCATCCACTTCCACATCTTTGAACACTCCAGCCATTAGCGCGAAGTCTGCTCTTTTCCCTCCCCTCCTAACTACTCTTAAACTTTCTCTATCTTAAGCGTTTCACATGGGTAGAATGACACAGGATTTATTCCTTTATTCCTGGCTTATTTCGCTTAGCGTATGTCTTTTGGTTTCATCTACGTTATAGCACCTATCAGAAGTTCATTCTTCTTAAAAGTTAGCATAGATCCCATTGTGGGTCACACCACATTTCACTTACACGCTCATCAGTTGATGGATCTCGAAGTTGTACACACACTTGGAATGATGTTACTGATGCTGCTATGAGCAGCCGTTATACATCTGTGAGTTCATGGCGTTGTTTTCAATTTATTTTTGTGAGTGAAATTGTTGCTTCATGTATTAATTCTGTTTAAAAATTGTGCCTTATTCGCTGTCCTGTTTCTATGAAGAGAACCCGTTTCCAAGGCAACTCATGTAAAAGAGCATTTAACTGGAGGCTTGCTTACAGCTTTAGCGGGTCAGTTTACAATCATCATGGTGGGAAGCAGGCAGGCTCGTCCATGGAGCTGAGGGCTTTATATCCTGATCCACACAGCCTGTAGGCAGAGAGAAAGACACTGGGCCTGGAATGGGCTTTTGAGACATCAAAGCCTACCCCAATGGCACACCTCCTCCAATAAGGCCATACCTCCTAGTTCTTCTCAAAAAGTTCCACAGGTGAACACCAAGCATTCAAACAGATGAGCCTATGGAGACCATTTCATCCAAACCACCATACTACCATACTATTCTCTATAGCAGCTGCAACATTCTGCATTGCCATCAGCAACAACAAACATTTTCAAAGTTTTCATATCCTAGCCAATATTTTTGTGGCTTTTTATTTGTTTTATTGATTTTTGGAATAGCCATATTGATGTATGTGAAGTGCAGTCTCACTGTGGTTTTTGACTTGTGTTTTTAACAAGAGATGCTGAGCGATTTTTTTTTGCTGTGTTTATCATCTACTTGTATATCGTCCTTGAAAAACTGTCTATTCAGCTTTTTGCCCACTTTAGAACAGGATTCTTGGTGTTGTTGAGTTACAGGGGCTCTTTATATATTCTAGCTATTAAGTCTTAGAAGATACCTGATTTGATACCTGATTTCTACGAATTTTTCCATGAGTTTCTCTTCATTCTCTTGATGGTATCATCTTATGTAGAAATATTAAAATTTGATGAAGCACATCTTTGCTTTTGCTGCCATTCAAAAAGTCATTACCAGATTTGATAAGTGGTTTCTTCACCCCCATATCGCCTTCATAGAGTTTTGTCATTTTTACTTAGTTGAGGTCTTTGGTTCAATTTGAGTTCATTTCTGTCTATCATATAAGGTGAGGGTCCAACTTCATTCTTTCGTGTGTGGATTCCATTGTTTTCAGTACTAAGTTTTCAAAGACAGATAGACCCTTATTCCCTTGGATGGCCTTGGCAGTTCTGTGAAAATCATTGGTCATATGCATAAAGATTTATTTATGCACTCTCTGATTTAGCCCACTGATCAGAAATGTGAGGATAGAACGTGGGTGGATGACCACAGGAGCTTATCAGGACCACACTGTTCCGATGACAGTGGATTGGCAGTGAGCCTCCCAAATTCATTTTTGCCTTTTGTGGCTATTTTGACTTTCCAGGGCTTCTTGAAAGTCTTTGGGTTTATGATAGGTTTTTCTGTTTCTACAAATAGCGCTGGAGTTTGGGTTAGGGTTTCTCTGAATCAAAGATCTTCAAGGGTAATACCCACTTTTAAAGCTAAAACTGCCATAAGCTTTCAGGAAAACCCCAGTTCCGGGCCAAGAGGTCACACAGATTCAGCCATCAGGATTCCCTTGCTTGAGAGTGCTTGGTTCTTCCCTTTGCCATTTGTTCCCAAATTAACTTGTCTCATAGTCACAAGCCAATGACCAAAAGCAATGGGTCAGGGATTATGCATAAAATATTTAATGCCTTTGCTAGAAAAAGTCCAAACAGCGAGGTTAAAATATTCGAGGAGAATAATACTGTGCATTTGGGATGATTTGACTTGGTGAAAGCTGTGGAGTTTGTAAAAATGTTAAGGACTTTCCAAACAGATGGACCAAGCTCTGGGACACTCAATTCAAACCAAGCAGCATGAGGTTCCTGCTTAATACTGATGGTGATAACCAAGAACCTACACAGCACTTTCAACTTCTCAATCTACTTTCTCATGTGACCATGCTTAATAATGTATTATAGCTGGGCATTGGGGCACATGCTATAATCCCAGCACTCAGGAGTCTGAGGCAGGAGGATCATTAAGTTGGAAAACAACCAAGACTACAGAATGAGTCTGAGGCCAATGGGCTACATCAAGATATCTCAAACACAGATACACACACACACACCCCTGCATGACTGAAAGAATGGTTCTATTCACTTCAGTTTTTTCACTTTCTTTTGAATGAACATTTCATGAGGACATGCAGCTTCTTATAGTACATTCTAGGTTTAACGAGTCCTTAATCCATCCTCAAAAGGAATAGAGGAAGCAGTCATGGCTGCCTGTCTCTAAAAGAATCAGTTAGCTGTTGTTCAGGCTCTTCCTAGAAGAATAAACTGGAACTAAGTAATCTCCTGAGAGTATTAGACAGGATATTTTCCTCTTTCTGAAGTAGTTGATGTTTCAAAAATTTGAAGGAAATCCAAGATAATTTTTTTCGAAGCATGGTAATATTTATTCAGACAGCCTGTGTGGCAGCCAAGTCAAGAAAGAACAAGGCTTTGAAGGGGACATTTTTTCTGTCCTGTGAACCAGGTATCCAAGTCAGACAGTGCTGTGGGCTGTTATGTGTATGCTCCTGTGGGGAGAGGGTGTCAGTCGCTGCCACAGAAAAGAAGCAAAGAAGAACCTAGTGACTCCTCAAAGGTTAAAGGTGGCCTAGACCACACAGATGCTACAGTGAGGCAGGGACAGGATGGGGAAGGGTACTAGTGGGCGGGGGTGTTAGTGATCCAGAAGACGCTTAGGACTGGGGCAGTGTGAAAAATGGTTCCCTGAGGAGGGAAAGAAAAAGCCCAAGCACGCTATTAATGAACTGCTTTAAAATTTTGTCTTTATCAATCTAAAATACCTTTATTGGGTTGAAATATAGCCAAGTCAGTGTTTTTATTGTTAACAAAAATCAAATTTAAATACATCAGAACCATTGCAGTGGCCCCAAAAGTTGGTTATGAAGACAAAGCCTACAAAGAGCATCATGGTTCAAAAGCTACCTCACTATTAATGTTGTTGTTGTTGTTGTTGTTGTTGTGATGATGATGTGTATGGGTGTTTTACCTACATGTATGCTCGTGTACCACATGTATGCCTGGTGCCCCTTGGAGTTCAGAAGAAGGCATTGGATCCTCTTGAACTGGAGTTACAGACAGATGAGAGCCACCATGTGTGTGCTGGGAATTGAACCTGGGTCCTCTGGGAGAGCATTCGGTGTCCTTAACTGGCTGAGCCATCCCTCCAGCCCTGAAAGCTACTCCACTTTCAAGTTGCTCTTCAGGATGTCAAAATGAGAACCTCAGAATAGTTGTTTATTTCCGGTGACCTACAGGAAATTCCTTACTGGTGTTACTGTACCTGTTGAAAATGTTTACCCTGAAGAAGGCCAAAATTTTCAATACGGAGGGTCAAACAAACACAGATTTGTAACGTGTTCATACAAGTTAGGCTAGCTAGACTTCAGACCTTCACCCTTTCACTTGGGCCTGTGCGTGTTATAAGCAAGTTAATATTTCTACCACAGGGGTCATTTTGACATCTAGGATGCCTGCATCCTACTGAAGGTTACAGATGTGTTTCTCCAATGAGCAAAAGCACTGCGGAGCGACTCCAAGCAGCTCGTGTTCCACTTACGTTTCCTCACAACCACGCTCTAGCTTCCTGTGGATGCTTGATTTATTACTGCTGTCAAGAAAACACCTCAGTTTCCAGGAAGATGAGGGATGGTTGAGCCACCTACTGCCCGGTTGGCCAACGTCCTGGCCACACGGCATCTGTGAAAATATGAGTGATAAAGTTTCTGTTTCCAGTTCCCAGCTCTGGTTTTAGCTTTCCGTTTTTCCAGTCTGTGTAGGGGCCGTTGTCCCTGCAAGCCCCACATTTTAAAGCTGTAATTCCAAGAACAGTAAAAACTAATGGGCCAACTGCTTTCTCTGAAAAATAAAATAATTTAAGATGTTACTCTAGAAAAATAATAATTCCCTAAATACACACAAAGTGGACTTTGGAAAACAAACCAGGTCTTAAATAACTAAAAGCCTCAAGAAATAAACATCTTTTAACCAGGTGGGTTAAAGCATATCCACCAGGAAAAAAAATCCACATTCAAAAGTTTTGGCCAGGCATGTGCTGTAGAAGGGTGTACATTAGTCAACTAGTCTTGAACCAATGGTAAGGTGCTTGCCAGAATTGTGGTACAGGAGGTGGGGTGGGGGTACAGGAAGGCTGGGTGGAAAAAAAGAGAGAAGTTTACAAAAGTTTAACCTGATTAATTGTAGCTAAACGAAGCCTCAGAAGTTTATTCAGAAAACACAGTATCTAGTTAGGAAAGCCATCCAGCTCCCAGAAACTCAGTTTTATTTACTTCCATCATTTACTTACTTGCTTACCTATATGCTTACTTCGCTCACTTTGGTTTTTCCAGACAGAGCTTCTCTGTGTAGCCCCGGCTGCCCTGGAATTTGCTCTGTAGACCAGGCTGGCTTCAGACTCAGAGATCCACTTGCCGCTGCCTCCCACGTGCTAGAATTACAGGTGTGCGACTCCATGCCTGGCTTCGGAGTTTTAATTTGTCAGAAAATCTTCGGATTTGAATGTATGCTTAAGAATACCGAGGAGCCAGCTTAGTTTGGGGACATTTGTGAGGTTATAGTTTGGAGCAGTGAATATGAACGCTGCTCGGGGTCTTCACACATACTTTCCAAATTTCCACGTGCGTGTAGTTGACCGTTGACCATTACCATCCTACAGAGAACCCCACCTCTTGTCGGTTTGGTTGAGAACTCCCAGTAGCAGATCCTGAGGTAAGAATGTAGGCCCAAGCAGCTTGCTTGAGAGGCAATCCCAGGAAATACCTGCAGACTCTTAAGGAAGCAGCGCAGGAAAGAGGAAGCCATGCCGAGACACGAATGAGCAGACTGTCTCTGTGGGCAACGGGGGCTGAGCATCACGGGAACGCTGTAGAGATGGGGGTGAGAACACCAGGAGCTCCATCACGGGTGGGGACGGTTCTTAGAGCATCGTTTCGCAGCCTGCCCCACCAGAGGAAGCCCCTGTGGCCAGAGAAGCCCTCAGATGGAAAAGACTTGTAGAAGGCAGCAACCAGCATGTTCCAGAAACAGTGCAGGGGAGACAAAAGTCAGCAGCCGAGACCCACAGACACAATTAAAAATGGCTGATGGTTGGTTACGTTAGGAGTAGGTTGTTATAAAGTAAGCCTGGCATTGCCCTAAAGTCTTATTCTTATAAACACACACGTACACGGGGAGAGAGAAAGAGAGAGAGAGCATCCTTCCTTTGCTAACTTAAGTAGTCCTACCCTGGGGTTCTTCCCAGAAGCCAGGAGATACAAGTACAGTCTTTTCAGACTACTTTTTTTTTTTTTGCTTTTGGGTTGTCCTGCCTTGGGTATTTTGTTGTAGCAACACAGTCTAAGGTAATACTCATACTCACTCCAGGATAAAACAAGGGACCAAAAAATAATGTGCAAAGTAGATAAAGATGACGTCAGCAAGAGGAAGAGGTAAAAAGCAGAAAGAGGCACAAGGTCAAAATCTAGGGAGACTGGACTAAAGTAGTTTTTCCCAATGGACAAGTCATCAAGACCAGAAGTGGGGAAAGAGTTAAGTGTAAAGATGAGCATTGCCCAGGGTAGGGGACCTCTGAGGAGGGTAGGATCTTCCATTCTTGTAGCAAGTTGCCCTTCTTATGGTGAAGACTGTCTCGGGCTTGCTACCTTGAGGCCTTCTGAAGAGTTGAAATAGATGCAGTAAATGAACCACTGGCCTTAGAAGAAAGGATGTGGACATAGGGCTCTGGACTGATCTTGACCTTACGTGTTGTCATGACACAACAGCCAAGGTTGTTCCTACATGATTAAATGCTTTGGTCATTTTGAAGTTATGTAATGTTTTTTATTCCTTGGTTTTATACAAAGTCAGTTAGGGGAGCCAGTGGTAGTGAGAAGAGCAAACGCAGAACTGACAGGGTCCATGCTTCTCCAGTTCTATGCTGAGCATCCTTCAAAGCACAAGTGCCTTCCCATTCTGTCTTTAACAGGACAATTGTGTTTGGCAGCATCAGGAGTTGGAAGAGTTTTCTTTTAATGATACCAAGAGATGCTCCAAGGGACTACCTTAAACCCTCTCTCAATGTCCAAGGTCACTGCCAAACTGACTTTGGTGTAAACTTCGGTCTGGATCAAGGAGAATGACCTCACACTCTGGTATGCTGGTGTCCCAAACGCATCAGGGCCAGGTCTCCATTGTCTGAGGGCCACACAGCCTTTCCAACTCTGCCAATGCCCTCCCTTCTGAAACCACACCAAAACAAGAGCAGGAAAGCACCACAGAAGGGCATCCCTAGGAGTAGAAGCACATACTCCAGGCTACAATTTGGAAAGTACACCTCACTTTCTCTCCAGTTAACCATAGAGTTCAGGCTTACATCCAATGCCAGGGCCATTCTCCTGGACTACCCAGGCTATGCAATTGTGAGCCCCCTAAACTTATGTTTTTAATGATTACTTTTGTTCATTTACTTATTCATGTTATCTTTGTGCACACGGGTGCCTCGGTGCATGTGTGCAGGTTAGAGGACAGCTTACGGCATTTGGTTCTTTCTTCACCATATGAGTCTGAGGGACTGAACTCAGGTTATCAAGGTGGATGGCAATTCTTTTACCTGCTGGGTACTCTCTCACCTACCCTAAACCTCTGTCCTTTATAAATTCCTGTCTTGAATATTCTGTTATAGCGCCATCATGTGGACTGAGGTGGGAATAACAGACAGGCTTCTGAACTTCACACCTCCTTGTGTAAAATGTCATACCACTGTCTCTTCCTCCTGCCTGCTTTGCTGGAAAATCAAATGCCATGGCATCTGTAAAAAGGAGCACACACCGCATGGCTGCAGACTTATTTTTATATCGGTATCAAGGGCATGTATGTCCCTTGGCTTCGTAGTCTCAGGTCAGGGAGGAGTTGGTAAAGTAGGCCATTTGTCTTCCAGACTTGCAGGTGCCAGCACCAGCCTGGTGTCCTTGCAAACGAATCTGACTTCCCTTCATTTGGCTTGTAAAATCTGCACCCGTGGGGAAAGACTCATTTTATTGTTTGGAAAGAAACCAAAGGAGGGGAGAGATGCCTAAATCTCACCAGAAAGCTGTGAGACTCCCATCTCTCCTTGCTGCCTGCTCAGAGGGCAGGTGTGGGGTCTCCTGAGGCCCAGGAGAACACCCTGAATTCAGCCCTGCAGAAGAGGTACCAGGAACAGAGGGAAACACGAACCCCAACATGCCCCATCTGGGAAATAAAGTCGGTCAAACTAAGAACACTACTCCCTCACAAATCAAAGGAAAGCCGAGTGGTGGCAGGGAGGAGGTCGAGAGCAGTCTGGAGGCTGGCCAAGGAAAAGGGGAGGAGGACAGATTCTCTACAAGCACAAATCCACAGAAGTGAGCAGATTTATTGTCTCCGATGAGGAGATGGGGTGGCAGTCTCTGTCCCTGTGAGATTGCCTCGCTCCTTTCTCCCAGCGTATTTTAGAGACAGCGTTGTCTCGTCACACACAGGCCTCGAAAACCAAATAAAATAACTCGCATCCAAATGAATCAAATCACCAGAGGGCACCCAAATGAGGTCAGCAAATAACATTCTCCACCCAGCAGAATTCTCTACCGTGTGCTGATTTGCTTTTGCTGACCTCAAGCTGGTCGATTTCATAGCAAAAAACACCGAGTGCCTTGACTAAACAGTAAGAACAGGTGAGTTGCTTCAGTTTTGTTCCATATTTGACCCATAGCAAGCCCCAAGGGTTGGGTGCCTCTTATCCATTGGCAAAAGAACCCAAGGGCATTAGGAACCCTCCCCACCTTAAGCCTCATTTCCCACTCCAGGCTTTCATCCACTTTGACAAATGAGTGAAGTGCGGCATAGAGAAAACTAGTGGAACTAGGCTTGAAACTCAAACTGGCACCAACTACAGGAGGTCTCCGTCACTGGAGAGAAGCAGGTCTAGAAAAGTACTCCTCCGGGTGTTGTCTCTTCAACTGAGACCTTCATCCAAGCACATTGACCCACACAGAAAATTAACAGCTAGAAGTTCAGGGCATCTTGTTTCTGACCTAAGGGGACCAACAGGTCTGCCTGAGACATGTTCTGGATTCAGGGAAGGAATTTCTAATAACCCACCTGTCACGTCTCTGCCTAAAACTCCCCCTTCTTAAATATCTCCATCTTACCTACCTGCCATTGATTAAAGATGCCAACAGCTGATGTGCCACAAGCCATTATGGGATACAAGGTCCATGGATGAGCATGAGCATGTGATGCTCTGAATGGGCCATTCTACCAGGCTTTTTGACAACATTCCAACCAACTAGGAGCTGATACCAGAAGAGCAGGAGTTCTATGGAACACAGGAAGGAGAAGTGGGCAAGTGAATGGCCAAGAGTAACAAATGTCTACTACAACCAACTAATGGCCAAGGTACATCTAAACCTCACTCCCATCACCCTGTGGGAAGATACTTCAGACTTCACAATGGAAATTAACAACAGAATAGAAAGTCCCTCGTTCACATTGAGTTGCAGGTAATCCCACATTGGATTGCTTTTTTGACCACCTGCAATGTTCATGATCTCACACACATATGTATATATTTTTTCTTCAAATAGTCATACAGACTCTTGACTTAAGAGCATGTTTTCAAGTGGTTCATTCCATATGAAGGAAACAATCTTTTTTTTTTTATCAGATTTTGTTTTCTGTTGCTTCTCACTGACAGCTTGCTCCTTAAAGGATGAGGCTAAGGATGCGATCTATGTACTCATTCCTTCTGGGGCAGCTACATAAAGGGACAGATGCAGTTGGTCAGTAGGCATCCCTATGGTTTGGGTGCGTGTGTTTCTCAAGGGTTTGTGTGCTCAAAGCTTTGTCCCCAGTATGGTGGTACAGTGTGGTGGTCCTTTAAGAAGGAGGCCCGGAAGAAGGTTCGTACATCCCTGGGGGTAACAATGCATGGATTACTGCAGTTCTCTTAGGATTCCACCCAGTTTTTGCAGGTTCAGGTTTTCATAAAAAGGTCAAGACTGGCCCATCCCTGATCTCTGGCATCCTGTGTCACCGTATGATTTCTTCTGCTCATTTTCTCACTGCAACATTGCCCTCCGTGTTCTGACACATCTGGGGAGGGCATGGGTAAGGATCTGGCTCGCCAAAGCCAGAACCATGCTAATTTGGACTTTCAGCTTCTAAAATCTGGGATGAACAAACCTCTTTTCTCTGTATAGTACTCATAATGACAGAAAGCAAGAGAGTAGCCATACACAGTTCAGAGTCACACCAGCAGAACTGTTGCTGGCATTCTGCCTTGACTACCCCCACACTTGCTCCTTGACTACACCCCAAGAACCCAGGTGCCCTGAATTCCATGCTCATCGACTCAAAGGACATTTTAAGATCATTGTGGTAACCTTTCCTGTGTCCAAAGCTCTGGGAGTAGATTGTTCACACCCCTAGACCCAAAGGAAGGTCAAGGAATGCTAGCTGCAGATGTGGCTAGTATTTGTGTAGCAGACTGGTGGGATCAAATGAGAGAGAGAGAGAGAGAGAGAGAGAGAGAGAGAGAGAGAGAGAGAGAGAGTCCTGGCTGGGCTGGCCCAGAGCTGAATCTCGTCTGTTAGAAACAAAGAAGTTGAAAATTCTTATGTTTGGCTTTTTCAGCTGATTAACAAAGCGTATTTGTCAGAAGAAGGAAACATGTTGTTTTATTTGACCTGTTGTTTGATCTGTAATTATTTATAGCCTCTGAGTGTTTAGACACAGGATACTGTGTTTCCACTGTACTCATGACACAAGCTCTGCAATTGTTGGAAGAGGGAGCTCAGCCTTCAGTGCCAGAGGCAGGAGGATAGCCAGTCCTGGCCAAGTCATTCTACTCCTGCCAACATGTTATGCCTGCCTCGTATTTCTGCTGCTTCTCACCTTGATGGCAGACGTTTTTGCCAACACTCTGTTTTGCTTAAATCACAGTTGATTTCTTTGCTTGTAAATGGGAAGAAGGGGGTGGGGTGGAGAACTTCAATGGCTTTTAAATTCCCAAAATGACACATGAACTCCTCTAATTCAAATCCACGTTTTCCACTAATTGTCTCTATTTAGGCTCTTGTAAAGGATTATCTTCAACTCATGGTAAGCCAGCCCCCACAGAGCTTGCATGACCCAGGGATGGGGAACTGCTCTCTGTACTCACAAGCATACTTAGTAAGGTCCTCTGTGGATTGTAACCTGCACAGCTGCAGCTCTGGGAAGTATTGTTCTGACCGATTCCAGCCCAGGGCTTAAGCCTGAGTCACGTTTGAGACTTCTCTGTAAACCATCATTATCTAATCACAGGTCTAGGCATTCTACCTCTGGGAATGCCTGCAAGTCAGGAGCTGGGAGGATCTAGATTGAGAATATAAAACAATTTATAAGAACAAAACATGCCCTGGCAAGACCCTTCCATCCCAAGTCCAGGTAAGATGTTAGGCCTTTCCTCACCTTCTGCAAAACACCAAGTGTACTCCAGATGTCTGTCTGAGATATAAGCTGGTCTGGAACTGTCAGTTACCACTACAATCTCCACAGCACACACACATACACACACACACACACACACACACACAGTTTATATAAGGAGCACGGAGAGACCACAAAGAAAGTTGCCCATATGCATTGTTATTATTAATTGGTGATTAGATATCAGGTGATTTTCCCTCTTTCTGGTTATTTACATTTCATAACTTTCTTTTTTACCCTTTTATAAAATACATCTTGATTATAGTTTCCCCCTCCTTCTATTCCTCTCAGTTTCTCTCCACCTCCCCTCCCATCCAAATCCACCCCCTTCCTGTCTCTCATTAAAAAACAAAAAAACAAGTTTCTAAGGGATGATAATAAAATAAGATAAAATAAAAAATTAGCACATAAGAATGGGATAAAACAAAACAAACAGAAGGAAAAGGACCCAAGAAAAGGCAAAAGAAAGGTAAATACTCCAAGACCCACTCATTGGCTAGGAAGCCCATAAAAACACTAACCTGGAAGCTAAGCAAAGACACTGTCGGGTAGAAAGAGAGAAAAGTAAATGAATAAAATATTTTTTAAAATATTTTAAGATTTTTTTTAAAAGCCATGAAATGGCATAGACAAGGAACCTCCAAAGAGGTCGCTGAGTTTGTTTTCTGTTGGCTATTGCTAGACATTCGCCCTATTCTTAAGAGTAGTTTGTATCCACAGTGAGTCTAACTTGAAGAATCACTCCATCTCTTCTTCTGCCTGGGTCCCTGAGTCCTGAGGGGAGGGATTTGATGGAAGGTATCCCCTTTGGGCCTGACTTTTCCAAGGTCTCTCACTCTCTGCATATTGTATGGCTGTGGGTCTCTGTCTTTGTTCCCATCTGCTGCAGGAGAAAATTTCTCCGATGATGGCTGAGCAAGGCGCTGATCTATGCACGTAGCAGAAAATCACCGGGAGTCATTTTTTTTTCTACATTCTTTTAGCAGAACAGTAGTATTTGATTTTACCCAAGGTCCCTGGGCTACCATTCTCAGGTTCTCTGTCACCCAAGCAGTGACAGGTATGTATGTATGTATGTTTGTTTGTTTTACTTTTCAAAAATATTTTTTACTCATGTAGGTAGAATTCAACAAGAATACATGTGCGTGCAGAGAGAGAACAATACTAGAAAAGTTCAAATTCTAACATTGAGTATAATATCCATCCTTGAGCATCGGATTATGGTTTGTGCATCTCTACCTGATCTGATGCCATCCAAACCTCCTGAATCTCTCAAGTGGTTGAGAACATCAGAATTTATCATATTTGTCCCAGAGTCACCGCTGTAAAAGACTGGTAACAAACCACTGTTTTGCTTTTGTGTAAAATATGTTGACTGGAGTGTCTTTCTGCCCCATGGGGCTTTCTTGAGGATTCTTGGACGTGCCATTTGCACACACCAGTACATCTTTCCACAGACGAGCCCTCATGCCAGGTCTCACACTCAACTTGGCAGTGTACCTGAAAGTTGAACCTCATTTTTCCTTCCATTCAAACTTTATGGATGTCTTCAGAGCGCTTGCAGAGAAAATGTTTTCTTTTAGGACTTTTTTTTTCTCTTCTTGTCTGAAAGAAGTTGGTAATTACCTGACTGAAATTGATACATTTGCAATGGGAATTTATTATTGTATAAACTTTCAGCCTTAATTTGCCCCAATACACGCAGGGAGAAAGAGTCAAGGTCCCGAGTAAACTAATGCTATGTACAAAAGGAAATCTTGAAATCAGGCTTTCTATTGTGGATTACTCCATTTGGCATCCAATGGAGGAAGAGAAGTGACAGGGGCAGGAGAGACGGCTCAGCGGGCAAAGTCCTTGCTGCAAAACCTGGGGCATCTAAGTTCAGATCCTAGCACCTACTTAAAGCCAACAACATCTCCCCCCCACCCCGGCACTGGTGAGGGGAGACTAGCAGGTCCTGGGGACTCACTGGCCAGCCATCCTACCCCATCAGTGAGCTGTAGGGTCCAATTCTCAATGTTTTTTGAGATCCTGATTCCCCCCCCCCGAAAATAAATAAGGTTGGAGGTGAAAGAAGTGGACAGTGGCATAGACTCCTGGTTTCCACATGTGCACATTCACGTGCATAGGCAAGTGTACAGACACACACTCACAGACATCCATACAACCCCGCACACACACACACACACACACACATACACATACACCCACTAAGAACACTAAAAGAGTTCTCTGAAAAGGATGAGATCCATGTGGGTGAGCATAAGACAGAGCAATAGGTCTCTTTTTGAAGAGCCAGAGCTAACGGTAAGAGCCACAGGAAGAGCCTGGGAAAGAAAGTATATTTGGCAGCAGAGACGTCTGAGTGCAAACCCCAGTCTCATGTCCTTTGCAAATGTCAGATTCTGCAGACAGCATCTAATCCTTCTGTATCCTGATTCCCTCACTTATAAAATGGGAATTATACTAGGACATTTTATAGTTCTTTTGTTTTGTGCTTTTCCACTTATTGTATTGTGCCTAGAAAACATCTAGAATACAGTTCTCAATAAACACTAGCCTTTAAAATTCGATCTGGGTGATATCAGCTTCCTGCCATACAACAGGGAATGTGGACCAGATTTACTTTACTGCCTGGAATAACTTTAAAAACAGACAAAATTCATGAAAGCAAGCTCTTAAAGATAGTAAGTCCCAGGCTGACAAGGACAGCAATCACTGTAAGATGAGCAACAATTGAGTTGAGTGAACTAGGACTCCTCCTTCCAGAGGCCAGGGAACCCAGGCATAATGCAATGTCTCCCTGAATTGAGGAGACAAAAATATAAAGTCTGGGGAAGTCAAAGATGCTAGAGTTTCATAGCCAAAACCCAAGAAAATGCTAAAATTAGTCCTAAGCAAGCCATGGTCCACCTAAGAAAGCCCAAGAGAACAGGACTGTTTACCAAGTACCTTAACATATTAATTGATTATATGATAAACTTGTAGCCAGATTTGCAAGAAGTCTGAACTAAAATGAGAACATGTGGTTTATAAATATGAGGATTGAGAGTAGTTATATCACAAAATATTTTAGGGCTATTCAAAGAATA
The DNA here is from genome assembly GCA_028658305.1 of Pachyuromys duprasi. Lineage (NCBI taxonomy): Eukaryota > Metazoa > Chordata > Mammalia > Rodentia > Muridae > Pachyuromys > Pachyuromys duprasi. Next base: position 34,455,990 of record CM053743.1, read on the forward strand.
ATAAGTGGATATTGACAACTTTGTATCAATCATTTCAACACCTAAGATGAGATAAATCACCGTTTCTTAATAGGAAGTAATCTGAATAACCTTGTATACAATATAAAAATTTTACTTGTAGTTTGAAAACATTTTCATAAGAAAAACCTAGGGCCAGATGCTTTCAATGGAGAGTTTGCCTAAAGAATAATATCAGTTCTATGCTTCTCTGTTGGTTGTATGAGACCATCACTTCTGTATTACTAAAACCAGACATCAGGAAATAATTAACTATAAATATCTTTCATGACTATAGAGATAAAAAAAAATCTCAAACAAAACTTTAGGAAATCTAAATTATATGGGGAAAGAATAAAACAACATGACAAAGTGAGGTGTTTTATGCAGGAATGAAGATTTGTTTGCCATCCAAAACCATCAATATAATTCCTCATTTTTATAAGCAGGACAAAAATATAGGATTGGTTCAACAGATGAGAAACTATCCTCAACAAAATTCAACATGAACACTCATTATTAACTGAAACTCTCAGCAAGTTAGAAACCTATGGAGACTTCAAAGCCATATTTACAAAAGTCCACAGCTAACATCAAGCTTCCTAGTGAAATATTGTTCTCCCTCCAAGATCAGAAACAAAATAGGTATGCATAGTCTCAGGCGTGTACTTGGCTTTTGCACTGAATTAGCCAACTAAAAGAAATACCTACCATCCAGATGGAAAATGAAGTTCCTAAAATGTATTATTCAGAGATAGTTTAATCATGAAGTGGTATCTGAAAACGTTTTAAGAAAAAAGTTACCATTATACATGCCTACTATGAGGAAGACGGACTGTGCCAGATGTTGGCAAAAATACGGAGCAACTGGAATGCTTAAGGTAATGGTATAACACTTTGCAAAAGAATTCTTGAAGTTTTCACCATTTAGTCATTGTGTGCCAATAAAGCAAATGTCCATCAAAACCTGAATTATAGCATATTCACACTATTTGGAAAACTATTGGTAAAAACTATTCAGCAATCAGATGGGCTATACTATAGATACATAAAATACATTTAATCTCAAAATAATTATGCTGAATAAAAGAAGCCACACGCCACCCATATCTGTGGTATGATTCTGTTAATATAAAATTCTAGAACTGGTATATAAGTTTATAGTAACAGAAATCAAACAAGAGTTTTCCTGAGAGGATGGGTGTGACGGGAAGATTATGAAGGATGGGGAACCTTCAGGCACCTTATAGGACTGCCCATTGTCTTGATTTTGATGGTAGTCTCATGTGGCTGTATATGTGCCCATAAGAATCAAATTTCATGCTTTAAGTGAATACAGTCTTCTTAAGGATTCAAGTCTATTCGTAGATGGAATCAGCCCAGGTACTCAACAAGAGCTAAATAGTTCAAGTGGGGTACACATAACCAACAGAGTATTGAACTGTGGAAAAGAATGAGATACAATCCCATCATTATCAGATAAAGTGAGTATAACTGGAAGATATGGAGTCAGATATGCAAGGAAGTTGACCTTGAGTACATTATGCAAAATGAAATAAACAGAAGCAGGAAGGTTTTCTCTCTCTCTCTCTCTCTCTCTCTCTCTCTCTCTCTCTCTCTCTCTCTCTCTCTCTGTAGAAACTTCTTCTAAAAATGCCAGAAAGTGAAAAGTGGTTACTAGACATTGGGAAGGGTACACATATTAGGATGTGAGAAAAAATGGCTTTGATCAGTGCAAGCTGTGTGCGTGGATAGAGCCATCACACTACACCTCATTAAAATGTGCAACTAATGCCTGTAAATAAACACTCACAAAAATAACTACTTAAAAGGTCTTCTTAAAAAGCCTAAAGTCTTTTTTAAAGTGTGCCTGGTAGGAGATATTTATGCAATTTATCCGCTATCAAAGTCCTTTAATTACTTGGCTTTGTTGTTTGACAATTCCATACATTCTATTTACTTTCATTCCTGACTCCTACCTCTCTCCTACCATGGTCATCCCTCTCCTCACTACAGGCTCTTTTACCATATTCATGCCATTTTGTTTTGTTTTGCACTCAAGTTAACAAGGACCATCTGTGTGGCCATGAGTTTGGAACTGTACATTGAACCCTAGTGGGCTCACTGATGGGTACAGTACTAAAAAGAATCCATCAGTATCAAATTAGTCAGCAGGTGGGACTCCATGAGCAACTCCCTGAACCTTGGCTGTTGACAGGACCTGTCTTGCACAGATCCACATAGGCAACCCCAGCTACTATGAGACTGTGTTTTCCATGGCTGTGTTGTGCCATGGAGACAGCAGTTCATAGCCATTCTCCTGTCTTCAGGTTCTTACATCCTTTCTGATTTCTTTTGTATGATATTTGAGCCTTAGAAGAGACGTTGGTATAAATGCCTGTTTAACTGTCACTCATGCTAAGCTCTGTGAGTACCCATGAGTCTTCTGCATCCATTGCCTTTCACTACAGTGAGAAGCTTCTCTGACTAAGGCTGAGAGTAGCATTTGTCTATGGTATTTATAATGTAGTTTGTCACTGGGTCAGTTTAGCTAAACCATGGCAATGAGTTCCTCCCTAGGACCTATGGCTCCCTGAGACATAGATTTTTCTCCTCAGCTTTGCAGTAGCAGCCGGGCACTCCCGCCTGTGAAGCAGGCCTCAAGCATACAGTTACCCCACAACAGCTGTGCCACTATGGCAACAGTGGGCACACCTTGCCCGGCAGGTAAGAATTAAAGTCTATACTGTCAACAGTAATATCATCGACGCACTATCTCCCAAGCAATTTGTGTTGCCTTTCTAGCACTAGGAAAAGGAGCTTCTGGGTCAGTTCCAATTTGATTTCACTATATCTTGAGATGGAAGCGGGGCCTCGCGGGGTGAGGGTCGGGATCTTATCTAATTCTGATGGGCAACTAAGAAGACTAGCAATAGCCTTGGTGTGAGGGGCAGGTATCCTTGATCAACAGCTCACAAGAGGGTGTTTCTCACCGGGCACTGGCCATTTTGTTTAGTGAACCGTGGCTTTTAATAACAGTATTATTTAGCCATGAGGGATATATCCCTTATAACTTCTTTTTAAAGCGTGTGTGTGTGTGTGTGTGTGTGTGTGTGTGTGTAGGTCTGCACTACAGAAAAACTTTCAGCATGCTCACAGAAGATTAAAAGGGGTAAGAGCCAAACCAGTATCCCAGAAGCCTGGCCTTGAAGGACCTTTGACTTTCCTGATGCAGAGCAAATGAAGAAGTCCAGACTCCCAGATACTGGGAGCCTACATTGAATGCTTACTCAAAGACACCCATTCATTTCGGATGCAAGCTTTGACCTCTGATGTTTAAAGTACAATTTTATTGTTTTATGCATGTGGGTGAGAGGATTCATCTGGATTCATATTTGTCAATGTATGCATAAGGCTATTCCAGAAGGATAGGGGAGTCAGTAAACAGCTAGAGAAATGGTAGGTGGGAACAGGGACAGTAATTCAACATCAGTTGAAAATATGTATTGAAGTCCTTCATAACATTTCAAAGTTCTTGAAACCTCTGCCCAAGTGCTCAAAGAATAGAGAATTTCTACTGACAGTGCTGAGGCAATGTTCATTTGGGAATTTGGAACTGAAACTGACCCCGGAAGCTTGGAGCTTCTCCAACTAATGCCAACACAGCAAGCACGACAAACTTTAAACGTACTCTCTTTTTTAGACATTTCTTCTAACTTTTTAGGTATCTGCTGAATCTCTTTATTTCAGTTCATTTTCTAGTGTATCCTGCTGAACTTGCCACCTTATAGCAACCTTATAATATGGATATAAAATGTTTATAATTTCATACTGTAGGTTAAAAATGTTTCCTTTATTCTTATACAGATAATGTGTGAATATTCAAGACATTTAAAACATACACATCTGTTTCTTTCCCCCTCCCTCCTTCATCCCTATTTTCCTTTCTTCTAGCACAAGCATCAAACAGTGATTGTCCAAAGTCTCTGGCAGACAAATAAGAGAAATACAAAGTTGTTATTTAAATAATAATAATTGTTTCACTCATGTGAAAATGAGCGATTAACTGTGCTTGGACTCCTTAGATGAGAAAAGAATATTGACAGCATCATACACACATAAAGGGAATATTAAATCTCATTTTTACTCCAAAGAAATCAGTATGCTCTATCTGAGAAACATCTGCCCAATGTTGTCTGCCTCACTGGGAATATCTGAGCCTTCAAAGGATTGCGCACAATAGAAAAGGAGCTTCCCAAATGTGATTTAAAATACATATTTATATGCATATACATTCATCTGTTACTTAATGATCCAGGGCATAGATCCATTTTTGTCTGTGATTTAATTTCCTCTTGGTTCCCTTGATCTTTCTAATTAATTTTGAGCAACTATATCCCATACACATGCCCGAACTCAATGGATTTGGCAGGAAGTAGACAGAACTCATGCTTCCTTCTTCTTGCACCTCCCAGAAGCTGTTATTTGCTGTTTGGTTCTTTGTTCATCTGCATCATAAATCTTTCTTATTGGAAAGCGACACATGACCCAGAGACATTCAATCCAGAGTTATGACCTGGTGATTAGTAATCAAAAGTGAAAACCAGATTTCTTGGTTATTGTAGTCTTCAGCAGTATTTGGGGAGATCCTCACACTCACCAGGAAAGTAAAGGAGAACCCTGGAGTAATCAGCTCAGCATTGACACCTGAGTTTTGGTTCTCCGTGCTAATGGAGTGCAGGTTGCTGCACCAGAGATTTCCCAAAATTAAGTTCTGTGATGGTCCGTTCTGGGAACATTTCCTTAGAATGGTTTAGTGTTCATAAGTGGCTTGTGCCCTGCTTTTTCCAGAAAAGAAAGGTAATCAGCTCACCTAGACTTATTTTGTGAATGGACTGCTTCTAAAATCTTCTAGTTTTTGTAATTCATCTCCAGGACCAGTCTCTTGGTGTATGGTCTATGGATCCTATAGGAGCTCTCAGAGAAGAGGCAGGTTCCTTGGCTTAGTGCTCTGTTACTGCCATCTTGAAATTCTTTTTAATTGAGCAAGGGGACTCAAATTGTCCTTTTAAGTGTAAATCTGTTCCTCCAACTCTGTGGCCAATCCTGCTCAATGGATGTAATCAGTCACTGAAGTTCAGGGCTGGAGTGATGGCTTGCCATGGTCGTCAACTTTCTTAATGTTGTCACCCTTTAATTGAGTTCCTCATGTTGTGGTGACCCCCCCCAACAACAAAATTATCTTGTTGCTATCTCATAACTATAATTTTCAATGGTTGTGAATTGTAACGTAAATGTCTGATATGAGGAATATCTAATATGCAACCCCCATGGAAGGGTCATTCAACCCCTCCTCCAAAAGGGGCCACAACTCACAGATTGAGAACTACTAAAGGTTAAGCGCACTAGTTCTTGTATAGGACCTGCATTCAGTTCCCAACACCCACATGGCAGCTAAGAACCAAGTATAACTCCAGTTCCAGGGAAGCCATTGCCTTCCTCTGGCCTCTAAGGGCATGCATGTGGTACACATACAAACATGGAGGCACTCACACATACATATAAAATAAGAACAGATAAATCTTAAGACTTCAGTAGACCCCACCCACCCGGGGCAGCCGGAATAAAGATGCCCAATCACCGGCTAAGGGTTGCCACCACAGTGGAAAAATGTGTGATGGAAAGATGGGAAAAATGGTGTATATGGTGGAGAGACAGAGGGGAAACTGTAGCTGAGGGTTTGTACACTGTGGAGAAAAGTGGAACTAGAGACTCAATGGTAGTGAGGAACAGACAGATATAAGGAGGCTGTGGCGAGGTCCTTGCCTGGGCTGTCACCAAAGGCCATGCCTGGGTCCATGGTCCTACTGCAGCTGGGATCTGTGTTGATGTCTGTGGCCCCAGTTACTACCAAAGGCCAAGCAGAAGACCATGGTCTGGGTCTGAGAACCATAATGATGAAGATCTGAGTAGCCTGCACTGCCATCTGAGGCTATGGCGACAGCCCAGCCTATGCTGCTGCCAGGGGTCATGTCTGGGTCTGTGACCCTATGGCAGCCAGGCTCTCTGTCAATGTCCCAGGCCATACAGATATGCTGATCTGGACTGCTGCCTGAAGCACTATGCTGAGATGGCCCCCACCCCTCACCAGCCACCACACTCAAGAGAGCTAGCTGGCTTCTCCTCTTCCCTCCCCTGGGCAGCACAGCAGAGCTGACCCTGATGCCAAGTGAGCTAGCCCTGAGGGCATAAGCCAGAGGGGAGGTTGATTTGCACCTAGTCTGCCATTGTGTAGCTTGGGTGAGGGAGTGAAGCCCTCATCCTGCCTCGCCATTCAATGCCTGCAGCAGGTGGGAGAGCTGGCCATGAGGTCATGAGAGCAGAAGACCTGTCTCTGCCCCTCACTGGCTGCAGCACTAGGTGAGCTAGCCAGGGCAGCTCTTGAAAGCTTACCCTAACCAAGTCAACCTATCCCCCCAGACCCAGATCCAGGTCTGTGAGTTGGCCTACCCCAACATCTACTGCATCTATGATATGCTGGAGCTCATAGAAAGGCCTGTCCTGAAAAATCCAAAGCTTCAAGATCTTCATGACACTGGACGACAACAGGACTTCCTAGAGAGGTCCTAGTGAGGCTCCAGTATTGACAAGCCTTGAAACAGACCAATGACTCATTACAATGAATATTTGCAAGTAAAGATGTGTAGGCAAATGGGTGTGCTGTGTTATACAATAATGATTCGTTTGTTTGTTTTATCTTCTTTGGGGGGAGTTGCAAGAGTGGAGTGCAGATACAAAGGGTAATGAGGGAGATCAAAGTATATACGATGTAAAATTCACAAAGAAGCAATAAAACGTTTTTTTTTTAATGTTAGAATCTAAGTGAAAGTGAATACCTCATGGGGGTATTCATGGGGACGCTTTTGAGTAGTACGTATTAGAACACCAAGAATATTATGGTCATTGATTAATTGAACCTTGAACAAAACCACAAGGTGAGTACTGTGATAAAGTTGCTAGATGGGGAAACTGAAATGCAAGGCAGATAATGTGATCACCTGGAAACACTGTTAGCTGTGGAGGCAGAATTAGATGGCAGACTGCCCAGCTTAAGACTGTTATTCTGAGACTCTGTGACTCACTTACACAAAGCCCCATATCACCCAGCTTTTGCAATGCAGCTCCTACCCTGCTCCTCCCAAGCCCCGAAACTTAGAAAGCTGCACTTGTTTTATGTCTCTGTTTCTCTTGCTTGCACCAAAGTTTCAGACCCTACACAACAGATAAGCTACGGGTGTTTTAGGTAGCAAAGCTTATAATGTGTCCCATATCCTCAGTCTATGAAGCATGCTACCTGTAACCTCTCTCTAAACTGAAAGATTACCCTCAATGCTTCTGGAAGTCTCCACATCACCTTCAATGCCTTTAGTGGTAGAGGGAAAGGTGGGGGCTGAAGGCGGGTGGGGGCTGAAGGCTGGTGGGGGGGGGGTTCTGGTTGATTTCCTCATTCGTGCATTTGCAAACCCAAGAGACACACTCTCTTTTTACTCCTTATTTAATGTAGGCACAGGTCCCCCGGCTGCTCTAAAATGTGTTTTGCCTCATAAAACTTGCCCTGGAGACATCTAATCATTTTGCCTTCTGTCAGGAATGGGAAGCTGGCTTCTGAAGACCAGTATTTTTAGACAGAGATGGTAATAAAATCTGGCAGCCAGCATCCATGGACAAAAACAAAGAAGGCAGAAAGGGATTCCCATCTTGTAAGACAAGGTAATAACTCAAGGCCAAAGCACCTATACCCTTGGCAATTTTTTCAAAGCACTTTTAAAGGAAAGGTGATCCTTCTACCTCACAGGAAGTGCTGGAATGGACTGCCAATACAGTTCCGTAAATGGAGCGGACATACAATGGGTTCTATAGTGAATCTAGAGTTCTAGCTTTGAGTAATTTCATGTTATAACTCTTTATCAAGTGATACCAGGAAAATCTAGTTCAATCTGGGCTGTCTCCTCAGGATCCCATGACAGCTGCCCTGAGGTGCTCTCTTCTAGCTTCCGAGTCCTCCATTTCAATGGCAGGCAGACTTGCTCTTTGCTTAGGCAGCCTTTCGGAAGTGCTTGCTTCTTCCAACATTTTCCGTAAACAGCTGATCATGTCTTCGTGACGCTGCCATCCCTGGTGCTACTGCGCACTGCATTCGGATCTTCCCCTGGCAGAGGGTTGAAGGACAGCACTTCCAGAGTCCTGAACAAATGTGAAAGAGCAGACTCAGTCTTCATTCATGCTGTGAAGCTTGATGCTGTGATGTGCAAACACGCCTCCTTCTGGTCAGTGCCACAGTGGCCTCAGCAACAGCAGGGATGAATGAGTGAGTGGCTTTGTGCCCAACTTCAGGTGTCTAGATGTCTCCTAGCAACATAAGGTGCACCACAGTACAGGAAGCCTCAGATGCTCCGCCTAAAGCGTCAGCAATGCAGGGGAAATCTAGGTGGGATTTTTATCTTCCATGTGTGAATCTGGATTGTCGAAGTGATCCTCTGTATTGATGCAGAGTAAAGAAACCTTCAGATGTTCCCCTGGCATGCACCTGACGTGCTAGGTCTCTTCAGTTCAGCCTAGATCCTTAAAAGGTTCCCTTGACATCGCACCCAGCAGTCGGGCAAGCAGGAACTGGGTTTGGCTTTTAAAACAAAGCAGGAATTGTCACTCTTTCACCACTTTAAAAGATTGTTCTCTGCCACACTCAAAACCTAGCAAGGCTGCTGCATTAAGACTGTGTAGCAGTTATCTCCATGGCTAATAAAGCCAGGAGAGTCATGAGTCCTGAGTGGTCCATGTTATTTATGAGCACAGTCTCACACGACAAGAAGATTCAAAACTAGAAGGTCCAGTGTGCAAGAAACCTTGGGACCGATCTCACCGACCCAAAAATCTTCAAGCTGTGTGAAAGACTCCCGCTAGAGCCTCTCTGAACGGGGAGACCCCGCTTCCCAAGGAACAGCAAGACCAGTCTTCGGATGCAAGCCGCAAGAGGTTTATTTCGATACACGGGTACCCGGGGCGACAAAGCCTTTCAGAGGACTTGCGCGCCTCTCAGTTGGGGTGACGGGTTTTTATAGGGCTCGTGAGCAAGAAGCACGGTTACAGAAGCGAGAAGCATAGTTACAGGGATCTGATTGGGCGGTTTGAACAAAGCCATAGTTAGGTCACGTACCCAGAACAGAGAAGGCGGAAAGGCAGATGTGAGCCGAGTCATGTACCCGGTTCTTATCTTGGGTACCCAGGGTGTTTCAGGCGCCCAACCGCAGATATCCTGTTGTTGGACATCTGTCCTGCCTTGCCTCTGACCCTGCACTGCTCCATTCTTGCAAAATAATGTTGCCGGCGTTTTGCTAGGGTGTTACTCTTTCATTCCCCCATTTTTCTTCTAGCTTAGAATGGAATCCTTCATTCTACGGGTGTAGGGAGAGTCAATCTCCATCTCCAGCTGCTTGAGTTGATGATACTGCTGGGTTAGCACTAACG
>CM053743.1:34466011-34652560 GCA_028658305.1 Pachyuromys duprasi
GGTGGCCTGGGGCTTAGGCTTCCGTGGCCCTTTTGGTCTCTTTGGGCAGTCTCGGACCCAGTGCCCTTTTTCCTTGCAGTAGGCGCATTGATCTTTGTCTACCCGAGGACCCCTGCGGTCTCCCAGGCCCTGTCTATCCTGTCTCTGTCCTGTCACTACAGTGGCCAGCAATTTGCTAAATTCCCTATTCCTCTTGTGGTCTCTAATGTTCTCTCTCTCTTCTGCCTCTTTTTTCAACCTTTCATCTCTCTCTTCTTGAGTCTCTCTCTTGTTGAAAATCCGCTCCGCCTCTTTTAACAAATCCTGGATTGTACTTTCCCTTAAGTTCTCAAGCCTTTCTAATTTTTTTCTGATATCCGGGGCAGACTGCCAGATGAAGGACATGGCCACATTGGTAGCCTGGTTAGGGTCCTCCGGATCATAGGGGGTGTACACATGATAGGCTTCCTTTAGTCATTCTAGGAAGGTGGAGGGAGATTCCTCTGACCCTTGGGTCACTAACTTAACCTGGGCCAAATTAGTGGGGCACTTTGCTGCCCCACGGAGACCCGCTATCAGCAACTGGCGATAGAGATGTAAGTGATTCCTACCGTCCTCTGTGGCGGAGTCCCAATCAGGTCGTTCCAAGGGGAAGGCCTTGTTGATCTCGTTTGGCAACTGAGTAGGCCGCCTGTTATCCCCCGGAACGTTTTTACGGGCTTCCAAAATGACCCGTTGCTTCTCCTCGGTGGTCAGGAGGGCCTGTAACAGCTGCTGACAATCGTCCCAGGTGGGCTGGTGGGTTACTAAAATGGACTCGATTAAAGCAGTAAGTCTAGAAGGGTCCCTAGAGAAAGGGGGGTTATTGTTTTTCCAGTTATATAGATCTGAAGCAGAAAAAGGCCAGTATTGGAGCTGGCCGTCAGGTCCCGCTCGTAATGGGAGAGCCTGAGATGTGGAATCTGGAGGGGCCTCTCGGCGCCCTCTCAATTGCCCTGCCATCAGGGAAGGAGCCGGTTCCTCCTGAGGTCCGGCTGCGGCGGCTTCTCCTGGCTCTTGGTCCCTATAGGGAGGAGGTTCTTCAGTCAGCAGGTCCAGCAAGGGGCCATCGTCTGCTGGCAGTACCAGGGGAATCGATGTCTTTTTGCCCCCTGGAGTACGTCCTTGGGCCTGCTTGGTTACAGCTGGATAGAGGGCAGACTTAGAGGGTGTGGGGACCAATGGAGGAGGTAGGGCGGGGGCAGAGGGAACAGCAGGGGGGCTAGGGGTGACAAATGGCTTGACCCATGAGGGCGGTTCCCGGGCCAGAGCTACCCAAGTAACAAGGTAGGGTACCTGGTCCGGGTGGCCGTGTGGCCCTAAATCCATGACTTTTGCCTTAACCTGCAAAATAATGTCTAGGTTAAAGATGCCATCTCGTGGCCAGCCGACGTTAAATATCAGCCATTCTGAGGAGCAGAAGGTGTCCCACTTTCCCTTTCGGATCTCTACAGAGTGGTTATGAGCGATGTCCCGGGTATCCTTCCAGTGCTGTAGAGTGAGGCTTAAGGGGGTAGTTAGAGACTGTCCCATGGTTTCAAAGAGACTAACACCAAACACAAACCCGACGAACAGTAGACAGACAGAAACACAAGCGCAGCGCGCGTGCGCGGCACAACTCTGGTGCCAAACCGAAAACAAAACTTCAGATGGAGACTGCGAAGAGGGTCCGGATCCCTCATCTCCCAGGAGAACCACGTATCCCTTGGACAAGGGCTTCGCCCCGAAAAGTGCAGATTGGGACGTGGTCTCAGACAGGCGGGCTCCGAAAAATCGGGCCCCAGACACTCGTGGAAAGTCTTCCAGAGTTGCGGGAGAGAAGTTCGAGCCCGTCAGCTCCTTCTCTTTCCGCCTAATACAGAGTGACTCAGCTGAATCGTACAAATAAATCTCAAGAGATAGAACAGGCAACAAACACGTGACGGAACGAAGACAAGAGACACTTTGCTGGCCAGCTTACCTCCCGATGATGGGTCGGTGGTCCCTGGGCGGGGGTCTCGATCTCGGTGGAACCTCCAAATGAAAGACTCCCGCTAGAGCCTCTCTCCCAAGGAACAGCAAGACCAGTCTTCGGATGCAAGCCGCAAGAGGTTTATTTCGATACACGGGTACCCTGGGCGACAAAGCCTTTCGGAGGACTTGCGCGCCTCTCAGTTGGGGTGACGGGTTTTTATAGGGCTTGTGAGCAAGAAGCATGGTTACAGAAGCGAGAAGCATAGTTACAGGGATCTGATTGGGCGGGGGCGGTTTGAACAAAGCCATAGTTAGGTCACGTACCCGGAACAGAGAAGGCGGGAAGGCAGATGTGAGCCGAGTCACGTACCCAGTTCTTATCTTGGGTACCCAGGGTGTTTCAGGCGCCCAACCGCAGATATCCTGTTGTTGGACATCTGTCCTGCCTTGCCTCTGACCCTGCAATGCTCCAGTCTTGCAAAATAATGTTGCCGGCGTTTTGCTAGGGTGTTACTCTTTCACTGTGGAACTGACACAAAGGTCAGGAAAGGTCTGTAGAGAAGAACCCAGCCTCCGCCGCCTCAACCCCACTGCCATAGCCCCTTCCACGCCAGCACATCAATGGGATCTCCATTCACCCTATCATTACCCGTCTAGGAAGAATTCATTGAGGAAAAAAAGGTGGCAGGGGTTGAACTGGGTGTGAGGAAGATACACGAGAATCTGCCAGCTCACAGGTCAGCTGGCCCAGACCGTGAACAGGAGAAGAAACAAAAGCCACACACACACACACACACACATCATATACACACAGTCACAATAATGCACTTTTTTAAAAAGGTTTTTAGGTCAGGAGAGTTTGAAAATTCTTGATCTGACTTGGCCTTTTTTTTCAAATATGATTCAGTTCCCATCCATTCTGCCTTGCCTTGGAGCCCATAAATACCTTACTATGGAGATCTAGAGCAAGGCACGTTCCGGGAAGAGGGCAGGGACCTCCAGCTTCATTTATTCAGAATTCCTCCCTTCTTCATTTCTTCTCTTCTCTGTTTCTCCCTCCCTCCCTCCCTTCCCTTACAACTCTCCCTTCCTTCTTTTCCTAACTCACTTTTTTTTTCTTGGTTTGCATGCATGCGTGTGTGTGTGTGTGTGTGTGTGTGTGTGTGTAATTGTGCGAGTGTGTGTGCAAGAGTGCTTGCCCATGGAGGCTGAAAGAGGGCACCAGATCCCTTGAAGCTGGAGTTACAGTTGGTTGTAGGCCCCTGACATAGATACAGAGAATCTCTGAAAGGGTAGCAAGCACTTTTAACTGCTTGGCCATCTCTCCACTCCTGCCTTCAGGACTCTTTAACAAGCACTGTGACTAATTTAAAATGGAGTGAACTCTAAAACCATAATTTTTTTTATATTTGTTTTGTTGGAATGTTCTTGTGGAATGTATACAATTTACCCTTGTTCATTCAAATGCTGATTTCTCTACCCCACTATCTGGTTTCAATCTGGACATTGCATTGTGATGTTTATTCTAAGCATCACCTGTCTCAAGTTCGTGTAAACATGCCACCATTTGTTCTCTGTATTGTCAATAAAACAACCAGCCAATGCTGAGCAATGGGAGAATAGGGTGGGACATCCTGGTCGGGAGGGGAGGAGAAGGAAGTGAGGGTCAGAGAGGAGAGGTTGGCAGGAGAGGACTTGGAACAATGTGGAGAGATGAGCCGGACCTAAGACATGACTAAAAGCAAGTATAATGTGGGAAATCTGAATGGGAGGAAACTATGCAGGTTGGAGGTTTAGGATGGAGTAACTATTGCCCAGCATTGTGCTCTAGGTTAATTAAATAAATCCTAGTCTCTGTGTGGTGATTTGGATATACAGCTGGTTTAGGAATAACCACTGTTTAACTAAAAGATAAATCAATAATAAATATTAATACTCAACAACACTGTTTCAGTGTGTGCAGTTTTTGAGGATTAGGGAGTAGCACTCAATAGCTTCCTCAGGAAGCCATCACCTCCCACCTGCCTTTCCTCCCTTCAGAAGGGCCCAACACTCTCCCATGCTCCAAACACCTGTGAGCTTCCCTGAACCTCATTCATGCCCAGACCACTTTTACACTTTCTGTGCACCCACCTACCAATTGCTCTTTCATTTACTTAATATTTGGTTTAAACTAGCTCATGTTTTGATCTTAGGGATGCTGTAAACAGTAATAGCCCTGAGAACATAAGATGGCATGTACTTTTTAAATGTACCTTAACTATGAAATGTTGAGGCAAAAATCTTGCATCCAAGTCAAATCGGTTAATGCAATTTTTACAAACAAGGAACCAGTTCAGTCACTCAGGAACCAGTCTCTGAACCTCTTCCTTCTTCTAGAAAAAGGCAATAATTACAAAAATAAGAGTGATATGGATGGTGGATGTTGAGGTACCAGATGCTCCCACTATACACCGGATGAAAACGTGTGAGGGGATCCATTTCAGTTTTCTTGTAGTCTCTCTCTCTCTCTCTCTCTCTCTCTCTCTCTCTCTCTCTCTCTCTCTCTCTCTCTCTCTGTGTGTGTGTGTGTGTGTGTGTGTGTGTGTGTGTTGAGGGGGCAAGAATTTTGTTTTGATTTCTGACCGTATCATAGCCCGGTCATTGCCCCTAGACCGCTGACCTGAAGTGAAAAGTGTAGTCACTAACAGGTCTTTTGTGAGATGACGGATGGCCCATGACCCACGGCACAGGTCCTTCAGTGGCCAGAATGCTCCTCTACACCCTGCTCTACTTCAGTGCATGACAGAACTGCCCAGAGTGTTTAAGAAACACTGTTGTTGTTGTTTAGAATCGTTATTCTTAAGGAGCTCTAAGCAAATGTGGAAGACTGGAATGGAAATGGAAATGTGTTTCTTTTCAGAGAATCTTGAAGCTTTCCTTGCTGACTTGCATAGCAGCTTTCCAAGAACGCAGTTACGGTTTCCAGCATTCCTCAGAGTTTCCTGACTCTGGAGCATTTTCTTCTGGGACATTTTACTGGATCTGTCCTCCATGGGTACACTTTGGGAAACATTCTGAAAACACTGACAGTGTGACATCAGCCAAGGCTGAGTGACTCAGGAAAGGAAAGGCAATAACTGTCTCTTTTCTATTTGGCCGGGACCCTGGCTAGCAGAAAGCCTTCCTACAACCCGGCTCCTTGGTGTTGAAGAAATGGAATTTCATTAAGAATGAGTGATCCTCAAGCATAACGTCAGAACCAAGATAAGCAGAGTGGGATAAGCTCTAAGAAACAGCACGTCCTTTCTCCAGCAAATGGAGAGACTTCCAGTTCCCTCAGACAGCACATCCTAGACACTGGAGACAAGAGGGAACAGACAGACAGCACGTGGTGTCTGGGGCAGGGATAGGGTCAATGTTCACACACATTCAACAGCTGATGGTGTTTGGGACTCTTTCCTCAAAACATCTGGTGTCCCACCCTGAGACCATGATGAAGAACGCAAATATTTTCCTACAACTAAAAATGTAAGTCATATAGCAAAGTGGAAAGTTTTCAACCCCATTTCTTCATAATGTGGGTGGATGTTTTCTTAATACTCTTCCAGTAAAGCTGCACAGTGTTTCTCCACAGTTGTCAGGAGCAGCCCAGGGCAGCTGGTGAAAACCGTGGCGACCAGACCGTGAGTTGGAGCATTTCTCTACCAAACATCACGGAATGTCTAGAGCAGACTTGAGCCCGATGTGTTGTTCCCAGGACGGCTGCTCGTCCTGCTTCTTACAGCAAAGGTTGTAGGTTGTGTTTGGGTTTCTTGGGTTTCATAACTGGTGGTTAAATGGAAACCTTTCTTTCTTCCCAATATAAATGAGCAACTGAGATCACTGCTCTTGAAGACAACAAGATGTCATCTTGTTGACGTAAGCGCAATAGTGACAGGCTTGTTGACGTGTGTTTTCAAGGCCTGTGACAGCTTTTAAGCCCCTTTCACAGAAGCTAAAGTGCTTTAAGGTCAAAGTGTACTTGAGTGCCTACTAGAGTGAGTTTTCTCTCCCTTTCTCTTTCTGGGTTAAAATCTTAAGGTTTGGTGAATTTCCAGTTTAAAAACCCAAACTCTCCGATTAGATAAAAGAAAAAGTTCCAGAAATTTGGCAAGCTGGCTCTGACAGGCCTAAGGTCCCCATGAAAATCTCAAATAGAGAGATAAGCAGAAACCTCTGTTATCCTTTTGGTAGATTATCTGAACAAAGATGGCTGCAACTGAGCCCAGGCCCTTTGCAGTGCGATCCCTGAGCCGAGGCCCCGTGCTGTGCACACAGCACCTCCTGCCATCAGGGAGTGTATTTTGTTTCCCTGGTCATTGCATTTGCGCTGGGCTTTCTGCCTCAGCTAATGGAACATGTAAGAACTGACAGTGTCCTGCACTGTACACAGAACCCCTCTCTTTGTCTTTGCCCCAGGGTAGGTTTGAAGCAATAACCAACTTTGTCATCTTCATCAACAACACTGGCCTGTCACTGGCCTATATTTTTCCATATAAACCTTCCCTCTCACCCCTACTTCTCATTACTGACGTTTTGCATTACTGCAGTAGCTTCAGGACAAGCACTGGTTTAATAGTGAACACTATTAATAACTGAAGTCCAGTCACATTGGGGTCCACTATGTTTCACACTGGACGGGCATCAACAGCTATATCTGTCCTTACACGGTCAGCATGGCACTCTGCTGATTGTCCTTATCCTCCTAATCCCTGGTGGTCACGGATCAGAACTATCTCATTTAACCCCAGAAGTTGTTCCTGTGCTCATTTCATTGAGAGAGAACTGAGACTAAAGGAGATAAGTTAAATTGATGGAGGACAAACAGGAAGGCACTAGAGCCTAGGGAACTCCTGTCGACCTCACTTTAAGATCTGAATTTTTTTAATTATTTTAATTTTTATATTAATTACGGTTAAGACCTGAATTTCTAAATTAATTTTTATTCATGAACTATTTTGTTAGAATTTCATATACAAATATATTATACTTTGTCATTTTTATCCCTCTCATCTCTCTCCAGCTCTTCCTATGTCCCCAATACCATACTCTCCTCTCAAATTTCTGCCCTATTCTTCTATAACTATTATTTTATCATATACATACATTGAGTCCAGCTGGTTTGCATGTATGCATAGATTTACCATTGATCGCTTAGTCTTGAATGACCTATCAGAGAGCATGTTCCTGGAAAAACTGACTCTCTCTTTTCTCTCTCTCTTCCTCTCTTCCCCTCCATCCCATCTCTCAGAAGCTATTGACTACTTTAGCTTTTCTTTTGTTTTAATTTTTATTTTTCATTATAGGGGGAAGGCAGGCACATGCCCGTGAATGTATTACGTCTGCAGACACCAAAGATCCCTCTGGAGCTGAAGTTCCAGGTGTTCCTGTGTCACCTGATGTCGGGGCTGGGGACCGAACTCAGATCCCCTGGAAGAGCAGTGTGTGCTCTGCACTGATAAACCATCTTTCCAGCCCCCTACCTTCAGCTTTTAACTAAGGGTGGAGCCCTGTGAGCCTTTTTCCCCCTCTGCGTTGGCTTGATGATTGGTGCTTGCTCAGGCAGCCATGTTGTTGAAAGATCATGGAAGACATGTTCTTGCAACAGTATGCCTGGCTCTCTGCGGAGCTGGAAAGAATCAAAGTGGTGAGTGAGGGACGACATTATGAATAAGGGTTGGAGAAGACTATGGAACTCTGGGAGAGAAATGTAAATACAGGAAGAATGAAATTAAGACAAAAGAGCTAGTAAGGGGACGAGAAGCCCAGACATTACTTGGTGATGTGTGACAGAGCAGGTGGGACACCTGGTAGAGCTAGGTCCCTTTAAAAACTGACGGATGAAATGATTTAAAGTAAAATTCAGTGCTGGTTATTTTACAGTGTGGTAAAACAAATCTCTTTGGTAGGACCAACAGACAACCTTTGACAAGTTCACACAGTCCACACCTGCATAGTTATGATTGCTGGGGTGGGAGGCTCCAAGAAGACATCTCTAAGTCTGGAGTCACATGGGGCAGAAAACTTGAGGTGGCGTTAAGAATGCAAAGTAAGACCTTAAGGAAAGAGACGACAGACTCAAAGGTGAAAGCAAACTTCTGAATCTGAGGTGGGCTCTGGTTTTTGTTTGAGGTTTGGTCCAGCTGCTCCCATTTCCACCATAAGACTTCAGAAGTTCCCCGATGACATCCAAGTTACAGAACCATCACTTTCAATCACGAATGTTCCACTGAAATCTCCCAGCTGGTTCCATTTAACCTGTCGCAGGAAGATGGAGACAAACTCAGTGTTTGACTCTAAATGAGAGACAGGGTAAACAGACAGAATAAATGTGCGGGCCATTGTTGGCATATTTTTTAAAATAGATTTTATTGAGTTCTTATGCCTCTACCTCCCTTCCAACCCTTATTCCACCCTAATTCCTTCAAACCCCCCAACAGTAGGTAGGAGAGAAAGAAGGCAAGAAGGGAAAGGAAGTCTAGGCCTCTACAGGCTGCCTTGTGCTGATGAGGGATGTAGAGTTCCTCGAGGCAACTCCAATCTTCATCAGAATACCCAGCAGGCAGCAAACCAGCAACAGCAACTGCAGCAGCAGGAGGAACCAGCGGGGGGGGGGGGGGCAGCAGCGGCCACAGGCCCCCTCTGGGCTCTCCCATTTATACCCTCTCCAGAGTCCCCCGAATTAAACTGTCTGCAGCTGGCAAAGATTACACCTTTGCTAGAGCATGAGGCAAATCCTAATCACCCGCTGTGAAGCAGCCTCCTGCCCCACACCTGGGATTAAAACAGAAACATATTCACACCACAGAACTGGGTTTTTCAAAGAAACAAAAACCCTCACTACAGGCCATGGTGGGTGTATGTTCCCAGTTGCTTTTGCAATTAGGAAAAAAAATGTAATTTCAAGATTTGCATAGTAGTTATATTAGAGGCAAAATCCACTGCGGTTTCTGAATGGGCGTGAAAAATGTGGTCCCTCCACCTGCAGTAAGCCAGTTTCTGTACATCTTCAGAGTACGGGACATTTGACTTTCAAGTTCTTGTCACTAGGTACTACTCATTATGTATTTTTAATCAGAATGGTATCCATATTGATGAATTTTTGTAATTCACTTTTGACAGCAAATACTATTAAGCCAGTATGAGAGGTGGGGATTATATTCAACCGTGAGCAGTCTGAGATATGAAAAGAATAATGAATTGACCACACAAGGGTTTATTCTTTCATGTGAAAGAAATCTAGAGATAGAAGGGCCTTCCAGTGATGCTGATGTTTTCCTAGGAAGTCCCCACACCTCTTCTGTAGTCCTGCTCCATCCTCAGCTGTGGCTTGCATCTTTAATGGCTCCGCTCCCTCCTGGAGGCTGCTGGAAATTCAGCTAGGACAGGAGGAGGAAAGAAGGGAAGGAAAGGCCAGAGAAGAGAGAGGAGGAGGGGAGGGAAAGGAGCTGGACCCGACTGAACCTCTTCAGAAATCCACCCAGTTCTGTAACAGAACCCTGGCCAGGGCACAGGTACCAGGCTGCAGCCCCAGCAAAGGAGACTTCACCATAGAGCTCAGGGTTCAGCTGAAAAGGTGGGAGAAGCAGAACAGCAGGCCCCCCGACTCTCACCTCCCCACTGCGGCTTCCGGGTTCTTTTTACTTATCTTATTTTACCTTTTCCATTTTTTTACTGATGTTATTCACTATCAGTATCACTTCCCTTTCACTTAAAATTTATGTGGATGTGTTAAAGAAGCAGCTAAGTGAGTAGAGTGTGCTTGCCGGGCAAGCACAAGGAGAGTGTGATCCCAACATCACAGCAAGTCGTGATTGTGGGATTCTAATCCCAAAACTGGGGAACAGGCAGGAGGATCAAGGATCCAAAGTTGCTACACGTTGAGTTCGAGCCAGTCTAAGCTACATGTGACCCTGACACAGAAAAAAAAATTAATTCTAATTCTCAGGATTTAATCACTGCCACATTTCAGACCATCAAATTTGACAAGCATATAGTTTATGCCACTGTGAAACTGATTTTGAGCACATTATCTCTGGTAAAGTTGAGTTTTCTGCTGTCAAATATTGAACTTTAAAATCATTTTTAAAAAGATGCTCCACTGTATTGATTCACACTGTATTGATTCACCATCGATTCACAGTTGGGATGCTGAAAGTCCATATGGCTAAGGTTCCATACCCCAGATGAGGCTATAAGGAAGTGCTGTGTGACTTTAGGAAGAGCAACTGTGTGAAAGGTCATCAGGTCTGTGGAGGGTGTCTCCAAAGTGGACTATTGAACCCCAGCCAATTCCCTTTTTTTCTTTTTTGCTGGGCATGGCACGAGCACATTCTGCCACATTCTCCCCCCATTGCCGTCCAACACTCAACCTGAGGCTTCACACCATGAGTCTGCCCACTCTTAGGACAGATCCTCCAAAAGTACGATCCAAAATTAACCTTTGTTCTTTATAAGTTAATTATCTCAGGTATTTGGTTGTAAGGGTGGAAAGTTGACTAACATACGCACCATATGAAGCCAGAAAGTAAAAATCATATTTCACAGGATTTGAAAGTTCAAACACCCCAGAGTATGTCAATTACAATAAAACTTACACTTCCACTGGAAGTAATCACATTAGAATGCTTCTTACTGTGTTCTAGAAAAGGAGGAGGAGAAGAAGAGGCTGATGTATGTTATAACTATTCTGTTGGTAGTTCATGAGAAAGAAGAGTAATGTGTTAGGGAAAAGTGTGAATGAAGTAGAAGGGGAAAGACGGAAACAAAAGGTCCAGAGACATATCTTAGCTAGCATGCTCAAAATCCACAGCTTAAGTTTTCCGAAAGGCCACAGGAGAGCTCCCCTGTTATGATGGAGGCAGCCCAAGGAGGGTGGAAGGGCAATTAAAAGAAAATCCATCTATCTTAGAAGGGTGACAACGTGGGACAGGGAAGAGGCCACAGCTGGGAGAGAGGAGGTCAGAGATGTACCCATCTTCCTACCCTGAGTGTCCACAAAGCAGCAGCTAAAAATCCATCTTGCCTTACATCTTGATTAGAACCCTGTGAGGTGACCTTGAAAGACAGTGTGTAGAATGTTTAGTCCTTCTGGAGTTCAGCTTGCCTTCTGAGGTCCCTGATTCTTGTGAGTTGGGTTAAAAAAAACAGGACATTGGCCTGTAAGACATTGGCCTCTTAGAAAACAAACAAACAAGTGTATCCTTTGTACAGGGTAGACAATCAGGTAGGAGCTGGCCTGAGTCCTGGCAAAGAAAATGGGGGAAACTCCAGGAGGACATTCAACCCTGACGTGTCAAGAAAGGCTAGAGCTCACACTAGTAGCCCACAAACCTCAGAATGTTCCAGCAAGAGTGAGCCAAGCTAGCCAAACCTCAGAAACACGATTTGTGCATCCCAAATGATAGGTACCCAGAGTCCCGTTGCCAAGCCCGTACTCACTTGGGGACCATCTTGAAGAAGAGTTGGGAAAAGAAGGATTTTAAAATACTAAGAAATCAGACACTGGATCAAACTCATACCTATAAGTTTAGCCCACGGGTATGAACTGGATTACGGATCAGTCCACTCCCCAGTGATAGGACTAAGAAGGCCCCGGAAGCATGTTTATCCGTTCTTTGTCAATAGAGACACCTTTATTCCTCTCACGAGAGAGAGGGCATTTGTGGATTTTCCAGAACACGAAATTCTAATAACCGATGGGGGTCTATACATCCTGCTTACTTCCATAACAGTTGTCCTGGGCGTCTCGCCTAAAGTGCATCCGGTTGACCTTTCTATCCCCGTTGTACAAACAATAAGAGAAGGGACCTGAGTCATAAGCTGGGGAGTGACAGGGCTAGAAGGATTTGATGTCTCCAGCCAGTTCTCCGTGCACCAAACAAGTGAATGGAGCAGGTCCGGATGTTTCCACCAAGGGCTGCAAGGCCAGCCTGTTGCAGGTGGTGGGTACTGCCCCTCTCTCCTCCCAAGAGTGAGCGCTGGCCTAAGAGGGCCCTGGTGCCAAGCCCGTCGGCCTCTCCTCCAGTCTTCTCCCCCAAGCATCCGAGAAGCTCCAGGCCCAATTCCTCATTTCATTTCACGCCAGGGACTCTTAATTGGCAGTTGTCTCCATCCTACAAAGCTTCCCTGTGGCCGCAGCGATGTGATTCAGCTAAAATCAATTTTTGAAGAGACACACACCAACTTGACCTATAACAATGCTCATGGCTTTCTTGCTACTTACTGGAAAACCATATATTCAAACCCTTATTGAAGCCAAATGACTACAGACACCCTCCTTGCTCCCCCCACCCCAAAAAAAGGGGGAAAAATGACCTTTGTCATTTCCTAAACTAGTTACAAGCCAAGTTCAGGTTCACAGGAAGCCCCCAAGGTCAGACAGTGTTTACAAGGTTCCAAGATATGAGCTGTGTTCGCTTTAAGGTGGACTGGAAATCTGGACTCAAAATGATGGTTTCTAAACCCACTCCCCTGCCCTTGGGTTCCAGCTGCTCCGGTTTCATTGGGGTGACTTCTCAAAGCTTTCAGATCTTATTTCCCATCAGGCTGAGTCTGGTGCTGATTAAAGCTGTGGTGAGAGCATCTGGCAGTCAGAGAGCTGGCTGCTGGGTAACAAGCCCCCGCAGGTTCGCGCTGAAATAAAGAGCCCCCGATCTGCCTGTGAGTTCTCCGAGCCAGGCTCCACATAAAACCCAAGCTTGTGCCCTGCCTGTGTTCAGATTCAAGTTAATTGAATTTTTAATTGTTAAAAGTGAGAGCAGCCAGACAAAGGATTTACCAAACTATGAAT
Source organism: Pachyuromys duprasi (assembly GCA_028658305.1). Classification (NCBI taxonomy): domain Eukaryota; kingdom Metazoa; phylum Chordata; class Mammalia; order Rodentia; family Muridae; genus Pachyuromys; species Pachyuromys duprasi. The sequence continues at coordinate 34,478,796 of CM053743.1, forward strand.
AGTGTTCAGACACTGCTGCTATTGATTTTAATAGCAAAACTGGGGGAGGGAGGCGTGGCTGTGACCATTCCTATTTTGCTAGACTTCTACATCTGCAGAATAGAAATCCTTCAGCTTTTGACCTCCATTAGACAAGACAAAATACTTGTGTTTGGAAATACTCCCATCTGACGTCAAAACTGGCTGCTCGGGAGAGACACGGAGCCTTACTTACTTACTTCAGGACAGAGCAGATCAGAGAGTATACCCTTCACGTGGCTCTTGTAGGATGGGGATTCTGCAAAAGCAGTCTCATCACTGAAGAAAGAGGCAGTGTACGAATTCTTGTTCCCGGTGCTCATGAGTTCTTCATGATGAAAACAAAAGTGGAGAATCTTTGCCTCATAGTTTTTAAGTTTTCTTCCTATCTTATAACCTTGCAAAGTACTTCAAAATAAGGTGAAATAAAAATAGGGTGACGGAATACAGCGCCTGCCTTGAGAATTTTCAGCTGGCATCCACTCCACTCCAAAGCTAACCTGAGAGGCCTGGGTGGTTTCAAGAATCATGGCTGACTGGACTCCGAACTCTCCCTTTTTGACACAAACTTCTCTATCAGGATACTTCACACATTCAAGGCAAAACCACCCAGAGCATTCTCCAGCTTGTGTCCTGCCAGAGTCTGAGGTGGGCAGTGTGTTCCTGTGCTTTCAAAGAAAACACCAAATCCCATCCTGCTTGAGCTGGTCCTGAAGAGCGCTGGTCTAAGTCGGGAGGAAACCAACCCTGAGGACAGGAAATATCTCCATCCCAGTGCACGCTACCCTCCCAAGTTACTTGGAACCCCATGTTCCCTGGGGAGCCCAGGCAGTCTGCTGTTCTTAAAGCCCTGAAAGAGGGGAAGTGATGAAGTCATACTCAGCTGTCTCTCTCAACAAAGCTTGGAGACTGTTCTGTTTAACTTCACACTGACCCTGTTCTGCCCTGTGTGTGCCTCCCTCCTGGGCTCTGGGACTTCAGAGCTCAAAGGCCTATAGTGAGGCAGAGGCCTGCGATTGGGCTGACACTGCAGACTTTGGGAAACTGGACTCATCATGGAGCACCGCCGCCCAGGGTCTGCTGGTTCTGACTACATGTCAACCTTTAAAAGGAACAAAGGGAACACGAGACACAGAGGTGACTGTTCGGAGCGTCTGAAAATAAAAAGCGGGCCTCACACCTATGGGAAGGTTTTTCGTAAAGGCCGTGAAGGGTGTGCGGACAGCTTGTTATAAAAGGCTCATGCAACAGACTGAATTCATGCCCATACATGCTATTTTATATGTAAAGGCTTTAAAAAAAAAACAGTAAGGTGCAGCCTCTCTCTCACACACACACACATATACACACTCATTTACAAGTCAGGCATATGCTTCCTATTTGAGTACTTAGGAGGCAAAGACAGTAGATCTGCGAGTTTAAAGCCAGCCTGGTCTGCATAGTAAGTACCAAGTCAGCTGGGGTCACCAAGACTTTATCTTTAAAAGAAAAAAGGAAGGAAGGAAGGAGAAAAGAAGGAAAAGGAAAATAAGACTGGGTTTGTTTTATTGTCTAAAAGCTTCAAGTACAACAAAAGTCTGATATTTTTCCTCTAAATCTCGGAACAACACCTATAATTATGAAAACACAGTTAGTGCAGGACTTCTTTCTGGATGACAGCTATCCTGGTTCATTTACAGTTAGGCCAGGCAGCCCAAGATTGGGCCTTGGTCTTCTTTATTCTAATTTTTAAGTTTTGGGGGTTTTGTTTTTTGTTTTACGTGTACGGGTGTTTTCCCCGGTACCAAGGGGACGCCTGGTATCCACAGAGGCCAGAAGAAATCATCAGATCCTCCAGAACTTGAGTCATAGGCGGTTATAAGCCACCATACGGATGCTGGGAATGGAACCCAAACACTCTGCAAGATCAGCCAGTGCTCCCGATTGCTGAGTGCTCTCTCTAGCCCTTTTTTTTCAACACTAAAAGTCAAGGTAGAAGCTTGCTGGTGGTCTGGTGGTTGGCACTGTGCATGGTGCCTGGGTTTGTAGAAAGGAAGGCTTCTTTGGTTCCCACAGCTTTACTGCCATCGTTGGCATATTTAGAAATTAATGACTGTTTTTAAATGCATTTAATTCTCCAGGAAAGAGGATCTTCACAGAGAAGTGACTTAGTGGGGTCTCAGCAAAATCTGAGTACTCCTTCGTTTTCAGAGACCGCAGAGTGTTGGTGTTGGGTTAATTTTGTTAGAGGCAGCTCTCCAACAAAAGTCAGAAAGATACACATTGCAGAACACCCAGCCAAGGAATGTACAGTAGACCCACAGCAGCCGTCATCAGGCCTCCATTAGCTGTCAGGATTTGTGTCTTTCCAACACAAGATGTTCTCTTTCAATATGAGGGAAGATATTTTACTCAAATAACATGGCCTCTGGCTGCAGAAGCCCTTCAGTTTTGCCCACTATCCCCTTGAAAGAACAGGCATGCTGGTTTTAGAGCAGCCAACAATGACATCTGTATGTCAGACTAGAAATTCACCTTCATGACCGTGGGGGCAGGGGGCGGGCTTGGATTCACCTTCTGGAATAAGGTGGAAGTGGGCTGGTAGAACTCACACCCACAGCCTCATCAGCAGACTCGGAAACTGCGAGAGTCGTTACTTCTCACACATACACCAATCTTTGATTCCACGACAACAGAGATAAGTTACTGACACAAGTTATTTTATCTGGGACGAGAAAGTCGCTTCTTGGGTCTGATTTTATTTCCAGCAGGACTTAAGGAACAGACACAAATCACCATGGATCTCCAACAGCCCAGCCGAGCTGTTTTGCAGACAGCCGGGACGTCCAGAGCTCGGAGAATGCATTCCCACCCTCCCTTAAGATGCTGACGCAGTTCATCATAGATTTATTCCTGAATCTGCACTAAAACATTATTACTGAATCATTGGCATCCAAAGCAACGGCTTAAATTACATTTGAGTTAAAATGTTGGTCTGTTATGCTTTTCCTAAAGAAGCAAAAAAAAAAAAGGGGTGTGGGGGGAGAAAGTCCTGTTGAAAATCTGGCTTAATTGGGGTTTAGGGGAGTCTCTTCTTAGATGAGGCTTTTCAAGAACTTTGAAGACGTCATTTAATCACTTAAACCAGTCCTGAACCTCCTTGTCCAGCCCAGGTTGGCTGCAGGCTGCTGGCAGGGTGTGTTCTAGGGCACACTGTTCTCAGCGCGGGCTGTCTCCAGCAATAACGAATGTGACTACAGCTGTCACACTTGGCTGTGGAGAAACTTTATTCCCAGCATAAATCAGCTGTGTCCCTATGCACAGTGGTTAGGACCACGCTGCTTTGGTTTGCAGGGATTTGTCTTGTTTTTATTTGGGGTTTTATTTTTTTCAATTTCAGTAAGACTTCTTTTTTTAGTATAACATTTTTTTTTAATGCTCTGAGAATTTATACAAGCAAACAATGGGTTTTAATTATATTGACCTCAGCTCCTCCCCCTAAACTCCTCCCTGATCTAGTCCCCATTTTATCCCCACTCCATACCAACAATGTCTTTTTTTTTTTTAAGATCTACCATGTCTACCTGTGCAGCCACTACGGAAGTCATTGTGGCAGTTCCTTAGAAAACCAGAAGTAGGTCTCCAACATGATCCAAATACTCATATGCTTAGTACAGGGCCATCCATTGATTGTGGTCAATCTACCAGCACCACATTCCTGAAAAAGACAGACTTTTCCCTCCCCCTAGACGCTGTCAGCTGTCGATAGCTCTTCAGTGGTCAGGACTCATGAGCCCCCCCCCCCATCCATCTAGACACCAACTGACTTGATCTTGTGCGTGTTTTTGCAGGAAACTGCTGCTGTAAGCCAGCTCTGTATCTGACAAAAGAAAATCCGTGTCTAGAATACACAAACACCTAAAAACATGAGACATTAAGAAAGCCACCCAGTTAAAAGAAGGGCTGTGGAACCGAACAGAGGATGTCAGAACAACAAATACAAACAACTGAGAGATAGTTTTTAAATGTTCGCCATCCTTAATGGTCAGAGGGGTGCAAGTTACAACTACGCTCCTTATTTCAATCTTACCTTACTACTCTTACCTCATTCAGGATGGCTAATATTAACAGAAGACAAGTGTTGTCAGGGCTGTGGAGGATGGGAAACACTTATTCCCTGTTGGTGGGAGTGCAAACTTGCGCAGGCACTATGGAAATCAGCGTGGCAGTTCCTTAGAAAACGAGACATGACCCAGCTCTACCCTGGACATAGACCCAAAGGATTCCACGTCTACTACAAAGACATGCTCGTCCACCTTCATTTCAGCTCTATTCACAGTGGGTACGACGTGGGAACAGCGCCCATCAGCTGGTGGGTGGATAATGAAACAACACCTATACACAGTGTAATTTTCCTCAGCTGTAAATAAAAATGAAATTTGTGTGTAAATGAGTAGAACCAGGAAACTGAGTGGGGAACCTAGCCCCGGAAAGACAAATGTCACGTACTCTCACCCATACAGGAAGGCAGGAAAAACAACACTGACACCAAGTGGCTGCGTGTGTGCTTTTCTGTTTATGTGTGTTTGTGCCTTCCTGAGCTCATAAAGACCACATACATGCAGATGCCTTTGGAGGATGGAAGAGGGCGTCAGATCCTCTGGTCTGGGGTTAAGGCATTTGTTAATCATTATTCAAGTGCTGGACATGCAGCCTGGGTCCTCTGCCAGAACAGCCAGAGCAAAAACTGATAACCGGAACATTTCATTGCACTGCATCTCAGTAAGAACTCTAGTTTGACACAATGATGATGTTAGAGTGAATTCTTAAAATACCAAGATAGACAGACAGACAGACAAGCATTAGCCCCTCCCTCACCCCTAACTGCTTCTTGAGCCTTAACACAATCAAACGCATAAATCCTTTATCAGGTGTTATGGCATCGTTGTTCAGCAAATTTTCTGACACTCTATATTTTCATACTGACCACTCACTATCAATATAAGGTATTGTTTGAGTTTGTAGTGAGCAGTTGCGCCAGGAATGAAGTTGTAGATACTGTCTGAGGGCTTTCTATCCTAAACCGTTTCCTACAGCAGGCGTGGGGCTCTCATTTCCTAAGCAACATTGCCATCTAGTGGCTCCTCTCGGACATTTCCCAGGGATAGTCTGGGTCACAGGGCTGGCTCCAGTGAAGTTGCCAAGGGGCTTGACTCATACATAGTGCGACACCCGAGTCCTTCTGACAGTTGCCCAATGACTAAGTAGCCTTTCTAGCACATTTTACAACATATTTTAATACATCACTTTACTAAAATCTAAAAGTACTGTAACCCAATTTATAATTAAATCTGCAATATATGCACTTGCCACTCTCCCCTGTCACGCTCACCCAGTAGAAGGACAAATAAATGCCCAGTTTTGATAGATAGGTGTTGATGACGCTATGGAAAGCGTGTTCATGCTGACCTCTGCTGGAGGCTTTTCAAGTGTGAAATTATCCATTTACATTTCATTTGAGACAAGAAAAGCTAGTTCCTATCTTCTCAAGGCCCCTGTTTATTCCCTATTAAGGCTAACATGCCATTCCTAAATCTCACTTATTCATATGGCTCCTGAGTTCCTTGTTCCATGACCTAATGCAGTTTGTAAATGCTAGTTTCTTTAAGGTTCCATTACATCTTACCCTTAATTATAGGTATGAGATTATTCAAAGCAACACCACTAAAAAATCTGCCACAGACTCTATCTTTCCAGAAGGACGCTGACAGCGCTCTGCCTACTACAGGATGTACGTATGACACGCTTAAAAGCAAATTAGGATGGTCAGTAAATGCCCTGTAGCTTAAGCCTAGGAAGAGTGGAGCAAACAGCATGTTCATAGAGATGCCCTGTGGACCCCGTCTTCCTTCTCATACTAGCTTCATTAACAGTGCCAGAGCTATAGATTCTAACGTCGAATTCTATTCTGTGGTGTGCTTTACCACACTCTTCTATCCTTCCCTTCTATAGCACTCACATCCCTCCCCCACCACGCGTGCGCACCCATGTGTGCACGAACACACGCATTATGTGTTCAACTATTATGTGCATATGGAGAGGGGTGCACGTATTTATGAATTGAATGAGGAGGCTAGATATCTTCCTTAATTCTCCTCCACCGTTTTTGAGAAGACCTCCCCTTCCCTACCTTGCCTGTTTATCTAGATTGGCTTGACCAGGAGCTGCTGCAATGGACCTGTCTTTCCCAGCATTGGGTGAGAAACACGCTGTCACACTCAGCCTTATGGGTGCTAGGATCCAAACTTGTATCTTTCCATTTGCACAGCAAGCATTTTCTTGAACACACTGTCTCCCCCAGCCTCCCCATAGCTTTGTTTTATCTAGAGATATTTTCCTGATAATATTTTTTAATCCTTCCACTGAAACATAGCCTTTTATTTGCTATATTTACTGAGACTGTGTGTGTGTGTGTGTGTGTGTGTGTGTGTGTGTGTTGCTTGTGGTTTGTTGAGACAAGGCCACCCCTATATGGCTCAGGCTGGCCTAGAACTCACCAAATAGCCCAGACTGGTGTTAAACTTTTGGCAGTCCTCCTGCTACAAGCCTAGCTTTCGTCAGCTCCATTTTCTTATGTATCCATATCTGTTCTTTATGACAGGAAAATCACTGAGGAACACAGCTAGACAGGAAATTAAACTCCATAAAAACCAGCTCTTTCTATACATATCTATCCCCAGTGCTAGAGGACACACCCAGGAAATACATATATTCCCTGAAAACAAGCAAGCACACAAACAAAGACACGGTGCTGTGTGCCAAGAGAAACAGAAGAAAATGAGGCTGGCTCTTACTCCGAAACAAAAGACATTGAGACCAGATTGTAGAGCACACTGAACAAAAAAAGCTCCTTACATACAAAGGTGCAAACACGCCTAGCTATTATGGGAGTGAGTGAAGTTAACCTAAGTGAAAATTCCATGACAACAGTTAAGCGGGGTTCACAGAAGGCGTCCTGAAAGGTGAGAGGAGCGGCGAATAAGAAAACACAGCCAATAGTGGAGCTGCAGCCATCCCAGGTCAACCTGGGGCAGGGTACAGTCAGTGTTTCCTTGAGGAGTGTGTGATCGGGGCTCTCTTTGGTGGATTAGTGAAGGGGGAGTACGCTGCCGAACCCGAGCCTCTAGAAGGAAGACACGTCAGAGTAAAGCACTCTACTGTGATTTTATTATAAGATGCTCAACAATGACATAGAAACTCAAGGTGACCCAGAGTACATGCAGAACAAGAGCTTTCCAGATGTCGACATCCACTTGCCATGAGGACAGGCCAGCCTTCTTTGGGTTCACGGAGGCTTTCCACTGTTTGGCTTTCCTGTGTGGCTAGAGTTCCAATTAGAAACTTGAGAAGTAGCAAGTGTCCCCATGCCGTTGAGAACAAATAACTGGTCTATTTATCCATATTAGATGAAATCACAGAGATTTACCTGCCTCTGTCTCCCTGAGTGCTGGGATTACAGGCATGCACCACCATGCCTGGCTTACTTCCTGAGATTTTAAGAAAGACCTTTTGTTCTACAGCACAAGGCAGTATTGCAGTTTTAACGTACACTCAATTGTTTAGGAATGATGTAGCTAAGTCGGGTAAGACTGGTTTCTGCTTGAAACATTATCAAGAATGGCCCACCCCCTCAGAGAGTCTCCAAAGCTGACACAGTGCCCCCGTTGTTGATGTTGATGTGTAAATCATAGCTGGTGACTTCACATGCCAGTGCTGGGTAAACTTCAGCGCTTAACGCTCTCATTTTACCTTCAAGGATGGTCCTTGATCATTCTTTACCGAAAATTTTTATTAAAAATTGCTTGCATTCTATTATGTCCATTTTAAAATCCATATGGTCATATATAGGTTAACACTAACCTTAGCCATAGTTTCAGGATAGCCAGAGTAAACTCTTTGCTATAAAAAGCAGCGAGGAGTCTGTGGGGATTTAGAAATCCACTCATTTCATCCAATCTGCTCATTCTGCGGTGAAACTGAAGCCCAGAGAGGCCAAAGAACCTGCTCAAGGATACACAGCAAGCTAATGGCCAAGAGGCAACCAAAAGCTGCCAGGGAACAAACATAGTGTTCCTTTCAAGCACATGGCCTGTCACCAAAAAGATCATGACCACAACCCAAACAAACAAAGAGAACAAAAAACAAACAAAAAACAATGCCAAGAGGAAGAAGAAACTCATACCTCAGAACGAGCCACTGATCACAGGATTTGAGGAGCAGAGACCAAGGGGCCCTTTACTCCCACCCCCAGCACAGGCACAAAATGCTTAGAGACATCGGCTTTCGCCTTCATTTATTCCCACCCAAAAAGCATCAGGAGCTGATTTGCACTCCGCCCTGAGACTAACACACCTGGGGCTTGTATGTAAGGCTGGCCTGAAAGGGAAAGAAGAAGACAGAAGCTCTGGTTACCTGGAGAAAGTGACAGTTCATTCCTACCTTGGCTATGTGCTCTCTAGGGAGTTGCTGTGAAGCAATCAAGAGATAGAAACATTTAAAATCAGTAAACCAAGCCCCCTCAGTAAGGGTCTTGAGTGCACGTACTCTAGTCAGAGGGCTTTCGGGAGAGGCCCTCGTTTACAACTGGAGGAGGAGGTGGAGGGGTGGTTCCCAGGTATTAAAAATTGAAACAGTCCTGGTTACGGGACAACTGTTCTGAAGAAAACACTCCCGCATGCCTCGACTCTGGGTCGGCTTTCATTACTCAACATTAGTCTATCTGTAGGATGTTGCCGGTATACCAGTTGTTTAGTTTGTTAATTGATTAAGCTTGACTGTTAATGAATTATTAATTGACTAAGTTCGCTAATTGATTGTGTATCTTATAAGAAAAAGTGTAAAACGGGGGAAATATGAGGGGGTTAGATCTCAGATCCTGGAAGCTGCAACTTCCAAAAATGAACTGATTAAGTGGCACCTCTATACAAAAAAGAGAGAAAGAAAGAAAAGGAAGGAAGGAAGAGAAAATAGAAAACAGAAAATGCAGAAGCTTTGACGAAAAGAGAAGCAAGCTCACTAATTCTGCCCTTTTAAAGGAATGTCTTATTACAGTCTCCACCGACCCTGAAGTAAGCGGTACTGAGGTGAGTTTCCCAGCCTGAAACTCGGGCTGCCCTTGAAACTTTATAAGGGCCTTAGAACACCCAACTACGGTCTCCGGAAGCTAAAACCTGACAATAGGAGCATTTATGACTGATCTATAAACTAAGATCACTCATCCTTTCTTTGGGACTCAGCTGGGTAATGACTTCTGTTTTCACTCCTGGAGTTTCTGTGAAAGAGTCTAGTAGTTTGGGAGGGAAGTCCATATCTTTGTAATGGACTATGTTCAAATGAATATGATCCTATATGCCTATATAATCTTTTTATGAAATTAATGGGATTTGCTCCTATGAAATGAAATGGAACTGCTATGTACCTAAAGTTACAAAGGCACTGAACCAAAGCATTTAACTCTCTTGTGCAGAGTGAGACACAAAATTGCCGTTTCATTTCATGTTAAGAGGTCGGAGGCAGACAAGGCGGGTAGGTGGATGCCCTGAGGAAGCTGGCTGTTCCAATGGGCCATGGCGAACAAACGTGGCTGGTGGTTTCAATACCCTAGGGAGAAAAACAAACAGATCATTGCCATGATCACTGTTTTCGCACATTATTCAGAAGTGCCTACGTGAAAGGGGATGGCCAATCTTGGGTCAGAGCAGTTAAATCTCTCCATGGAGTTTGCTCTTTCTGTAATCTATGAGACCAGCCCATGCACCATCAAGGAGAGGGCCCAGAAATGAAATGAATGGTGTGAATTGGAGAGGAAAGGTAGTCCCCAAGACTAAACATGTGGCATACTCCAGAGGCTATTTTAAAAAGCAGAAAACCCTCCATCTTAACTCTCCCACTCACTTGACACTGTACATCTTATTGGAGACGGACTCCGACTTCGAGATATCTGAAAATATAAAAGGATGACATGAATTATACAGTATACAGAGTTCAGAGGATGGCTTGCTTGGACATGGTTAATTCTTAAAACCAGCCAGTTAGCTGCTCTGGGGCACTGACCAACTTGAGTCTTCCTAAGCTTGTTAAGTAAATGCACATCTATAATTTGGTTTAAATTATATTGTTGACTGGAAGTTGGGTTCAATGGCTTAAGAGAAAAGAAAGTTTTAACACAGGTAACTAATCAGAGCTAAAGTGATGGCATAAGCTCAAAGACTGTATAAAAGTTTTCATGTGTCCAATTTCTGCCCTCTACAGGAAGAGCCCTGAACATCAACAAAGGAAGAATGTTCAAATCTCACCTGCACTAAGCAGAAACTAGCACACTGGCACTTCAAGTCTGACAGGAGCTACAAGCCTCTTTCCTATCCTGAATGCTCAAACATGTTCAAATGACACTGTCCAGGGTGGAATCTGTTCTGTGGAAATCAAGGCCTTAGTTAAACCCAAAAGAAAGACCAACTGAAGTATTTACATTTCATCTTGTAGGCTCCTAGCTTTGTTGAAGGGAGAGACAGATGAGCAGAGAAGGAAAGTTGGCTCAGTTTCATCTTTGAGAACATATTTTATGTGCTCACCTACACTTGAAGCTATGTTATTCTCCGATAAGAGAGGTGGGTTCAGACGTGTCTGAGGACTCAGTGCAGGGGACACTCCCCTTGAATAAAACTTCCACTGAGAGTCCAGAGTTCAAGCCTCCAGGGCCTAGAGAACCATCTCTGAATACTATTCTGAAAACTACTCTGTCCTCTGATTCACAGTTTCCTCTTGGGATAGGGAGACATCCCATAATAATGCTCTCCAGGTTCTCCTTTTAGTCATCAGGTCACTAAATGCATGATCCCTTTTCTTAACCTACCGTACTTACTTATTCCTGAATAGATGTGATTAAGTTTTGCAAAATCCCAAGGATCAAAAGGACTGTGTCCATTTTGTGAGGTATTTTTTCCTCACTTCCCTAGCATTTCTTATATTCTTATGTGGTTTTCTTCCTCTGTGACATTTGTCCATTCTAAAAGGCCAAATCAAATACCAACTTCCATTCCCTCACGTTGTAGACTGTGTCACATCAAGTCAACCCATGGATCTCTCAACTTGATCTCTGCCGTTCATCAGCCAGCTAAGTCATTCAAATTACATTAATCTTCCTACATGGTGACCCACTCAGGGAGAACACCACTGTCAGTCATTTTGCGTCTGGCTTTTGAGCTGTGTTTGAGAAGGCGCCTATTGGAGGACTAGCAGATTCTTGCAAAGTCAGTGAAGATGGTCAGTCTGAGTGATTAACAGGGATCTTCTCCCTGGTTCTGCAGAGGAAGCTCTGCATTGCCAGGGACCATGGTGAGACATGGGTTGTTTGCTTTGAGAACAAGGCTAAACGCACACATAAAGAACCTCCCTTTGAAGGACTAGTAGATATGTGTCTTGCTCCAGCCCATACATTCAACAGATGTTGACTAAATGTTATTTGGTAAGTAATGAACAGAGTTCAGTCATGTGATGTTTTAGGGCTACAAATACTGAGTCTTCAGAAGGATTTTTATGTTATTTTTTTTCTAATTCAAATAGAAGTTTAGTAGTCTTTCCAAGACTAATATGCAAAGAAACAATTTTTGTCTTTCCTACTTTGAATTTGGGGACAAATTAATGTTTTAACTGCCCATTAGGAAGTATTTCAATCTAGGATCATTCTGTGATTCCTCCAAATCCATGTACTAATTTCTAAAAAAGAAAAAAAAAAAAAACTCAGGGACCTGTGTTCAGATCTGTGACTCAAATGTCCCATGTTTACATGTCCAACTGTCTAACACCTGTTCAGGATAAAAAGAATAAAACTAGTAAATTAGTAAAGTCTACTATTCTTTGAAACAACTATAGAAAAATTGAAGAAAAAAAAAACAAACAAGCACTTCCATTTCTTTCTAGAATGCTAAATTTCTTAGCCATAGTGGTGTTTGGAAAAAAAAAATCACTAGGGGTTCATGTCAAGGCAACAATTTCTCTTTCTACCTATATATTTGCAACCATCCCTTTCCTAAGAAAGTATCATTACAGGAGGTTTCCTGCTAGAATGGTCAGATAAGCATGTACCGTGCTTAGTCCAATGCGGGTACGGGGACAGATGGGACTTAAACTCCTGCTACGGCACCTCGTTACAGGTCGCACAGAGCTCCACTGTGAAAAGAAAAAAAAGATGGAGAGAGACTCGTGAGCTCGTGAAAGCAGATAGGGCTTACCACAGCTTTACTGACAAGGCATCACCTTCCCCTTGTCGTCAGGGTGAGCGACACTCCCGCTATTTCCTGTAGCGCCCAGTATTTGACAAGAAAGTCTAACTGTAAAATCCCATTATAATGAACTTGAGGGTATCCACATTCTGGTGCTCAGAGAAGGGCTTCCCACTAAATGCAATAAGAGGCCTCTGCTGGCTAGTTACTGAGGCAATATGAGGAGAATTCTACACCCAGTTAACAGTAGAAGTGCTGTTTCAATTGTATGTCAATAAAAATGGGCAAATGTGGGTGACGTACTTGATGAGAGAAGAAATCGATAGACAGTAACTATTTGGCTTGAGCATAAAAATTGTGGCAAGTCCCCTCCCTTCCTTCCAAACTGCACTCCATTTGTAAAAATTTCCAAACAGAGAACTATAAGGACAAGAATACTCTCTTATGAAAAAACGCACTATAGAGCATGCGTGTTGTCAGATAGAAAAAATCCAATTTTGATAGGCCCGAGCTTTTGAAGCATAAAGCCTTTTATGGAGATAGTTTTCACTACAATGGGATTTTGCTTGTAAAACAAAAAACAATATCCTGAGTTTTTAAAATATATATATATATATATATATATACTGCTCTATTCCCATACTATGTGCAGCCTCAAAGCACCTCTCTGCCACCCAAAATGCTCTAGACTAAGAGGATCCCTTCAGAATACAACTAAATCTCTCTAGAAAAGGCTCACGTAAATACTACATCATGGAATATGCGGATCCGAGGTCCCTGTGGCCACAAATCCCAGCACACAAACCCCTCCCCCATTCTCACACATGCTTGCCTGCACGCACATACACACACATGGACACACACGCTCCAAAGACTCCATCTGGAAGGCTGTTCAGTTTTTCAAGATGTTCAAACCATCTACAACCAAGAGCTAGAAGGAGCACCCTTCCAAAGCCAAATAGCTACTTCCTCTCCACTTTCTCTGCCCCACGTTCTCCCATCCTCCCCTTTGCTACATATCATACCAAGGAGAAAAAAACAGGATACATGCATAATTTCCCTCAAGTGGAGAATTAGGAATGTCAAACTATCTCCAAGATAGAGGAGATAAGTGAGTCATGGCTAGCACCGTCCTCAGACAGAACAGCAGCAATGAAGTCACTGCAAGGGAATTACAAAGAATTGTGGGAGAGTACAGAAACAGGCAGCTATTTCCCCCTTCTCCTTTGTATGAAATCTTATGAAATAACTCTATCAACTTCTTTTATAGAATCTTTGGGTTTATAAATGTTCTCGAACTTGTAAATCAAACATGGGGGATGAATTGTCACTATGCAAGGCCACCGTACAAAAGCCCCTCTCTTGGTGACAGCTTCTCCCTTCATAACGACACAGTCATTCTCCATGAGAGCAGGCCACACGTGATAAAAGACCAAGGGAGCTGTGAAATCCGAATCATAGCTGCGGCGGTACCTGTAGGAATACACAAGAGAACAAAGATGGTAAGAAACTGTTCTTCCGTACTCTGGATCGACCCCAGAGCTTTGTGCATCTTGCAAAAGCACTCTACCGCCGCGCTCTGGCCACCAGCAGGAAGTTAAGTGCTTTGTAGCATTACTAGGGAAACCCACTGAAATATTCATTTTGACTAGGCTTAGAACTAAATAGTGATTGTGATTCTCAGTCTGTGCTTAAGGAGATGGGCATGTGGCTCTCATGTTATCATACTTCTCATGCTGGGCAATATTTCTCATGCTGTTTTTATGGGCAAAACAAGAGGAAACCAGGAGAAGGTTTACACAGGTTGAAATGTGACTCAGCAGTCATATCCAAAGAGTACTAATTAACGGATCAATGCATATCTGAATGAAGATGTTGGGAACTCTCTTTCTCTCTCAATTTTTTGATTTATATGGATATCTTGTTGCATGCATGCCTGGGTTCTATGTCCATTCAGTGCCTGGGGATGTCAGATCTCATGAAGCTAGAGTTACAGAGAGTTGTGAGGTGCCGGGAATTGGACCTGAGTCCTTTGGAAGAGCAGCAGTGCTCTTAATCACTGAGTCATCTCTTCTGCCCTCTCCCTGTCAATCTGGTGACAAGTCAACATATTTGTCAGTGACTTGGTTAAAATATAGAAAAATTATTCAAAGGCAAGCAGAAAAGAAAAATAAACAGCAGATGATAGTAGCCAATAAGATAGCTCAATAGGCTGGAGCAATAATCTGGAAGAAAATATGCAGTTTGAACACATGAGGACCTCTGTATCCATGACTGTCCCCTTGTGTCCACAGGGAATGTGGAGTGTGGAAAGCATCAAAACAGAGGAAATGTATGGTCTAGTCAACTCACAAACAGCAAAAAATAATAGCAAGCTTAGTTTTACCTGAAATTAGCTAATGGTGTTCTAAGGCTAATTAAAAAAAAAACTTCTATAACTTAGTTAATTTCATAGAAAGGGATAACTAAGGATGAAGAGGTGTTGGTCCCTCTCTGCTGCTCACTTTAGCCCAGGTGCCTACATCCAATTCTTTGACCCTTCTGTTAAAAAGAAGACTCAGCAGAGTGTGGTGCCAGCCCAAGGATCACAGCAATTTGTCAAGGGGTCTCCAGCCCACTTCACATGAAAAACTATGACGCGTGAGGCCAAGGAAAGGGTCTCAGTGATGGCTTCCTGGGAAAGGCTTTGATGTGTTCTGTGACTCCCTAAAGCACACTGTCCCCTAAACCACAGGCGATCTCTTCAGGACCCAGCATACACCATGACTGGCAGATGTTCACATAACTTATATAAAATGGTCTCATAGGCTCGATGTGTGGTGAATACATGTAATTCTAACATGAGAGGCTGAGGCAGAAGGGTTGAGTTTAAAGTCAGTGTGACTTAAGTAATGAGCTCCAGGCTAGTTTGAGCTACACAGTACGATTGTCTATAAATAAATATATCATACATACATACATACATATGTAATGTTGTTACATTTTTATATAACCTATGGGCCTCCCCCTGCATACTTTAAGTCACATTTAGATTACTTACAATACCTGATACAATGTAATATGACAATTATTATTCTGTACTGTTTAAGGAATGACAAGAAAACTGGTTTATACATGTTCAAATTTTTCCCTAATATATTCAACCCCTGAATTGTTGACTCAACAGATAGGGACCTGTTATGGGTTATTAATAGTTATGATTTATCTTTTAGTTGAGCAGCAGTTATTCCTAAACCAGCTGTTTACCCAAATCACCACATAGAGACTAGGATTTATTTAATTAACCTAGAGCACAAAGCTGTTATTCCATCCTAAACCTCCAAGCCTGCATAGTTTCCTACCATTCAGGTTTCACCCATTATACTTGCTTTTAGTCATATCTTAGGTCATCTCTCCTCGTAGTTTGAAGTCCTGTCTTGCCAATTTCTCCCTCCTATTCCCACTGGCTTCCTTCTCCTCCCCTCTGGACCAGGATGTCCCACCCTATTGTCTCCATTGCACAGCACTGGCTGGTTGCTTAATTGGCAGTTACAGAGAACAAATGGTGGCATGTTTACACAAACTTGAGACAGGTGATGCTTAGAATAAGCATCACAATGCAATGTCCAGATTGAAACCAGATAGCGGGGATAGAGAAGTCAGCATGTGAATGAACAAGGGTAAATCGTACACATTCCACAGGAACATTATACCAACAGAGGCCCTCTAGACACAGAAGGACAACAATAGAATCAATGTCAGTCATAGTCAGGAATTCTAGCTCCAGCTGCCCAGCCATCGGGCACAAAAGCCAGGAGGCTTCCCCTGGTTAAAGGCATGTGATGGAAGTGCCCAACAGTGGTCCACAAAACATGCAGACTACATGGACCAAAATGGGTGACCAACTGTTCCTGTGCCTCTTACTTGCAATCGTTAAAGACTTCTCCATCGGCCCCAAATGCAATGTCGAGGGGTGGGTCCAAGGACTGCATCGCAAAGGCGATACAGCAGATCTCCTGGATGAAGTCAGTGAGGAGGCAGAAGTCAACTTCAGGGGGGAAGGAGATCTTAGGGTTGACGTTCATGGCACGGATCACATCCTGGAAAACAAAAGGTGGCATCAGTTGGCTGCCAAGATGTGACAAGAAGCTCCAGCTTCCACAGGATCCCAACATCAACTGTGACTGAGGCGGGAAAGAACATGTGAGTGAAGATACATCAATCCAGAAAGGGGCAGGTGTGCTGCAGGGGATGGGTGTTGCTGCTCACTAGGAGAGAAAGATGAGAGAAGACAGAGCAGAAATGACAAGCAAACAGCAAGAAAAACCTCTCCTAAAAAACTAAAGAGGCTCAACGTGTTTATTTATTAGTTCATGGGGGTGTGCATATATGCGTGCAGGTATGTGTGGAGCCCAGAGATTAATGACGGGTGTCTTCCTGTATTGTTCAGTCTTAATTTTTTAAGACAGGGTCTTCCCCTGAACCTGCACACTGATTTATTAGGTAGGTTGGCAGGCCAGCCAATGAGTCCCAAAGATCTGCCTGTCCCTCATCCCTCATGTTGTGATGTGTACCGCCTCACCCAGATTTTATGTATGTGCCTGGGATCTGCACACAGATATTTGTGCTTTTAGAGCATGCATTTTACAATTGAGTTATCTTCCTCTCTTCCCTTTCCTTTTGTGAGTAAATGTATGAGACACCAG
Source organism: Pachyuromys duprasi (assembly GCA_028658305.1). Taxonomy (NCBI): domain Eukaryota; kingdom Metazoa; phylum Chordata; class Mammalia; order Rodentia; family Muridae; genus Pachyuromys; species Pachyuromys duprasi. The sequence goes on from CM053743.1 coordinate 34,495,759, forward strand.
CCACTTATGCGACACACATTAAGCTGTTTACTATGCACCAAGTCCTGTGCGAGACCAATGGCTTGCCTCCTTTCAGAGAACCCCTCCTGGTCACAATAATCTCTGATGCTCTCTTTTAGACATTAGAAAACCAGAGCCCTGGGAGTTTAAATTAATGTGGAAGGCAACGCAGCAGCCATTTGGCAAAGCTGAGGTCAAACATGAGCCCTTGCTCTTAATAACTAAGGTAGTTCAGGGATGGAGCACTGAGTGCTCTTCCAGAGGGCCTAGGTTCAATTTCCAGCACCCACATAAATTCAGGGTGGGCATGGTAGCCCAACTGCCTTGGCACTAAAGAGGCAGAAACTGGGGATTCCCTGGGCAACCTGGCTAGCTAAAATACCCCAACCAGCAAGTTCAAATTCAACAAGAGACCTTGCCTTAGTAGTTAAAATGGAAAGTGATGGAAGATGGCACCCGGTGTCAACCTCTCGCCTTCACAGATGTGTGCCCACCCTCACAGACACATGTAACACACATTACACATACCACACTTGCATACACATGCAAAAGAGAAAAGCAGCCAATAGAGACCAGCGTTTCAGAGTTAATTGAATGCTGTTTTTCTCCTCCGTCACATACAAGTGACAACAAATACACAGATGAATTCACAAGTTATCAGGGTTCGGTATGTTACATTCGGCATGCCACCAGCCACAAGATCCTCCTCACAAGAGACCCAAAACTTACATTAACACTGCTTTGAGAGTCATATAGATCGAGATGACAGATGATATAGTCAGTGACTGAGTTCTCAAAGTCATTCGGTCCCACATGCGATGGTGTCAGCATCTTCCTTACTCGGATCTTGAAATGCCTGAATGCCATTTTAGCTACATGAAATGCCTCCTGCACATAAAAACACAAGTTTATCCGATGAGGAGAGGAGATTTAAAAAAAAAATCCAAAGAAAGAAATCAGGAAGAATTCAAATTGTACCATTATACCAGTGTTCAGATAACTAAACACAGTTGGTTAAACATAGTTTTGACCTGTGAGATAATATGACTCTCGATTTTAAAAAGTATGTAGAAATATACATGGTAACCCACTAATTTTAAGACAAGTGAGCAGACCCAAGGATGGAAGTCCTATGCCTTGGCCACCCAGCAATGCCCTGGTACCGGCCAAGATTAAGAGAAAACAGTTCTTCCCAGATTTCTTTTACAAACTCGGTAAGCCTTTGTCTCATATCTGTTCTACAGTGTTTACTGGCAGGACTTGGTTTTCCAAGGAAGGCACGATCTCTAAGCTTATACAGCTTTAACTAAACAAGTTAGTGACTTATTTACATAAACCAGGGCCTGTTAACCTTCTTAGAAAGAGCCAGATGGTGAATGCTTTAGACTTCACTGGCTGCCATCTCGGTCACCGATTTTTTTTCAATCATGCCTTTTTAAAAACATAAAACCATTCTTCATTCTTAGTTCTTATGCAGTGTTTTAGGAACAAGGCAGATGTGGCCTGTGCACATTTGTTAACTCTTAGCATGAACAGATGCGGGATTTCTAGAATGTCTGTTTTTATTAACATTTTTCTCTCCCATGAACGTGTTTCTTCATGTTTATTCTTATAATGGGATCTCAAGGAGGCGCTCAGCCATAGGACAAGGATTATATTTACGTGTCCTTTAAACTTGCACTACTCAAATAGCTGACACATTGGTGGCTTCAGTAACTCGTAAATAACTTAAGCAGAAGAGTGAGTTAACTTGTCCTCTATTTTCTAAGACAGGCAGGACACCAACAAGTAATAATCATTTACAGCAATAACCCTACTGCGTGTGCTCATGGGGTCGTATACCGGAAAAGGTGTGGTTTCAGTCCATTTAACGTGGACACCTTTGAGATAGTTGAATGACAGACACTGCAATAAATGTCTGATCAACATAAATGTTAATATATGTGATATGTATATGGTGTTTTCCGCAGTCATGAAAAACGAAGGGCTCTCCCAAACATCATGTGATGACAGCATGGGAGGGAAGATAGGGGAGACTCTGACTTGACGGTGCACCAGGTTTTTAAGGCTGCACAATTCACTTAGTGATCCCCCCGCCCCGCCCCAAGGGCCTGAAGTCCGGCTGCAGAGACCGCATTTACCACTGTGGCGATGTAAATGATCCTCTGAACCGTCTCAGCCCTGTCGATGCAGCGCCGCAGCAAGCACTGCGCGTCCAGACGGGCCTGGGAATAGGCATCGCTGAACCGGGACAGGAGAGCAGCCTTGCGAGCCAAGCTGGATGTTTTGGCCCGGTTTGGGGACGGGCTTCTGGCCTTGACCACGTCGGTGCAGGGGCTGTTGGACCTGCTGTGGCTGCGGCTGCGGCTGTGGGCGCGGCTGTGGCCGCGGCTGCGGCTGCGGCTGTGGCTCCCGCTGTGGCTGCCGCTGCGGCTGTGGCTGCGGCTGTGGCTGCGGCTGTGGTGGTTGCTGCAGTGGCGGTTGGGGCTAGGAGAACGGCTAAAGGCTGGCCTGTGGGTGAGCAAGAACAAGCAGGGCAAGACTGATTCACCCTTCCCTTGTTCCTGAACTTCCTGAACTCTCATTCTTCCCGACAAGAATGAGAGTTCTTCGCAAATGGCACACTAGCGCCGTACAACCTCGCACTTACGGGTCGGGGGAGGGGCCTGAGGGGACGACCTCCCCGGCAGGCCTTTGGAAGGTAAGGGGAGGCATTTTGTCTCCCCAAAACTTCAAAGGCCCCCAGAAATCGAAAACAGTACCCCGTATTTACCTAGGGAATTAGCATTTACAAAGTCCTTTCATCATGAGCGCCTCAATTTATATTTTAGTCATCCTGTGTCTCCAGCTTTGACTGATGGTCATTTCACAAAGGGAGAACCGGAAGCCTTCAAGGACCATCCGGGCCACAGTTAGAACACAAGTCAGATGTTGGGGTTTCTTAAACACAGCACCCAAGTATTTCCAGGACCTTGTGATTAAAATTGGACTCCTCTCAAGAGCAAAATAAACTATTAGGCTATCAGACCAGCCAGCTCCGCAGAGAAGTCCTAGAGAAGGAATTATGCAAATAACAGGCAAAGCAGTCAGCTAATAGGTAATCAGGCTGTTTGTAGAGAACGCCACCTCCCTTTCTGGTGTTGCCGGTTCCCATGGTGCAAATACTTCTACCATACTCAATGGCTGTATACCAGTCAATATCAGTACATAATAGTGGAAAGCCTGCACAAATGAAGGACTCAGGAAACGCCTGAGGGATAGTCAGGCCAGGACTTCAATAACCTCGATTAGGAGAAGCCGTAGAGGTGAGGCTACTTAGAGCAGGAAAAGAAACGCAGAGTTGGAAACACATCTGCCTTGTCTTCACCTAACACCTAACTCATCGACCCCCTCTGCCATGTTGAAAGGGAGGAATTTCATGAAAACTACCTACCCGGGGACATCAACAGAGTACAGGGAAAAAGAAGAAATGCCAGCCAGGGGGCTCACCCCTGCAATCCCACCAGGCAAAATGCTGAGGCAGGAGGGTTGAAATCTCAAGCCAATCCTGACGGTAACAGTGAGCTACAGGCCAATCGTGGCTACAAAATGAGACTCTGTCTCAAGGAAGCAAAACAAAACAAAACAATCAAACAAACAAACAAAAACAACAAAAAAGATACAAACAAAAAAAAATGCAGTGCAGTAACTGCACAATCGTCTTCAGTCACTGGACTCCTAGGCTTCCGGGGAAAGATCTTCTCTTATGGAATATTTTTCAACTTGTACTAGTCATCAAAGAGCCAGCTCACACAAGCCTGGTTTCAAGGCCAAGACGCCTCTTCCCTAGCTCTCGGCTATTTTTCCTGGAGAGAGAGCGAGAGTTCAAGAAAACCACCCCTCTACGAACCGAAGCTTCTCAGGCCATTGGGGTTTGATTTTACCCTGTCACCCTCTCCCACGGTCGGGCCTTTGGCTACTAGCTCAGAAAGAAACAAAAACACAGGCAAACGAAAGGGTCTGAGGGAGTTGGTCAGACCTGCTCTGGACACTGGATTTCTCCGCGGACAAGACGGCTATCTCGTCCTTCAGATTTTGCAGATGTTTCTCATAGTCGGAGATCACTTCTTGGCTCCGTCCGTCTGAGCGCGTTTCTGATTTCCATTTGCCTGAAGGTCGACGCTCAGATTTTGCGGCCTCAGAGAGTCGGCGCTCTGTTTGTCGGTGGCGGGCATCCTCCTGGGCTTGAAGAGATTTAAGCCTAACAACAATGAAGAGACAGGAGTGAAAAGGGAAGGAAATCGAAGAGAAGGGGAGGGGATACATTTTTAAGAGGTAGAGAGGGGAATAGAAAAGAAGGGGGTGGACAAGAAGGAAGGAAACAATTGGCACCACTCACATGCCATTATTACATAGAGAAACTCTCAAGGTTTAGAATTCACGAGGTTAAAACTACTGTATGTGAAACGCATACAATAAGCAAAGAACAAGGGATCCAGCCAACTTCTACAGCTTACAGGGGGGAAGCTTCCTCGAGAAAGGCTATTTATGTGAATCCCCTGACAACAGTTGTGTTTTACAACTAGACTCATCTTTACTGAACAAAACTCCAAAAATGCTTGACCAACAGTGGTATAATCCCCTACCCTCACTAGTTCATCTCTTGAACAGACAGAATATGAAGAAAGACTGTGCAAAGCTGGTTGGAGATAGGGACTTCTGAAAATAATGCAGCCCGAAAATAAAAAAATGTTAGATATAAAATGGGCATCCTCATTAGGATCCAAAGAGGGGTAGACACTGTAAAACAGAAGCAAAAGCCCCAAGGACCTGCAGTGCTGAAGATGACAACAGTGGAAGAGGAAAAGATGAGTGGTTGATTAGGATGTAAAGAAGTCACAAGTGCTGAAGGGCTTAAGGCTGCACTAGGAAAGGCAGAAGGCAACTGTGTTGTATCAGCCATGAATCCAAGGTGGTGTACCAACCAGGATGTAAGAGATCAAAATGAAGCTAGGGTAGAAAGAAGTGGAAAATATGGCAGCATCCTGATATGTCTCAGGAGTGATCTAGAAGAAAACACTACAACATATATGAGAGCTAAATTAAACTAAAATATGTGTGAAAAGTATCAAAAGGTATGTGCCTTTGTGTGAGCATGTATGGTATAAAATATATTTCCCACCCGCTCCTTTGGGGGAAGAGAAGGGACATAAAAACTAAAAGAAGATAGAGGACCTATGCTCATTGTTTCCCTCTAGAAACAATCATCAGGAGCGAGTCTAAATTAAGATTTAACAGAAGTTTATCCCAGTGTTCCCTCCAGGTTAAAAGCTGGTATCCAAACAAGCGCTCAACATGAAGAAAATTCTAAAAACAATTTAAGATGATGAACCTCTTTGAAAATGAATTCTATGCTACAGTGTGTGTGTGTGTGTGTGTGTGTCAGTGATAAAAGAAAATAATGTAAAATGAAAAGGTGGCTTTCAAAACCACAGAGACTCCATACTGCTCTTCATTCATTGGAAGAAACAGCAGGTAGAAACGACACCGGAATGAGAAGGTTTTTAGGTTCCTCAATACCGTGCTGCATTTTAGAAAATCCCTGTAGTCAGTGAAAAATTCTTGTGAGAAAAAGAAAAGAAATATTCAGGAAAGCACCACTGCCCTTCCTCTTCCCTGGGGAATTCTCATATTGGAATAAGTGACTGAAAAGCGAAGCTCAAGAACTCAGCAGCAGCTGCAGGAATTCGGAGTTTGTTTTCTGTTTTGTTTTGTTTCGTTTTTCCTTACTGCTTTTTTAGCTGGTTTATCTCTTCCTCTGCCGCCATGAGGGATATGGTTGATCTGTTCTTGGCCCCGTCAAGACTCTTTCCACTGTCCGTCAGACTGTAAGAGAAATCAGTAACTAAAACCAGATTTTTCCAAATGGGCAGACTTTCCAACTTGAGGCATAGATTTTCTAGGAATCTTCCGACCTGTGTTATAAATTCACCATAAACAACATCAGACCACATTGCAGACATTGTGACAGACTCAGACAGGAACATGCTAGAATCTCTTGTTTAGTCAAAGGCAGAGAAAGTACAGAGCTAGTCCTAAAAGACTGTGGTAACTCTCAGCCTTAGATAACAGATAAAGAAACTTAATTCTTCCTGCTCAGCCCTTTTATTTCACCTGCCCTTTCCACCCAGTCCCCGGGTATTCTCTCTAGGTAAGATCTCCATTTTCTGCTGCATACCAATTCCTATTCTCACTGCTTTTTCCTGTGAGGCTGCATTTATCTTTCTAGTACTTTAAAAAACAGTCACTCGTCCATTGTGGTGACTGAGCGGTTACCAACTTGTTTGCATTAAGAGAAACCTTGGTGAAGGACATGTTTGGAGGAATGTTTATGAGGATGTTTTTCAGAGAAGATTGACTGGAAATGGGGAGAATGGCCTTTAATGGAGTCAGAAGCATCCCATGGACTGACCAAAGGAATAGGGATAGCCACCAAAGGCCAGCACACTCTCTCTACTTTCTGATCTGTAAAGACACAAGCAAGCAGCCTCCAAATGCCACCAGTGCCTTGTTCTTCCACCACGCCTCCCTCTCTGTGATGGACTGTATCCCCAAAACCATTGGCCAACATAAGCTTTTTCTCTCCTAAGTTTCATCTTGTCAGATATGCCGGTTAGTTTTATGGCAACTTGGCACAAGCCAGAATCACTTGAGAAGACAGAACTTCAAATGAGACAATGTCCCAACCTGATTGGCCTATGGGTAAGCCTGTGATGTATTTTCAGTGTTGATTGCTTTCAGAGGGCCCAACCCACTGTGTGCAATGCCACCCTTAGGCAGGTAGCCCTGGGTACTATAGAAAGAGGCTGAGCAAGCTAGGGGGAGCAAGCCAGCGAGCAGCACTCTTCCATGGCCTCTGCATCAGCTCCTGGCTTCAGGCACTGGCCATGAGTTCCTGTCCTGACTTCCCTGGATGATATAGTTATTACAAGCTGAAAGGTAAATCAAACCCTTCCCTTCTCAAGCTGATTCTGGTCATGTTTTATCACAGCAGTAGAAACCCTAATTAAGACATCAGGTATTTAGTCAAAACACTGAGGAAAGTAATTAAAAACAAAAAGTGGGTTCCCCAAAAAATGCTGTAACTACCTGGCCGGGAGGGTCATGGAACTGGTTTGTGGACATAATAGGGAAGAGTTTGAAACTGTAGCCTGGAGAAAGCCTGGGAATGCTGGGCCTCTGGGAGGAACCCAAAAGCCAGAATGGAGGTATGAACAGTGTGGACTATAGAAGCATAAACAGTACCAACTCACAAGGCTTCAGAATAACAGGCCTTTGTTGGGAATTGTACGAGAAGCCATTCAAATCATTCTGGCAAAGAATCTTGACTGCATTCGGACCACACCCTGAGGATGAATTTTAAAACAGTGGATAACTGGTTTGGAAGGGAAATTTTCAGGGCAGCATAACATCCAGATTATGGTGAGGCTCTTCCTCACTGCGATTCCCAGATTTGCAGTGAGAATGAACGATGGAGCATGAAGACTGAAAAATGTAGTCTTGCTGAAGAACGGCAAGAACCTGGTTAAGGCTGCAAACGAGAATGGGCAGTTTATGGGGAAAGAAGCCTCAGCCCAGACAAAGCTGAGGACCAAGCAGGTAGAGAGTAAACACGTTAGCACCATTAAAGAGAAGCGTTGGATGCTGCCCAGTCGGGATACAAAAAGGTGCCTAATGGACAAGATCCCAGTAACCCTTGGTCCTGGGTGTGTTAGTGCAAATTCATTAGAAAGGAGAATGCCTGAAAAGATAAGGCCTTCAAGGTACACACAGACACACAGACACAGACACACACACACACACACACACACAGCTAAATAAGAAAGTGTTTTCACTTTCAGCTGAGTTCAGCTGAGAAGGCACTGTGGCCCAATGGGGCTGGGTCACATCTCAAGATGGAGGGAGAACTTGACGTTAGCCATATGGAGCTGTTTGGTGTGGGGCTGTTGTGGCAGGCACTCAGGGGGAAGAATGCAGGAGGCATGAAGGCTTATACCAAGGATGCAGAAAGCCAGTGTGTATCAAGGTTGCTTTGCCCTTGTGACATTCCATAGCACACTGCGCACAAAGCCGTGGAAGTGCAGCTTATGTTGCAGTGAAGACCCCAGTAGATTAGCAATACCAAAAAATGGGGCTACCCCCCCTAAAGCCACCAGAGCCTAGATAATTACACAGGAAGGTCAGATGGCACACATGGAGTCTCAGGATTTGGTTTTGGATTGCTAGGTCTGTCCTGCTTTTAGCTGATCTCTCGTTTCTATGCTTCAAGTCCCTACCTTAAGGAATGGGTATGTTTACTGTGTCACTGTATTCTGACAGACCTGAACTTGTTATATATACATATATATGTATATATATATATATATATATATAACATATATATAATAGGTTAATGGAGTTATTTGAATCTCAAAGAACACTTTGAACTTGGGTTTTGGAAAAAAAGGTTCCAGACTTTGGGGACTCTTAGAGACAAGCTGAATTCATTTTACATCTTGAGATCAGAATAAGGTTATAGGAGCCAGGATAAAATATTATGATTTAAACTGGTATCCTTGGGGCATCAGGCTGACTGGAGTCGGATTGGTGATGGTTGGTTTTTAAAATCCTCTTTTTGTGTGTGTGCTCGCGTATGCCACAGTGTGTGGAGGTCAAAGGACAACCTGTGAGAGTCATCTCTGTCCTTCTACTGTGATTCCAGGTCTGAAACTTAGGTCACCCTACTTGACAGGAAATGCCCTGTAACCACCGGATGCCTCTCCAGTCTCCTGGCAGTTGATTTAAATGTGAAACTTGATAGCCTAAGAAGCTTCTGTGTTATTGCTCCTTTAAGAGCTGGTCTGTGAAGTTGTTTCCAGAGAGAATTAACTGAGAGAGAAAGACATTCTCCAATGTGGACACCATCAAACACTCCTGGGGAAAGTAGGAAATGGGGGAAAGCCAGCACAACACCAATATTCCCGTTTCTCTGCTTTGATCCCCCATTATGTGTGAACTGGCAGCCTTCTGCTGCCAAAGGCAGGAAGCTGGCCCTGCTACCATGCATTCCCTGACAAGGTGGACTCCATGGCCTGAATCACCTTAACTCCCTTACGTTGCTTTTTGCTAGATGTTTGGTCCCAGCAATAAGAAAAGCAGCTCACGGCGCACACATACCTTGTGCTTTTGTGCCACTGATTTTCATCCCTCACTGAGCACAATTTTCCAAATAGCTTGGTCAAAATTACCATCCAGAACCCTCTACACTTTGGTCAAACCACCTCATCATTCTCTGACTAAAGAAGGTAAATTTAGTGAGAGAAAGTAAGATGAACAGCGTCAGATGGAGGACCAGTGGTTCTCAATGGAGCACCCCTGATACGGGAAGACATGACAGGTTCAGAGAGTGTCGGCGACAGCTCTGAAATATCTAGGCTGTTTCACCACAGTAGGCCTGAGGCTAGAATGCACAAGTCTTTTTGTGAAAGACTATCAGGGGGCAAAACATTGGGATGCTGCGGTGATTTAGATCTTAAATGTGTGCCCAGAGCTCGAGTGTTGGCAGGCTTGATGTCTGGTTAGAAAGGCTATGGAAGATACAAGTCACTGAAGCATGGTCTTTAAGGGGTCATGGAGACTCTCTTCACGCTCACCCACTAGGAAGCTTGAGATTTTACATCACTGTGTCCTTTCCATCATGATCTTCTGCCTCATCACAGTCCCAGAGTCAAGGGGCCCAGAGACCCATCAACTGAACTCTAAAACTGTGAACTCGGAAACTATGAGCCAAATTAACCGCCCCTCCCTTTTAAGTTATATATCTTAAGCATTTTGTCACAGCTGTGGAAATCTGACAAGCACAAACCTTTACCTCGACAATGAAGCAGGCTTGGAAATAGCGGGATAAAGAATCCCCACCAACCCCACCTTTCCCACGTCACTACCTAAGTGTGAGCCCACGCCCACCTCCCATCAGCACTCTACATGCTGCCTGACGGGACCCTTGAGCTCAGTGTCTCCTCTTCCACTGAGAGCGATTCACATTCGTCTCCTATTCATCCCATAAACTACAAAATACAGTATTCATCTTTCCCCTCAGCGCCTAAAGCAGTGCCCATCACACAAATCTTTGTGAGACGGAATAGGAAACGAATGGATAAAAAGGAAATGCCTGAAGTCTAAAAGAATTCTGGGGGAGAAATGTCTTAGTAGGGCTGTTGCAGGTTGAAAGGAAATTAGTTTATTTTAATAAAATTGGAGTCCGTTACAAGTTTTAAGGGTAAATATCAAAAACTTATTTTTTTTTAATCAAGAGAGGCCTGAAGAAAATAAAAAGTAGCCAAGAAAATAGAGCTGGAAGATAAGCACAGACAAAGATGAGGATGTGCTTCCTTGTCCTTACACACAGCTTGAGTGTTGTTACAAAACTGTGCACACAAGTACATGTACTAACTTCACACTTTTGGATGACACGAAGCACAGATGAGGGATAGAGATACATTCTTGAACTAGAAACCACTTTAGTCGGGTTAATGTATTTTATTGAAATGTTCTGTGATTGGTTTGGTGGGTTTGATCCTTTGAGCAAATTTCTGAGATAAAGGACACACTGACGCCATCATTTGGGAGATTTTAAGTAAAAATAAACAAACAAACAAACAAACCAAAGGAGTGTTAAAACTAAGCAAAAAGGGACATGGCAGCAAGTACCTCCATGGGAGCATGAACGCTTCTGGAAAGAAAACAAGGCTTGAAAAGTGGTACAGTAAATGAGACACATGACATGAAAGGGTGTGTGGGTGTCATGGGCATGATTCTTACAAATTTCCATCTTTGAAGCATTTTCTAAAGAAAAGGCTTTTTAAAATATGTGCGCCCACCAACGTGGTGGTTTGAGTAAGAATGGCCCCCATAGGCTCGTGTCTTTGAATGCTTAGTTGTTAGGGAGTGGCACTGTTTGGAAGGATTAGGGGGTGTGGCCTTGAGGAAATAGGTGTGGGCTTGTTGGAGGAAGTGTGTCACTGCAGGTACAAATTGAGGTTTCAAAAGCCCGAGCCAGTCTTAGTGTCTTTCTCTTCCTTCTGCCTGTGGATCCTGTTATAATGTCTGCCTGCATGTCATCATGTTCTCCACCATGATGACAATGGACTAAATCTCTGAAATTGTAAGCAAACCCCAATTAAATGCTTCCCTTTATAAGAGTTGCTGTGGTAATGGTGTCTCTTCACCACAGAACACTGACTAAGACAACCAAGTTATCTGAAGCAGTTGCCAGCTAACGTTCCAGAAAACTGAACCAGACAAGCCTCAACTTAAGCCACCAGCCTAAGACAGTAGTGCCCAGAGGAAACCAAGGCCAGCAAGGACCACAGGCAGTACAAGACCCCAAGAGACTCACCTTCAGGATGCCTAAGAATATAGCAAGGAAAGAGTCCCAACAAAGGGCAAACCAGCTCAGAAGGAAAACGGCCCTTGGAATTTAGTAGACACTTGACACAAAGAGGACTTTGATAAACAAAAAAAGCCCATGCCATCTGGAGGTGTCGAACAGAAGAGCCAGGAATGCGGACTGAAATACGTCAGAGTCCTTCAGAGGAGCTCAGCTTCTACATATTATGTTTAGCAGGTATGCGGCTGCTGGGTAGATGTGTGTTTGAGAGTAAACTGAAGTAGGAAGCATGGGAACTGCCACACCAGACAGACAGGGAAGGAATACTGACCCTAACAGCCTTCACTCTGCCACTCAGTCGTGAACAGTGTCACCAGCTGTTCCTGAGGCAGCCACCAGGTCTCCTCCATCAGGATGGACTGTGTCTCCTCAAACTGAGTCAAAATGAACCTGTTCTCCCTTAAACTGATTCAGCTGTTTCTTGTCAGATAGTCTGTCTCGGCACCGAGAAAAGTGACTGCTTGGCCTGTGCTCCTCAGTTTTCCTGTTTGCCTCGTCTTTCTCCCGCCTTAATCCTTCTCCTTCTATGTATTCTCCGACAACTAACAGATTGTTATCTAACGATCTTTATTTAAAATGTGTTATTGAAGGAGCAACACAGATGGAGTAGATATCCAGGCCTCAAATCAGTCGCTAAATTTCCCCCTCACATCTCCTCCTTCCTCTCCCTCCTGCCCCGTTCTCTCACCCTCTCTCTCTTTTCCTCTCTCTCTCAAACACACACTTTACTTGTTTGCAAACGCCCACATTTTACATGACCCATTATTCTCTTTCCGCACTTAAAAAGTTATTAATTTTAGAACAATTCTGTTTGAAAAAAAGATAACTTGCATTCCTCTTACTCGTCTTGAACCTGGTTTTGTTGATTGTCTGGGTTCAATTCACCATCTGATAGCTGTTCTTCCTGATCCCGGGAAATGCCCACTCTGTTTTTATCCTTAAACTGTGGGTCCTGGAAAGAGTATATAAAGGTAATATAGACATGGAACATGACATGGCCAAAAACATCGTGCTAAGCAAAAGAAGCCATACACAAAAGAGCACGGCTCTGTTTGTGTGAACCTCTACTGTGGGAACCCTTAATTCGGAGGGACAGAACAGTAGCTGCTCTGAAGGTGACATAAGGCAGGCTAAGGTCAGGTCATGGGGCACGCACACGGGGCATGTTTTATGTATCTGTTCAGAAATGGGTTTTGTGTGCTTTCTCCTTGTTGTTCCCTGTTCCAAACTCATCTGCTGTGGACTTCACTGCATATAAATTATAACTTGTTTACAGAGGAAGACTTTAAAAACATATATATATATATAATTTCTCTACCCAGAATAAAAAGGGTTTAAAGCATAATCCTAATGCCTGCACCCAGAATTAACACCCCCAGGAAGTAAAACTCTGACCAGCATATGCCCTCAAAAAAATACTAACGACAAATGGCATCTCTAGGTAGAGAGAGATCTTACCATGTGCCAGGCTCTCTGCAAAGAGAGAGAATCGTTTTGTTTTTGTTTTCAGGATCCTACCATCAGATTGGCAAAATTATTGTCCCCATCTGGGGAGTAAGTACTCAGAATCATAAAAGGTTACAACTTCCCATGGGATCTGCAGTGTGTGGGTTTCTGTCCAGCAGAAATTTTTCAGCTACTGGTTCTTGTTCAGAACATCCCACTTTAACTATTTCCATTATTATAAGGGATCTATGTAAGCCTGTTTAAATATTTGGAAGCAACCCTACTCACTGCCGCGGTGCACAATAGAGCTACACTCTCTCTCTCAAGAGTGCATGGGTTGGAAGCTTGATCCCTGGGTGTGGCCAGGGGATAATCAGGACCTGACGGGAGAGGCCTTTGGATCGTGGAAGGTTAGAAGTTCTCACTGGACTCTGGCTAGTTTTCAGTGAAGAAGCAAGCCTGGCTCCTCCCATGTTTTCATTTGCTTCCTGTCCTGCTGTGTGATCACGCTTTCCTACACACGTTCCTATCAATGAAATGCGTTCCCCTGTGGGATCCCCTGCGTAATCTGTACCATGCTGCTTGGGCTTTCAGACTCTAAAAGTGTAAAGTTAATAAACTTATGTGTATATTATCTAGCCCGAGGAAGCTTATGGCAACAGGAAATGTAATGAGATGGATGCCTTAATTATGGTATGTTATTTTTTTTTCTCCAGTCTGGTTTCTAAATGTCTAACAACTCACACTGACCTAGGAAAGTAACTAGTCCCAGGCCTAGGGGAGGACAGCCTTTGCTTAGTTTTCTATCTTGGAAATTCCAGTTTCATTGTGCCGCATCATCCTTGGGGATCCCTACCTGCTTGTTCTCCATAAGTTTTATCATGTTTATATTACTGAAAGTAGTCTCCAGCATAGGCAGAAGCCGAGTCTTGATTGTTTCCACGCCTTCATTGTGTCCTCCTAATAGAATGAAGAGGGCAGATCAGCATGGTGGGGAAGGGATCTCAGCCAGAGAACACAGAAAAGCATAGAGCAAACGTGACAGGGAGACAGGCTTGGGGTGGGGGCGTTAGGGGGTGGAGACACAGAAGATGCTTTCACCTTCTTGAGCTGTCACGGTGAGGATCCCAAAGAGTTGCGCTTGTATTTTGCCAACTTGTTCGATGAGTCCGATGCAATAATTTAGATTTTGATCACAGGAGTTTGTCTGTAAAGTCATAACAGAAGACATAAGTACAGTTCCTAGTTTTTGGTAACCACCGCACACAGACATGAGTCTGTGACATCCAGAGGCTTACAAGGTTCTGACAGGCTCTGACAGGCACCGTTGGGCACCACCAAAATCTATTCCCCAGGACACATGGCTGGGATTGAGCTGTGTGGCCCACATGACTCTGTGAGTTCAACTCATGGTCTGGGAAATGGTGTGCACCGTGAGCAGGCCTGGCTGAGAACATACCCTGAGCAAGCCTGTTTCTGGATTTCCAAATCTGCCAGCTAAATGCAGAGCAAACAGTGGAAATCTCTAAGGGGGAAAGGGGAGTGTGGAACTGCAAGACCCCCAAGGCTGTTGACCTGACAAACACGGAAGTGGTAAATGACTGAGAAAGCTTTTCTATGGATGTTTAAGCCACTGAGGTTTGGGAAGTTGTTTTCATGGCAATGATTCTACTCAGCAGAATCCTGAAAGAAAAGAAGAAAAAAAAAATCCCCTATGAACTGACGAGACTGTTTATACGGCAATATATATTGCTGCCTGCCTCATTTATGTTTTATCACTCACCTTGTACATAAAATTTAGTATTATACTTGCAGAGTTTATGATTCCTCCTTTAACAGAAGAAGATACTGTCCTGGGTATGGGATACAATGGAGAGCAAAACAAAAAGAGGCAGAAAATTTGTAAGTGGCGTCTAGTCCACTGAAGAGCTGCCGTCTTGTAAAGCTGGGGAAGGCTTCTGAAGCCTGAGAATAAATTAAGCCCACTAGATGGTTTTGGGGGAAACAGGTGGCCATACCGGATATGGAATCCTTTCTGTGATAAGGATGGAACACTAGAAGGATGTGTGGGGCTCTTAGTTTATATTCTGCTTTGATCAATATTTAATTATTTAATTCATACCTAAGCCTCAAGCTTAGTCCAATACTGAAAGAACAGAAAGAACTTTAAGCAAGCAATAGATTGCGTGGTGTAATCTATATAGGTTTATGTCAGGACCAGGCACGAGAGAGCCAACCTTGCTGAATGAGCCTATTTTCCATTTCTTAGAAACATGCATCAAACATACATAGCACCCCATACAATGGGAGCGACAATACCTGGCAGAAAGAATCTAAACTAACCACACCCAGCCCTTCAAGAAACAGAAGGTAGCTATGAGGTGTATGTAGCATCAAAAGGAATCAGAGCTTAGGAGTCAGGCAGCCCTGGGTTCAAATCCCATTCTCCACTAATGAGATGAATTGTTTTAGGAAAGACATTTAAATGAGACTGTCTGTATCCTCAGATTTAGGAAGTTATTGACTTTTTGAGCTAACTCAAGTGTAGATATTAAATTAGAAGCATGTCTGTGGTATCCCAAGACCTGCCTAGTGCCCAAAAGAGCATTTGTGTATACAACACACATATTCAAACAGGATATTTCAAGACATGTTACAACATGCTCAGCTCGCCACACAAAGTATTGCATAAGATGCTGGAGTTATAATAGGATCTCATTATCCGATTAGCTCCATCATGTGACAAACAGAAAAGATAGCACTTAATGCATTCTGTCCAGAGCAGAGTCCAGATTCATGCATTCATAAGTTCCAGACTTCTGAGTCTCTTTAGAGACTTGGATTGGCAGCCCCCATACCAAAGGCATTTTTTCTTAAGTTGTTGTTGTTGTTGTTGTTGTTTTATGTACATTGGTGTGAAGGGGGCGGATCCCCTGAAATAGGAGTTACTGACAGTTGTGAGCTGCCATGTGGGTGCTGGGAACTGGACCCAGGTCCTCTGGAAGAGCAGCCAGTGTTTTTAACCACGGAGCCATCTCTCCAGCCCTGCCCAAAGTTACTTGTAAGTGAAATGAACCAAGACTGCGATGGAGCTCAGCAGCTGGGAAAGTGGATGCAGAATGAGAACTAAGTAGGCTATAACTGATAATCCTGGACTATATTCAGTGTTCTGTGTAGGCAGTAAACTAGAGGATGAACAAAGCAAGCTCTGGGTATGAAGAGAGGAAAGGAGAAGAGGAGAGGGAGAGGAGGGCATTTCAAGAGAAGGAGCGACAAGCAGCAGCAGGGTACTTCTAGAGAATGTGCCTCCGTTACCCAAAGACCCAGCAGAAAATTCCACCTGCCACAAGAAGGGTTCTGGGATTGACCCACTCGTGAAAACACCAACAAGGCAAGCAAGAGTGAGTTAACACCCAACACGGTCACAGGTGCTCCTCCTACAAAACTCTTTGTAGGGACAGATCTTGTAGCGTTCACATCAGAGAGTGACTCTGGAGGAGAGGTAGAGGGTGTAGGACAGTGACTGGGGGAGGGACATGGTAATAGATAAGTCTGAAGGGGAGGTCAGGTGTTCCCATCATTAATCACACTTACATCAGCCAAGATCCCATTGATACCAGCATCAGCTGAGGGTAGTGAGTTTTGGCTTGAGCAGTTCAGGGTGCCTGCAGAACCCCCAGGCGGAAGCAGAAGTGTCTAATGAGAGTCTCTAGCTGAGCCTCTGCTCCCTCTCAGCACACTACCTTGCAGGATGATCTTCAGAATAACCCTATACATTGGCTACCATTGCCACAGAAGACTCACCAACGCAGGAACGTAAAGTTAGTCATGAGAGAATGGTTGAGCTGAGTTCTGCACTGCTTCCCACAACCTCAGCATGAGGCATGCTTCACACCGCAACTCTGCCAAAAGCGGGTAGAAAGTGTTTCTGCAGCTTTAAAGAGAAGCAGGAATGGGGTTGTGGCTTTGGATGGGAAAGAGTGGAAGCCCATAGAAACAAGACCACAGTGAAGATACAAGATGGGGAAAGGGCTCGGGTCAAGAAGGAGGGCCATTGTTGCTGTGACAGAAGTGGGCTGAGGGAGAAAGGACCATAGAGAGCAAACATGATGGCAACAACAATGCAAAGATCAAGAACCAAGAGGGCAAAGCAAAGGGTGGTTCCAAGGAAAGAATAGCATGTTTCTATACTGCTGTACTGTGTTTACACTCTCAGTCACTCTTTAGCTGTCTGGCAAACAGACTGGAGCCGTAGAACTATGGTCACATGGCATTTCTCTTGATAGCAGCCATCTGCAAGGCAGCATCATTCAGTTTGGGTAAGTATACGCCGTGGTGCTCACACAACCACAGAACCACCCAAGGATGCCTTTCTCAAGAGATACAGCCATCACTAAGTGATGCTTCTGGAAAAGGAATGATGGGCAAGAGCAATGTGTCACTTAAGGGCAATACAAGTTTGCTCCCTTCCCCTGTAGCTCTTTCAGGTGGCACAAGAGGATACCAGCTGCACCCGTTCCCAAGGGCATCTGAACCAGAAGTGAAGAGCTGCCCTGCGACTTTTCAAGAGAAAATCCTCCTTCCCATGAAGACCTTCAGATTCAAAGGCTTGTTTATTCCTGCAGCTGGATCTGACAGTGAAGAGATGCCAAGAAAGATAATGTTCTCTCCAAATTTACTGCTTAGACTGCATCTCGAAGAACGTGTTAATCTGTTGGTTCAGGAGTGGTTATGACAGAAGGGGAGTCGGTTTGAATACACCATAGCAACAGTGAGAGACCTCTATTTCCACCCCAAATACTGTTCTAAACCAAACAGAAGGTACACCTCACTAAGCTCTCCTTGTGTATTGATATTTAACACCGTGTTTTTGGCTATTATCTTTAATGTAAGGGAAGAGTAACATAGAGAGAACTCCTCTTATATTACCAGCTCTTCCCATCAACCTCACTCATATATTAAATATCCCAATCTTTCGGCGGGGGAGCCCCACTGATAGAACCCTTGCCTGGCATGGGCAAAGCCTTGGTTCTATCCCCAGCATCACATAAACTGGGCATGACGGCTCACATATACAATCCCAGTACATGGGAGGGGGGGCAGGAAGCTTAAGAATTCAAACTCATCTCTAGCTACATAATTAAGTTGGACACCAGTCTGGGCTATATGAGACCCTTTTTTCTAAAAAGAACAAAAACAAAACAAGATTTCTGAGTTATAGTGTCCTTATAGCTACTATCTTACTTTAAATATGCCACATGATGGTACGTGCCCACCACTTCAGCACTCAAAAGGCAAAGGCAGAGGGATGGCAAGTTAAAGGCTAATCCTGTCTATAACCTGTTGCAAAAAAAAGGGGGATGGGAGTCAGCTATCCATTTGCTGCTGCTATGATTATAGAACACACATCTTCAGAATCAAGTCTCAGCACATCTAACTCAAGTTAACTGCTGAGTCTGCAGGACTTTGAGGGGAAATGGAGGAATGTCAGAGGGAGGAGGGATTCAGGCCAGGGCTGACCTACTGAAGGTACCCTGACTTAAGGTGTGTTTCCTGTCTTCAGTAGACATCTTCAAGGAGTAATTGCCTTCAGAATCCAGCTCTGCATATAAGGTGATTTGTAAGTTTTGCAGAAGTGGCCAATAAAATATACAGATGTTGCACCATAAATTTCAAGTATTTAAACTGTATGCTCTCACATGAACCTTAAGAGACATTCTTGATGTCTTTCATCTTGTCTGCTAAATATGTCAGACTGATTCACTCACACAGTCTCTTGCTTCAAGTTATCACCTAGCCCCAAACCCTCTTTCTAGAGATCCCCATTTCTCCATCACAAGACAACTGGAACAACCTACATAAAACCTAAATCCAAATGGTCCTCTTCATGTGTTATGCTTTCAGAGGCTCCCTCTGACCTCCAGCAGAGGCTGACTTCCCAAACACATCCCTATAGGCTCCCTGGCATCTGTCCCAAACCCTCCACCCACCCTGCCTCATCTCATTGGCATCCTCCAATTGAATCAGTCCCAGCAGCCACCAGTTCCATCGGGCTTCCCTACTCCTTACACAGAGAGTTGTCTTCTGCAGATTGAGGCTCATCATTAAGATGCAGCTCCATTAGGGATGGAGAGGTGGATTAGCAGTTAAGAGCACTGGCTGTTCCTCTGAGGATGCTGGTTCAATTCTCAGCACTGGCATGCAGCTCACAACCGTCTAACTCTGGCTTTAAGAGACCTGGTGCCCTCTTCCTGGTCTCTGCAAGCACTGCACAAGTGATGCACATTAAAAAACACCCATGCACAAAAAATATGAATGTTTAATCAAAAATATACAGCTCCCACTGCTAATTCCAGGACCTAGCACAGGCAGGCACATCATATGCTTTGAAAAAAAATTGTTGAACACATAAGCAAAGATGCCTTGCAAAAGTTAGTGTCAAACCCACTGACTTGCTGGACAATAACTCTTTGTTGGGTGAGTTATTAAGCTTTTGAACAATGAAAGTAAGCAACTTCCGAAAGTCATGTTTTCAAACCAAGCTACCTTTGAATTTAAGAAGAAGCCTGTCTTTGAAGGCACTTGAGACCATGTTTACACTAAAGCCAGTCTACTAGAATGGCAGGACTGTTTGCTGTTGGTTTTAGTTCCCCACCCACCCACCCTTTTTGGGAACTGGCTAAAAAAACATTCCTTTCCTGGAATTTTTATAACACATCATTATATTTATATACAGGTGGGAGGTGCGCATGTGGAGGTCAGAAGGCAACTTGTGGGAGTCAAGTCTTCCACCATGTGTGTTCTGAGGATGGAAACTGGATCGAGGCCTTGGCAGAAGATGACATTACCTAATGAGCCATCATATTGGCCCTAAAAATATTTTGTTTACATCAATAAGGAGTAGTGTCTTGCATGACCCAGAAGACTACCAGATGTTTTAAGATTAAAAATAAGCGTACATTTTTAAGGCTTTGGGGCATAAATTGATATTTTTAAAGAACACCAGCTGTCCTTTTGGAAACTGAGGCAGCAACTATCTGTGTGTAGTATGTTGCTATCTCCTGTACACCCCAGACAACTTTAAACAAGAAACGAATCAACCCCTGGTTGAAATTTCATCACTCTACTCCTCACACAATCTAAACCATAGCAACCAGTTTTGTTAGAAAGTCTGATATTTTCAGACCATAGTGACTATAGGTAACAGACATAGAGGAAAGTGAAACCAGGGATAAAGGGAAACTAAGGCACAGTATACAATGAAGCCAGTCCTAAAGTACAGCTACCAGATTGTGGGTGCAATCTGTAGGGCTTTCAAAATTAGGGGGGAGATGAAGGTGACAGAGAAGGAAACCACATGAGGGGAAAAGGAAAGCTAAAACAGGTGTTAGCCCGAATAATCATTAGCTGGAAGAAAACTGAAATTGTGCATTATATTTAGGGATAATCTGAGCCATTTATTCATTTCCTTTTAAAATAACTTTCCCCCTGGGGGTGGGATTAATTGTGTTCATGCTTCTAAAGGATTAAGCATGGCTTGTTTTTTAAAGTTAATTCTAACTAAGCCAGTATGAGCACACTCTGCAAAGTCAGCCTTCCAAAGCAAACAGTTCATAACATTTTTAAATGAATGTCGTGTTCTACAACCAGCATTTGGACAACTAGAGTTTGCTGTAGGGCATATTCATCTTAAAGTTTAAGTCAAAATTCCATGGTACTAATGAAACCACTTTCAGGAGTCACAGGTCAGTGTTTAGCAACTGACCCAAATCCAAACTACACATAACAAGATAAGGGATACGTCCAGATATAAATTCAGAAACAAGCTGATCTAGCTTTCTTTTTAAATTGAGATCTAGAAAGTATCTTAACATATTATTTGATCCAGTTCCCACTGTGGGACAGATAATGTGCTGAGACCCAGAGTGGCTAGGAAACGTTGTTTGGCTAGCTGTGTCTACACACAGCCGGCGAACGCAGGTCAAGGTCTGAATTCCCAGTATCACATCCTTCTACTGATAGCTCTCTGAGCTGGGTAAAACCCAGTGCCTCCCATTCAAGGCACTTTAATTGAAAATGAGGCGAAATCAGCATGGAGCTGTGGGTGCAGTGGTATTGATAAAATTTGGAGTGTGCTTCTGGGACTGCCAGAATGGTGGTGACACAGTAGTTCCTTACAAAAAGCCTTGGCAACACCTTCTGGAAGCTGCCGTGGTACCTTTGTAATTGCCGTGCCTACCAACAGGCAAACAAAAGGTGTGATCTTTACGAGTGTCCCTTTTAACAAAACTCCCGGGCGTAAGTTTAGAAAAGTTCACTCTGGTACGATGCTGGGTATCCCGAAAAGTGAGAACCTTGCGGAATGGCAAGGAGGGTGAAAGGAGCAGTGGAAAACAATTCCAAAGCAGGTCAAAGCAGGTAGAGAGCGGGCTAGCACCCTCTGTTGCTAGGGCCGCCGGCGTCCATGGTTACCGAACGCTGGTAAGCCCCGTACTGCTGGAGGGAGACAGCCCACCCCGGGAGAAAGGTTCCGATAGACGCGGGATTTCCTTCTTCGATCTGGTTAGGGGTCTGAGATCCCCGTTAGGGTCTCAAGAACGGTAGCTTTGGGGAGCGACACCCCCAGACTCCAGCCCGGGTGGAGGCTGTGCCGAGAAACTAGGCAGGGAGAGCCCTGGCGCCTCCCACCCTGACTCACGTTGTAATCCTTCACCCAGTAGGTGACTTTATTCTGCAGGTCACGAAAAGATTCGCTTCTGGCCAACTTCTTCAGGTTGTCCGCCATCGCGCGCTTTTTCGCGCTTCCGACTTCGGGAGATCGAGTAGGAGAGGGGAGGGGGCGAGGGGGTGGCCTGGGCTGGACGGTGGTGTGCTGCAGCTACACGGGTCTTATCTTCTGCGCAGGCTCAGAACGCGGCTGGAGCGTCCATCCTCCCCCTCGGGTCGCACCGGGCAGGTTCGGGAAGCCGAGGGGGGAGGCGCCCTGAGCCACTGGCGCCGCGCCTCATCCACTGCCCGGCGCGCTGTTCTGGCTCCCCTTGCAGCCGCCCGCCAGCCAGGCCATAAATACCCCGGCGATTATTAAACAAACCTTGACGTGGCGGCCGGCTGCCAGGGACCCGCGGCTAGCGTCGGAGCAACGCCCCTCCCCCCCGCTCCGCTCGGGCCCTGGGGACCTTGGGGACCTGCCGCTGCCGCGACACACACACACACACACACACACACACACACACCCCGCGCTGGAGGATGTCCAGGCCCCGGGGTGCTGCTGGGCTTAAACCTCCCGGGAGGAGGGGGCTGGGGGACCGCGGGACACCTAACCTGAGGCTGCCCCTGCCTCCAGGTGACAGTGCGTGCCGAGGAAAGCGAGTTAACTCTATGGAGATTTTGAGGAGACTCTGCGGCGGCCGCTTCCTTGGCCCTTTCTTTATTCCTCCACCTCTCGTGCCTTCAATTCTCCGTTTGACTTTTGCGAAACTGCGACTAAAATGTCCGGTTTTACTGCTTTTCTCTTTGGCTTTGTTTTCCTCCCTCTCGGTGGGATCCTCGCGCTGACTTCCAGGTCCTCTTCCCCAGCGTGTTCAGGTCCAAGCGTGTGTTGTGTGGAAACCTAAGGGGCCTCCTACCTGCCATGCCACGCTTGTCCTATTGCTTTCTGTGTCAGGATCTTGTTTGGGGAAAGTCAGGACTTGTATTGCTGTTCAAAGGAAACTTAGCTTTTGTTCCATTTGCGCGAAATTGCCTTTAAAACGGAGTTTCCGCAGTGATAAGATTTCCTCGTCCAAGAAGTGTTTGCCATGCTAGCACTGGGACCTGAATTTGGATCCCCAGTTCGACGATTAAAAAAAGAAGAAGAAGAAGAAGAAGAAGAAGAAGAAGAAGAAGAAGAAGAAGAAGAAGAAGAAGAAGAAGAAGAAGAAAGCCAAGGGACTTTCTGGGACAACGGGCCAATAATTACTGAGCTTCAGCTTTAGCTTCAGGTTCAGGGAAGGGATCCTGTCTCAAAACACAAGGTGAAGAGCTTGAAAGAACATCTGGACATCTGGCCTTCCACATATAAGTACACAGAGAGAGACAGAGAAAGAGACAGAGACGGACAAAGTGACACAGAGAGCAACGTTTACTGGTGGTATGCTAAAACACTTTGTTCTCCTAAGTGGCAAAGCACTTCCTTGTCCATTTACTCAGCATCCACTAACCCAAGTCGTATTTGCTCTCATATCAGGAACTTACTTTTGACCTTTATGCTTTCTTCCACTTAAACAGAAAAACAAGAGATGCCTCTCAAGAGGTTCAGATGGACATGGAAGGCAGGGTCCTCCACTAGGAAGCAGTGAGGCCAGGCTTTCCTGTGCCCTGCCAAAGCAGCATGCATTCTCTCTGGGCAGACCAGAACTCTTTTCCTGTGCAAGTGTTTCATGTCCAGTTTGCCTAAAACACACAGAAAATGCAGAAATTCTTACAACTCTATCAACTTATAAGTAAACATAAAAAACTCAAATACAGAAGAGGAAAAGCAAGGTGGATATATTGTATTGACCCCAATTTCCCCCTAATTCCAACCAAGGTTTTAGTTACACTTACTTCAACACAGAGGGGATCTCGACCCTAAACTTTTTCAGCACTACTAGCTCAGTACAACAGCACCTACACAGGGTCATGACCATGGCCATTGCAGGGGAGGGCTCAGCACACACTGAGAGACTGCAGAAGAGTGAGGTGTGGTCCATCTTGGCAGCTACCCTCCAACATCTCAGAAAAATGACATCGTACAACATGAATGCAGTGCCCAGGATGAGTGGTGTGGAAATGGACCCTTTTCACATTTAATAGCATTTGCTGGATTTCCACAGTGACCCACCCATCCGCTTCAAGCATAAGGTGAAGTTAGGCTGGCTTCCTGCTCCCTAGGATCACACAGTATTCAAGAGGCAGACATAGCAACCACATCTCAGGTAAAGCAGTAATAGGACAACAATACAACTATGGATGCAGTGATTTCTCCTCCCCTTACCTCCTTCCTTGTCTTCTTGGAAGAAGGTGACATTCAGAGCCATCTCTGTAAGGATGGAGGAGTCTACCAGGAAGAGACAAAAAGTGGATGCCCAGAAATGAAGCCACAGGCTAAGAAACGGTAGAGTCCACTGGGAGTATAGAGTCAGGGACAAGCCAGGAATAGTCCTGGGTTTGGTTATGGTGAACCTTGCATATCAAGAGATGAATGGTTATTTCATAGGCAGTAGGAAGGCAGCCAGGGCAGTAAACAGAATTGGATCTCTTACACATCATATGGGAGGTGAGACTGGCCTCAGGGAGAACACTTGGGAGGCACAGAGTGATGGGAATGTGGTCCTTCTCTGGGGCAATGTAACAGTGAGTGTTAAAGCAGATCTATGTCAGAGATACTTAAGGCATTTTATATTCAGCAGAAAAAATAACAGTATTCAGTCATCAAAGCTATATGGTATTTATTACTTGGTTCCTACTGTGATCAGGACTTGAAGTAATCTGTAATGATAAACTGCACTCAGTTTGTAAGGAGCATACAATCTACTTAGGAGAAAACTATGTTAAAAGCAACATAATGCAAGATAAAATATTAGGTATCAAGTGGGTATCATAGTGAATTGGCCTAATGCCAGTCAAAATAGACATTGCCAAGCACACAGCCCCCTCCAAATATTTCAGAAGGGATAAAAAGGCTTCAAAATAATAGCACTAGAAATTACACTAGCCAGACGGTTGTGGTGCACTCCTCGGGAAGCAGAGGCAGGTGGATCTCTGAGTTGGAGGCCAGCCTGCTCTACACAGTGAGTTCCAGGACAGGCAAGGCTACACAGAGAAATTCTGTCTCAGGAAGAAAAAAAAAAAAAAAGACTCACACTACCGTTATTGTTAAATGAATGAATTGGTTCTCTTTCTTAAAAGACAGATTGGGGATTGGAGTGATTGTTAAGAAGTTAAGAACATTGGCTGCTCTTGTAAGAGGAGGATCTGAGTTCAGTTCCCTGCAACCATTTGGTGGCTCATAGTTGTAACTCCAGTCACAGGGAATCAAACACCCTCTTCTGACCTCCACTAGCATCACACATGCAAGTGGTGCACATATCTGCAGGCAAAGTATTCACAATAGCAAATCTTTAAAAAGAAAGAAAACAAAACCAGCAACAAGAAAACAAACTGGCAATGAGAGCAACTGGGTGTCCTGTCAGTAATGCATCAGCAAAGAGGAGTCCAAGGAAAGTAGATCTTCAGAAAAATCAATTACAAAGTACCTATGTGAAGACAGGTTAGGGAAAGCAAGGCAGGGCTTCTTCTCCTCTTAGAGCCTGAAATGCCAGGCAGCTCTGGAAGACAGTTAAAGTGTCACTATTGTGTGTGATTGAGACACAGCCCTTCAACACACTGCAAACTGAAACACTACACAAGATTAGAACCAGTACCTCACACAACTGGCCAGAACACCAGAAGGCTCTGAAATAAAATGTGACATTTGATGAGTTCTTGGGGACACAAAGGAATATATCTGTCAGGAAGAAGAAGAAGAAGAAGAAGAAGAAGAAGAAGAAGAAGAAGAAGAAGAAGAAGAAGAAGAAGAAGAAAAGACCAGAGCACAGTGAACAGTGACGCACAGGGATCCGGGATCAATCAAAAGCCGTGTTTTCGAAGTTGATAAATGGGGCCAGAGCCAAGCTATCACACAGACACTGTCCATTCCCAAACCTGTGAGTTATAATTTGTTCTAGGGATGAAGCTAAGGCTGTTTCAGCAGATGAAGAAGAAGACACGAGCAGGCAAATGACCACACGGGTACAAATCAGACATGGGAAGGGGAAAAGATTAAGAGACATTTGTTATGTGACCGAGTATTAAATTTCACAGCCATCCTCAGAAGTGGGCGGAGCAAAGAAGTGACAGTTGGGTGGGTTACAAAAGCAAAACAACCCAGCATCTGGAGAAAAAAAGGCTCAGTCAAAAATCCCCTTCGGGAGGGTACGGTACTTCCTAGAAGCTATTTATGACCCGAGGAACAGTTCTTGAAAGTTGGATGCTACTCGCTATATTGTAGTTTTTCAACCTGTTTGTCAGAGCAGAGAGCAACCAATGTGCACCGGCTACCTGCAACTCTTGAGTTGTCTCCCTGGTGCTCGCTGTGTATCAAGTTAGGCTCCTAA
Organism: Pachyuromys duprasi; assembly: GCA_028658305.1. Classification (NCBI taxonomy): domain Eukaryota; kingdom Metazoa; phylum Chordata; class Mammalia; order Rodentia; family Muridae; genus Pachyuromys; species Pachyuromys duprasi. The sequence goes on from CM053743.1 coordinate 34,521,847, forward strand.
GGACCAATAAAGTCAGCCCATCTCCATGTGGACTGACAATCTGCCTCTAATGCCTTCAAGAAGGGGTGCCAAACTTGACCTCCAAGTCCTCCCGGGGGGCTGGTTTGGTTTAAGCTGCCTAACTTCTGCCCATTGGTCTGCACCCAAGCCTCGCCCACGAGTCCCCTCGGAATGCGACAGCATCCCAAGATCGGGGTTTGGTGTAAGGGAAAGGCATGTTTTTGATTCTGAGGGCATCCTTTCCAAAAATAAACTTGACGTCCCAGAGCGCGTGCGAGCTCTGCCACATCCACCCAACCCGCAGTCGCGCACGGTCGCGAGTGACCCGCCTGGGTGGATCTGATTTTGCAGACTCCTTTACCCGCTCTGGAATTCTTGGGGCGGGGCGGGAGTGACGGGGGCGTGGCAGGGCGTGGCCAGCGAGGGTGTGAGCCCCACCCCCGTGCCAGAGCGCAAGCGCGGGCTGCGGCGGGCCAAGATGGCGGCAGCGGCGGCGGCGGCGGCGGCGACCGAGCAGGTCTGTGAGCCCGCTGCGGCCGAGGGCTGCTGGGGCTGCAGGGCGACCGGGTCGACCCCCCCGGAAGGCGGGCACGAGGGCTAGTGGGGGCCGGACTGCGGCGGGGCGGGGCGGGGCGGCAGGGCGGGGTGGCGGGAGCTGTCCGCAGCCTAGATGCTGGCGGAGGCCGGGCGGGGACCCTGGGCAGCGGCTCCGGGCCGGCGAGGGGAGCTGTCCCCTTCAGCGGGGGTGACATGGGCCACCGGCCCGCGGAGCCTGCGCCTGGACGTGCCCCTCCGCAGCCACAAACCCTGCGGATAAAAATAACGTCAGCTGGACGTTACCAGCCAAGTCGTGGTCAGCTGTCGCCTGGAGTGGATCGTGGCCAGGTCTTTTTTTTTTTTCCTGCCGTGCCCCCATGTGCGGACAGCCCAGATTTCCCCGCCCACTTTGGCTACGCGGAGATTTAGACGCCAACATAAAACTGACTCGACTCGTGTCTAGTGGGTTTAAGATTACTTTTAAGCAATGCATTGTTGAACGTTTGCTGGTCTTCCTTGTAAGCCAAAGCACAGTTTAAAGGCTTCCCCTCAGATATCAAGCTGTTCTTGACATGCACACGTGTGTGTGTGTGTGTGTGTGTGTGAGTGTGTGAAATGTGTGACTACGTGCCCGTGCAGGCACTTGCCAAAGTGATTTATTATAATAAAAAAAAAACTATCTTTAGTCACTTCTTTAATGTTTCCTTTAAAAATAACCGCTAAGATGGTTTCTTTAAAAGCCCCGTTCTTCACCATCACTGGGGTCGGGGGTGAGCGAAGTTGGCAGTATTCAATTGACTGTAGGGAACATTTTCTCAGGTGGCTAACATTTTAGAGACAGACCTGTTAGGTCCATGTTCCTGGATGGTTCATTCTAAGGGATTAAAAAAACATATCTGCTAAACAGACCTCGAAAGTCAACTGTGACAACAGGCAAAGCGCAGACTCACTACAAAATAAAAAGGAGCAAGTGAACTGAAAGGAAACAAAGTGGGCTTGTTGGGACTGAAGCCATGCCTTGGCTTTCCTAGTTTACCTCTTCACTAAATCAGCCTCTTGAGTTAAAGGAGGAGTTCTTCTGTGCATGCACCTTGATGCTCTGAGGTTCTGTTCTGATTACTAAAAGCTCACTTGGCTGCCCTAACCAAAGCAGGACTGACTGAAGGGAGCTAAGGAGAAACACACTTTGGGCTTAGTGACCTGCTTTCCTCAACTTTATATTTGAACAGGAAGAGTTGCTTTTGTGCTTGGGGTCCCACTAATTATGTAATCTCTTCTGTTTGGGAGTCATTGTAGACCCCGTGTGTCACAATCACTGTGTCCTGGTAGGTCTGCCTCTTAAAGCTTCTCCCCACAGCTTCATCTCCAAAGGAGGATGTCCATACCTTCCTCCCCCACTCTTCTATTCCAGCTCTTCTCATTTGGGGGATAGTTTTGCTTCAGTGTAAATGTCTTCAGTAGGGGCGTCCTGGCGAGATGGCTCAGTGGGGAAAGGTGCTTGGACATACCCAGCCAGGCAACTTAAGTTCCTGAAATGAGAGGGCCAACTCCTGGAAGCTGTCTTCTGACCTCACACATACACACACACCATGGTGCATGTGCCCCCCACATACATACATGCACACACACTAAATAGAAGAATAAAGAAGAGGACGAGGGGGAAGGTTAGAAGAAGGAGATTTGGGGAAAGGAGGAGGAAGAGAAAGAGAAGGAACATTAGGATGAGGACGGGGAGAAGGAAGAGAAGGCCCTACTACTACCTCCAACAACAACACCGCACTTCCCCAGTGAACCCAGGATAAAGCTCACCTTTCATACAGTGGTGCTTTTATTGTTTGCCGCATTTCCACTTCATTTTCCTCCTCCTCTTGTATATCTCTCCCACCTCGGTTTATTTCATTACCTCAGACTTCCATTGCTACATTATCCACAGGAGCCTGCTCACATCTGTACCGTGTTCATGTAACACTTAGCATGAAACACATGTCATTTGTACCCAGAAATGTCCACTGTTGCCCAGTTAAACAGAACGTAAGACTAAAGTCTATGCCCTGCCAAGAACTATCTCCACCTGGCTCTACTTTTCACCTTTCTGCTCCCCCCTTGCCAGCTATGGCCCACCCGCTCCTTCCCATCTTCTAATATCTCCAGAGTGTCTCCACTCTGCCATTTGAACTCTGCAGCATGTGTTACCTATACTACAGGTCTGGGCACCCTGACATACAGAGCACATGTACTACATAACGTATAATGTGGGTCCGTAACCTGCAAAGTAAGGATTATGTCATTCTTCCTTATGTCCCAACTTACTGTGACAGCGTTTAGGCATATAGCTCTTAATACATGCCTTCTACGATAAGTGAACTGTCTCAGAGCTCTGGAAAAATAGGGAAATGTAGTCAGTAACCATTTCTGATGGTCCTTTTATATCTGTAGCACAGAAGATGATTGTGTCATGTCACTTACCCATAACCAAGGTCAGAAGTTCTCAAGTTTTATTTATCCCAGATTCTATTTACACTCTTAACTATCTGTTGTATTTACCATATTAGAAATCAAAACTGAGAAATTGTGAAAACATAGGAAAGCCTGCGCCAGCATTTCATTAACTCTTAGAATGATCATGTCATCATAAATGGTAACATGGCCTCTGAAAACACCATTATTCATTCAAAGAGTAAAAAAAAAAAAAAAAACCTTATTGTTATTTTTACAATGTGTCTGGCATTTCAGACCCTGAAGAGAGTTCAGTTGACAGTCTCCTGAAACAAACTCATGCAACTTTCCTGGGTACTTTGAAGATTACTGATCTAGAATAATATAGGTTTTAATCTGTTGAATTATAAGTAACTGTGATGATCATTCCAAATTCTTTCCATGTAGATGAAAAAGGTGTAAGTAAAGACTTAATACATCGTTGCTAAAAAAAAATGTTATCACCCACTGCAATATGTATGTGCGCATGTGTGTTCACCAACTCTGCCCTGACATGAGCTGTACCCCCATCAACAATAGGAGGACTGAAAGCAGAGAGAAAATGTGCCATATGACAGCAGCCCTGGCACCTGCAACTCAACATGGCTTGCAGCTTATTTGTAGAACATCTACCAACAACCAGTTCAGCTTTCTTTAATCACGGATTTGCACTTAATGGATACAGCAGAAGAGAGTATAGCTGTTCCAACCTGGTTTGTTTTGTTTTGTTTTGTTTTGTTTTTAAGCAAAGTTCCAATGGTCCAGTGAAGAAATCCATGCGGGAGAAGGCTGTAGAGCGAAGGAACGTCAACAAAGAACACAATAGCAACTTTAAAGCTGGGTATATTCCTATTGATGAAGACCGTCTCCATAAGACTGGGTTGAGAGGGAGAAAGGGCAATTTGGCCATCTGTGTGATTATCCTCCTCTTTATCCTGGCTGTCATCAATCTACTGGTAAGTATGTGGAGTCGAGTATTCCCTGCTAAACTACCTTGGGGGATTTTTCCATCTTTTCAGTGAGATCATGGGTTTTGCTTATGTACTGTGTTCTCGGATAGTCTTGTCTTCTGCTCTTTTATATGTTTTACCTTCCATTGGACTTTTGTTAGTTCTTTAACATTAAAAAACCTAGCAGGGTTCTCTTTCCAGCCCCACAAAAATACAGGAATGAAACTGAAGAAAGCCTAGTAAGATAATATACCCATATAGTAATCTCATCTAGAAAAACCCTTTAGATTGTCCCTTGAAAGGAGCTGTCTTCAATAGAGGGCTCATAAGCTCGGTGGACAGGAGCTTCACTGTGACTTTACTGCTCTTTTTGCTCCCAAAAAAATACAGTTTCATTCAATGTTTTCTACATGTTGTTTGTACAGCATAAGTACTCTGATGGCACTGAACGTCTCTGTCTCATCATCTCAGCCCCCAGGGTCAAGATGAAGGCTGTGTTGGGACTGCTAGGTCTGCGAAGTAAGGCCCTGTCTCTAAAGGAAGGAAGGAAGGAAGGAAGGGAGAAAGGAAAAAAGAAAGAAAGAAAAGAAAGAAAGAAAGGAGGGAGAGAGGGAAGAAGGAAGGAAAGAAATGAAGAAAAAGAAAGAAAGAAGAGAGAAAGAAAGAGAAAGGGGGAAAAGAAAGGTACAAAGGAAAGGAAAATTCTCTAAAAAAGTTAAAACCATTCTGGGTTCATTGTGATATATTTTAAAAGAGAAGACAGCAGAATAAGGGAGAGAGGGACAGACAGACAGATCACACTTAATTTTCTTAAATTTTACAGTGATTGTGTATAAATAAAGATTCAGAACTTTTCTAAAGGGGTGAAAAATGTGTTGTGTAGGAAGAATATAATCACAAAGTGGCCCTGGACCTGTTGCAAGCAGTAGAAGCATCAAGACAATAAGGCCATTCCCTTCAGAGGTCATGTCTCAGAAACATGTGTCTAGACAGACTGTCCTGCAAACATGAGGGATTATATAGACTGTCTTACCATACGCATGCGCCAAACATGTTTACTTCTAAGGGAGCCTCCACACTACCAAAAGAAAGCACTGAGGCCAGAACTGCCAAGATGGGGATAGAGGAAGCTGGGCGTCTCATGTGGAGAAAGCCTGAAAGGGGAGGAAAGTTCACAGGTCCATCGTATGGGTGGGCCCGAGGCTGCCCAGTCCTGGATGGGGCAGGAAGACCAGGGCCAGGAAGACCAAGCAGAAGAGAAAAACAGCTGACACTGTCTGAGCATCTCGAATTGCAGAACATTTATTTCCTGAGAGATTTGCAGAAATATAGAACTGTTTGAGATTTAGTTCAGTTACCAAATGAAAGAAAATATTGAACTATGAAGACATAAATATTTAAAAAAGAATTAATGGTGTTTGGTATGATGGCAAATAATACTTATATAGTCATAATCAGGAACTACTGAACAGAGATTTAACCAAATCTGTTTGGAGTTGGAAGAGAAAAAACAAAACAGTGAGCTCAAATTCTTATCTGCTAAAATAGGAAATAAGCAGATAAAACCTTCAATCGATAAAGGAAGAGCTACAATATACATTAGAAATAGGGAGATGGTCTCCAGATGGAATGGCTAAAAATTGCTGAACATGGTTGGTTGTCCTTAGGGAACAAGATGAGGCGAGAACAGGAAAACGTAACACTTCCACTTATTATGGACCTTCTATCACATTTGGTTCTTGACTGTGTTTAGTATTTTGATATAAATATATATATATATATATATAATTCTCTAAGAAGACCACCAACTGATGTGTTTATTTCACTGATTAAACATGTCAAGAGACCTTATTCAGTTGCAGACACGTCTCTCTTTCAGATTACACTTGTCATCTGGGCTGTGATCCGCATTGGGCCAAATGGCTGTGACAGCATGGAATTTCACGAGAGCGGTCTGCTGCGGTTCAAGCAAGTGTCTGACATGGGCGTCATCCATCCGCTTTATAAGAGCACGGTGGGAGGAAGGCGGAATGAAAACCTGGTCATCACTGGCAACAACCAGCCAGTAAGTTTCCATACTTCAGGATGTGTGTGGATGGTAGAGGAGCTTGGACAACAGTCCTCATGAAAACCTACAGTTGAGTGCTAGAAATTGCTATCTTCTCTTTTAAAAATGTGCACTACGTACACAAACGTATCCACGTTCATAAATTCTCAACAGTCAGTAATATTGTTGGCTTTTAAATCTTACTAGAGTTAGGCCCTGATTAGTCTAGGTATTTTCCCTGTAGAAGCACGGGCTGACATTAAGATTACATAGATCACTCTTTTCTCTTTCCTGTGACAATGTCATTGTAAAGGCCCCTTTTTAGAAAGCCCAGATTCCAGGAATCGGGAAAAGAAGTGCTGCTCAGTGGCAGACCAGACCCAGTAGCTGCCAAAACACAGGCTTTTAACTGAATGAAAGCTTAGGGGTATTTCCCTACCTTCCCCGGGGCCATCTGAGGCCCCAGCCATGTTCCCTCTGATCTGTATTGTTGGACCGTGGTTGCTGTGCAAGCAAAGGAGTGGACAAACCTTCATTTTAAAGTTGCATTTATCCAAAATCTGATTGCCAGGTACAGCTAAAAGAATTTAAAGTTTGGCTCTTACTGCCATTTTAGCTTTTTATCCTTATCGTCTCCTAGTGTTCTTAAAAATAATAGTCCAAAAAAAAAATAGTCCATCAAATTTCTTGTAGCATTCTTTGAAAACATACTCAGAATAAAGCATTTTTTTTAAAGATTGTTTTTCAGCAAGGGACAACCAAGCTGAGTGTGGAAAAGAACAAAACCTCTATCACCAGTGACATTGGGATGCAATTTTTTGACCCAAGGACACAAAATATCTTATTCAGCACAGACTATGAGACTCACGAGTTTCATCTGCCAAGTGGAGTGAAAAGTTTGAATGTTCAGAAAGCATCAACTGAAAGGGTATGAGTCATTCCTTTAGCATCCATAACAGGGAATTTGTGAGCGGCTACTCCCTGGGGAGGTGGGGGATGCTTTAGCTCCCTGAAAACATGACCTCCAGACCATCAGAAGGCTGCTTCTCGCCCTGACCTTATGCATGCACGCACATTAATAAGTCCTCTCTTTATAAAGCTGCCCTTTATAGTCCAGAGTTGACACTTTGACTTCTCTACTAGTATGATTCTCTCATTAACCAACAAACTCTTTTCAGAATGTGTTTTCATTTTTAGATTACCAGCAATGCCACCAGTGACTTAAATATCAGAGTGGATGGGCGTGCAATTGTGCGTGGCAACGAAGGCGTGTTCATCATGGGCAAAACCATTGAATTCCACATGGGGGGTAACGTGGAGTTAAAGGCCGTGAGTATTCTTTTCTGTGTGAATTTAAGATAATTACTTTGGCATAGAATATAATTACATGTGAAATAATAATGTAATTACTGAATATGACATGTCAAGATTAGATGATCCAAGTGGACAGTGAAACAAAAGAAAGTTATACAATAATGTATAAAAATCTCATTTCCTTCAGAACACTTATAAAATAACATTTCTTTCAGAAAAGCTTATAAAATCTAGAAGGATGTAGTAAAAGATTAACAATACTTGGCTAAAAGTGATAGAAAAATGGGTGATTTGATTTTTACTTCTGCTTGTTTATGTGTTATCTATGTTGTTTTAAAAGGAGACAAAATAAAACCCAAACAGACCTACCCAGAGAGTTTTAGGAGGTGAAAACACTTGTCCCCAGAAGTAGCTGCTGTTGTTGAAGTCAAGTCATTCCTATTTGCTTCTGAGTTTTGTGTCCAATGCTATGAGGAGAACAAATTCTGTTAACTTTAGTCACCCAGTGCTACAATGTATTGAACACTGTTTAAGAAATGTGTTCAAGAAAGTAAAATCAAATGACCACAAGATGGCAGCATAGAAACAAAATTTGAAACAGATCTCTTAACCTTAACACTGCATTTCTTATGTGCAACTTGTTTTTCCAAGTAACGTTGAGTGCTTTATTCTGAAAATTTGGTTGTTTGCCAGGAAAATCTACGTAGATGTTCCAAAATAAGTCAAATAAGCTCAGAAATATGAAGTGGTTCTGTTCCAAGCTTTTCAGACAAAAATCTCTGTCCGGCCTGTACATAGCAGTAGCCATTTCTGGCACCTCACCACCAGCTTCCATTGCTGTGAGCCCCTCCCTAAGGTGGCGCTGCCATGCTCACAGCCTCTGCATGGGCCTTTCCTGTTAACTGGGAGTCCCTAATCCAGCCGCCTGCCTCCCTTCCCCACCTCCACACCCCCAGGCACCTGACGTCCAACAAGTGTAAAATCTTGATGTCCTGGCTCCTCAGCAAACGTGCATTTGTATCGGAGCTCTGCCCAACGCCCGCTGACAAAGCTCCGCTCTGCCTGCAGGGCACCTGCGGCGCCTGGCTTTCTTACCACCTTGACACGCGTGGTGAGACTATGGGACTGCCTGGATTGTTGCAGCAGCCTGTTGCCCCCCTCCCCCTTTGCTGTTTATCCATTAGATATGAGCCACTTCTCTACCCTCAAGCCAGTAGCCAGTGACATTTTTTGTAAGACAGGGTCTCACCAGTACCCCAGGCTAGCCTGGACTCAAATCCTCCTGCTCCTCAAGTGCTAGGTCAGAATGCTGGGATGTAGATTCATGTCAGAGTACCTGCCTTAGAGGGACCTTTTAAAAAGACCCTACCACTCGCCACTCCATGTGGGCTTCCCTTCTAATTTCAGATAAACCCCTAAGACTGTTCCCCAGTCTTACAGGCCTGTCCCTCATTATTTCTTTGTCTCACATTCTACTGGCGCCCCCTTCCCGTAGCCTCCGGGCTTCTACCCTGCACTCCTTACACAGGGCTTCGCCGTGGGCCCTTTCAGTCAGTGTCCTCCACCTGGAGCCCCCTCCCAGTTACCCACGTGCCCCACTCCTGCACGTTTCCATTCCGGTTGGAATGCGACCTCTTCAGGGAGACCTTCTCTGGCCACCTTGTGTGACGTACAGTCCTCAACCACATACCCTCTGCTTGTCTTTCCTTGTAGCATTCACCCCTCCCATGCCCTGTAGACTTCCCTGTTTGCTGGGTTATTATCTGCCTCACTCCGCTGAATGGCACTCTAGAGGAGCGTGCCCATTGCCCATTTGTTTATGGCCATATCCCCAGCACCTAGGATGGTGTCTGGCATGGGACAGTCTCTAGTAATTATTTGTTAAATAGGAAGGAAGGAGAGACAGGAGGAGGGAGATAAACAGAAACTTACTGGTCCCTTGGGAGGCCGAGATGGCTCGGTTGGAGAAGGGCTTCCAAACAAGCGTGAGGACCTGAGTTCAGAGCCCTGGCACCTACGTAAAGAGCCAGGCTTGGCAGTGGCACCTGCCTATAATCCTGGTACTGAGAATGTAGAGGCAGGTGGATCAGACACACAGCTGATGTTCTGAGCTCCAGACTCAGTGAGAGAGAGAGAGACCTCTCCACAAAAGGTATGATAGAGAGCTGTTGACGAGCACACACACGTTTGACCTCAAGCTCTGTATGTGCATGCATCTCACACACTCAGGGCCTCACGGGCCTACAAATGTGAGGATGATTCTGTAGCCGTGACTTTAAATAAGAAACCCTCAGTTTCTTTGAAAGCCCGGTCTAACAAACTATATAGTTCTAATATTTAATTGAATTTCTTTTAATTAAAATTAGTTTCCTGTAAGAGAAAAATACTTGTCTCTTGTTCCCCCCTCAATAACATCATCAGTCAGTAACCAAAAATTATCTGGAGTCAAAGAGTGAAAATCATCCAAGACTTTGTCACCATCAGCCACACTGTGTGCAGGATGTGGTTTTGACTAATGGCTGCAAGCTCTGTGGCCGGCTTGTTGATGCACAGTGTAGGCTGACTAACGGAGTCGCCTTTGGGATCCTGTGTGTGCTTTGCTTTTGCTGTGGCCACAGTTGTTCTACTCGTGCCTCACTCTCTCACTGCCGCCGCCTTCTCTTTCTCTTTCATCAGTCTCGTCTGGTTCTATAACTTTTCTTCTGTGTCCGTTTGTGGAGGTAAGGTAACCATGTTCCTGTCCTCAACAGGAAAACAGCATCATCCTTAATGGCACCGTGATGGTCAGCCCAACGCGCCTGCCCAGTTCCTCCAGCGGCGACCAGTCAGGGAGTGGTGACTGGGTGCGCTACAAGCTCTGCATGTGTGCAGACGGCACACTCTTCAAAGTGCAAGTAACAGGCCACAACATGGGCTGCCAGGTCGCAGACAACCCTTGTGGCAACACTCACTAGAAGGTGCACCCTCAGGGCTCGGTGTGTTGAGACCTCAGCTGGACCTTTCCTTTGTAAGAATGCATGTGAACCATGTCTTGACAGGGTTTGCCACAACTTGTAATTCTTTTAACTGGGGAGCACCACTGTATCAATTACATACTCTCCATATGTAAGGGGTTTTTTGAGTGCCTAAATCCTAATGTTTTATTAAGTTGCACTGATACTCAAATGACAGTCCGCTAAAATGATTAAGAGAAGTTAATAAAGTCAAAACTATTTGAAGTGTTTTTAACATTCTACTGTCTCTTGTCTACAGGACAAAGGGCTGAAGCACGTAGGCCTCTCTGTAAGCGTTGCCATTTCTAATGGGGAGAGATCCTCTAGAGATGTTTGGAGGCACAGCGTCGCTGCTTGTGCTCTGCCTTTTAAAGGAGAAGGCACGGATTTTTAATGCATTAACCCAAAGCCACATTTTCACAAACAAGTCATTAAAAACTTTCCATCTACAAGCTTATAAGAAACTATGTTTCCTTAGTTTTGCACTAAAGAAAATACTCTTTCATGGTATGTTTACTTGAAATATGTATAAGTATTTGCAGTGTGTAGACCTTAAAACACAATCACAGCTCTTATGGTTAGCATTAACTGGAGCTGTCATCTTGCCATGCTGTCCTGGGCACTGTCTGATGATCTCTGTAATTCCAAGTGTATCTCTTTAAGTAAGGGCTTCGCTCCCAGCCTCACCCATGAGAAAACCGAAGGACAGAGAAGTCAAGGAAGCTGCTCCATACCACATAGTGAAGGATGGACTCAGAGTTGGAAGTCATGTATATTTCCAACCCAGGTGAACCCAATTCCAAGTGTGTTTCTGCCTTTTTTATTATCTACACTGAATTTTCAACTATTTAAAACTCTCAATGTATGGAAAAAGCCTAATTCTACTTTACCTAATAGGTAAAAATCAAGCATGTGTGCTACTCTAGTTAAAATACTAATCTGTTAGCAAAACATGACCAATCACTGTCAGATCTTAAACTGTCTGGAGCTAGTTCCAAGCTGTCATTCAACAGACAAATCTGTTTGGTCTGCTTGTCACATGGGAGCATCTGAATGAGTTATAAAGAGGCTGGAATACTTTTCCCTAAGCTCTGAGGAAGTTCAGTGAAAAGTGGAGGGTAGGCCTCAATAGGCCCTGCCGTCCTTACGTGCTTCCCCGTGTCCCACACCAGCAGCGCCCTTTGGAAGTATCCTGTGCCTAGAGACTAGCGTACACTAGAATAAAGAGTGCTAATGCAGGACGTGATGCAGGTCATTTTAGCTAGGTATAAAACTTTTATCTCTGCCCCCTCATCTCACTGTCTCATTTTAATTATTTACAGCTGATTCTTAGTATATTTTATACTTGATTTGAAAGGAATTTCCTGGCATTACTAAAACACACAAGATCAGAGACCCACAATACATAGCTCTAAAGTAGACAGTTGGGAGGTATCATGGGCATACCTACACAGAAGAATATTTGTATTCTATCATGGTCACTTAGAAATGTGTGCATAAGAAAATCAATGTATAAAACAATTTATGTTCAGTATTGTCACAATTCTGTTAAAGGGAAAAACTAAATACCGTATAGATTGTGCACTAAGTTAAGAATTAACTTGAGACCTGAAGCTAAGTGCAGATTTTAGATGTAAAGAAAGTGATTTATATCTCATATATTCAAATATCGTTTAATAACTAAATAGTGCTCAGAAAAAAAATCAAGTTTGGAATTCTCATTTCCACACTCTGTATATTTTTAAACTGTACACTGTTATGTGTTTTATTTAAACGTGTTTTGAGAATTTCTTTAAATAAATATTTTTACTAATCCACAGAACACTATATTACAAAGGATTATTTCCTAAATACAATTCATGAAAAAATGTATTTTTACATTTTCTTGAGAAGCACTTGTGTATTGATACATGTCCACCGAGTGCTCTGATGCTTTGTAAAACTGGTGGTTACTAGGTATGGCATTTTAGAGCGCATGCCAAGTAGACCCACTGACACACTGACCTGGAAGCTGGGCTGAGAAGCAGAGCTTGGTGCACAGTGAAGCCGCACTGCTCACGAAGGCCACCAGGGGGCGAACCCCTGCTCCGGTGTTCATTCTTACTGAGAATATGCCGTACTGGGAAGACTTGCAGCAGCCCTGGGGAACTGACACAGGGAAAACAGCATTTATTTAAGCAGAGACAGTATTCTAGAGACGGACACCAGTGCAAAGACACAGAAGAAATAAACATAAGATTCCTCAGAGACAGGACACCGGGGAAAATGCACCACCCAAAGCAGGAGCTGGTCACTGTCAACATGCAATCTTTTAAAACACGCTTTATTGGCAATCTTTTTGCGTTGTGACAAAAGTAAACTGAACTTTGTGTGGTGGTTTTGATGGTGGAAGGTAGAATTTCTGCGTGGATTTTATGACTTTTGTTTTTTTTAGGGGGGGTTAGAATCACTGTGGTAAACTTGAACAGGAGTTCTGAGAGTGATGTCAACAGGGGCAAAGGTTGGAAGTTGTGTCCCACGCAAATGACCCTATAATGTGTGTCAGATTGATGGCCTCTGTTTACAATAAAATTCCGTGAGCTCTGCTGTCAGTGTCTCGATGACGTTGTTAATGAGCTTCCTCCATGTTAGCACGGAGACTGGGGCATGAGACCTGTGGGTATGAGAAGTAGAAAGCTGCGTGTTCCCATGCACCTTCTGTGCCTTATAGAAGCTTCTCCCCAATGGCCCTGGAAGAGTGTGCTCTCACCAAGAGCCTGGAGATGAAAGGGTGGGGCTGGCTCAGAGCTGGGTAGGATGGGCGGAGCCTCAAGGGCACAGACCTCAAGTCCCCACATAGCTGGATCAGCTGGAGACAGACCAGCTGGGCACTACCCGAGGACCCTAAGGTAGGCCTCAGGGGCAGTGCTGTCCTCTCCACTCCTTACCAGAAGAGCTTCACTGTTTCCCTTCCCTTTTTCCAACTTCTTATGGAAGAATTAATCATCCTTTTTTACTTCAATTTTTCCTATTACCATCTCTGTCTCCCTCTCATGTCCTCATGTCCCCAGTTATTTCTAAGTGCTTCCTTACACTTCAGCTTGAATAAATCTAGTGAAAGGCTTACGTTCTGCTCAGTTATTTGTACTTTCCTCTGGAGTTCTCTGCTTTTTGTTTTGGTTTTTGCTTCACACAGACATTTGTTTGTAATCTAAATAATGTTTCTTAACAATATTACTTCTAATTTTAGATACAAAGTTATCCTAATCATCCTGTTTGCATGCAAATCTATTCTTATATCAATGTAAAAATATTTCATTTATATCACTTTTTTAAATGTATTTTTCCACCACATTTTTCTTCACTGTTACAAAGGAATGTGCATATTTATGATTGCTGTATTTTTTTTGCTACTATTATATTAGCTTGGCATCCAGTTGTATGTACAATGATTGCTGCTTTAGTATCAAAACAAATATCTCTCTGACTAGGAAAACGAATTCAGTTTCTGGTATTCCATAAGGGAAATATTATAAATTACTCCTTGCTGTAGGTAGGGCACCTTTGCAGTTTATGTACCTAAATTTAAATGCCCTCTGAGATATGGGAGAAATGACCTCGCATAAAGCAGAAGTTTAGAAGTTGCCGTGAGAATAGCCTTCTTCCTGTGCATTCATTCGTGCAGAAAGCATAGCCAGTGACAGACTCCAGAGCGTTAAGACTATGAGACATGGGAGAGGGGAGATACTTACCCTCTGTTTTGCTCTGTGTTTTGGAATACCCACAGCTAACAATACCCACACACTAACGATGTGTGATGGCATTGACACTGTCAAACTGAATGGTCCTAAATTCATCCAGTCACTGTTTACTGAAAGTATTGTGAAAACAAAGACAAAGTGTTGGCTAACTTAAAGGAAGAGAGGCTCAGGCTGTAGGAATTGGGATGAGTCTTGATGAATGTGCACGATTCAGACTGAAGACAGGAAAAACATTGATCGTGCTGAGGAAAGGCTCATTGTACCATGAGGTAGACATGCACAACCCTAGCCCAGGCCACATCTTGCAGTTACCCCACATGAATTTACCAAATGTAGCCCATCAGGCTAGCTACATTATAGGAAGTTTTAATGCCAGCCTTGGGGATTTGCACTAGGCAGTTAAAGGAACACTTCGAAACTGCAAAGGGGGGAAATGCGTAAGGGAAATGGCAATGGAGAGAGGAGGAGAGGGGAAGCAAGGGCAGGAAGCTCAGTAAAGCTACTCTAGTATTTCAGCTTTGACAGTAACTCCAATAGGTGGCTTGAGACCAGGAAGGAATGGATGATGTGAGGCTGAGAAAGCTTGCCATTTGTACTCTGGTTTTGTCTTCCCGGAGTTTAGTGTAAAGCAAATCTCAAGAATCCATTTTGCCACCTGCTATAGCTGCTTTCCTGTATGCATTCAGCCTTTATAACTTGAACACATTTTTTTTCAAAACCTACAGTTGCTTAAGGGTGAGTGAAAATGACTTGAGGTTTCTATATTCTCTGGCACCTTCATAGTTTGAGGGCAGAACGTCGTTCTCATGATCATTTTTATTTATTTTGAGCATATTTAAAAGCTTTCAAAATTATGTGAAAAGTAGCATATGCCATGCAGATACAACAACAACAAAAAAGCCATGTAGATAAAGCATATGGTTCCAGCCAAGTTTATGTCTGTTCTGCGAGTTGCACTTTCTATTCATATGAGAGGTTCACACTTTACTTTGAGTGTCATAAACCACATGACTCTAGATAAGCGTAGCAGACTTTGCCCCATGCTGGTGTCTAGTGACGGAAGCAGAGAAAAAAGGCTTTTACACAAGTAGGTTGGAATCACTAGAGAGCAGACTGCAGGCTGGAGGATACTGGAGATCAGAGGTGAGGCTTCGGTAAAGGTATATTTTATGAATCCCAAGGGAGGTCTTTCTACAAAATATACAGACATGCTGTTTTAGTCTACAGTTACAACTTTTGGGTAGCTACCTTAGAAACCCAGTTTCTAAGAAGCCAAATGTTCCCGTCAGTTGATAATTAAGGAATATGTTCTAAATCTTAAATTGGAAATTAAATTTCCTGCTTCTTATTTGCTGTTTGCTTTTGCGTGTTATTTTTGAACAAGTCGATTTATTTACTTTTTCCAGGCATTATGAAAGACCTCTACGTCAGAGTTACTATTATAGTTGTAAATCTATGTTTTGCCAAAACAGCGACAAACCCATCAAGAAAAAGCAGTATTTCTCTCAATTCCGAGAACCAGGGGGATGGGTATCTCCTAGCAAACCGTCGGTCTTCTGCAAGACACTCATCACAGACGGCAGACACCGTGGGTGTGAGCCTCCATTTCTTTCAAGTCCTCTTCCAGTCTCACACAAAAGAAGAGTGGCAAAAAAGACATCTGGACCTCAGGAACCACCGCATATCGAAAATGACCCTCAGGCCTCAGGCACATGTACGTGCTCTGGACCTCAGCAACAACGCCATCCGCTGCCTCTCCCTGGATCTGCCCCCGCCCGGCTCCTCACAGCAAAAGCGCCACGGAAGAGGCTCCCACCGCGGACTCCCCCCTCTAAAGGTGCTGATTCTTCAAGGAAATCGACTCAGTGCTACTCCTAAAGGTGAGCACTTTTAAAGAACGGGTGAGACAAAGAAGCAGGAGGTGGGGAACTGGCGTTTTATGTCAACAAGAGTTCTGTGCTCATGTTCAGTCTCAAGGGGGAGGCTGAAAAAGCAAAGCGGTTTGGCCGAGCGCGTTTCCGAGTGGCGTTGCCTGCCAGAGCAGAATTTGCACTTAGCGCAGCGCAACCTCCCACCTGTGTCATTCGCATTACTATTGTGTTGTCAAGAAACACCAGGACTTATCTAGGTGCTAGATAATAATCTGATATATTTAGTTTTTTGAACTGTTTGTCTGTTTGGTTGGTTGGTTCCTTCTTTGGTTGTTTGGTTTTTGTTTTGTTTTTTGAGATAGGGTCTCACTGTGCAGCCCAGGCTGGCCTGGAACTCTCTATGTAAACCGGGCTACCTCAAAGATCTGTCTGCTTCTGCCTCCCAAGTGCTGGGATTAAACATGAGTGCCACCACGCCTGGCTAAGCAATCTATTTTGTTTGTTATATAGATTTATTAATATGGGAAAGCACTGAGAAATAATGGATATAGATATTTTAAATATATAACATAATTTAAATTAAGTATGTTACTGTATTTATGATTTTTTTTCTTCTTAGAACACCTTTTGCCTTTTTAGTGGTCCCCAAAATATAGGGTATCCCAACATTATATATTCTGTATGTAAGACTTCCTGCTATGAAACCAAAATCAGAATTCCTCGTGCAGCTTAAGCTGGGCCCTGGAGACGCCACCTTCAGTTTTCTGGAACCCAGGGGAGTTTCTGACTCTGAGCCCCAAGAAGGGTGTTTGCTATGGAGTGCACACAACGTTCTTATACTAGCCCTCCTTTTCCCGTTCTCCTTGTTCCCCGGCTGTAGTGGGATTGTCAGTCCTGTGAGAGCAAGGTGTGTGTACATGTCCCTCACCCTCTGCTACTCAGAATATCCCTTCCCAGTCCTCCAGTTTGGAGAAAATCCCTTCCCCTTTGTGCATCTTCAAAGAAGTGAGGAGAAATCTGACTTTCCCCCCTGAGGACAGACGTGTTCTCCAGAGGGCTGATTCCATTGTAATTTCACTCCGGGCCAAAGGCCCACTATGGAGACACCTTCTTCCTTCTGAGGTTAAACCTCTGCTTTCAAGAATATAAGGGAAAAATGGTAAATTTGTAGAAGAAACAACAGAAAACAAAATGAGCCAGGTCTGCATCTGGCAGTCTGTTAGAACTCTGGCAAATGATGCCATCAAAAGAGGAAGGATGTGGACAGCGAAAGTCCAGGTGATATGTGGTTCTGGTTTGATATCAGTCATTTTGTCCAGTTTTTGTTGTTTTGTGTGTGTGTGTGTGTGTGTGTGTGTGTGTGTGTGTGATTTGAGCTCACTGTTTACAGTCAACGTACATTTGAAGTTTGCCCCAGTTTGGATGCCCTGCAACACCCCCTTGCCATTCTGTGATTCTCACTATGGCTGGGGACACAACCTTGAACTCCATTTGGAAGGGGAGGAGTTGGTGAGAGCTGCTGCCTGGGACATGCCCCAACTTGTGAACTGTCCTTCCCTCTTTGACTCTTCTGCTCAGGTCTGTCTAATGATACTGTCTAGGTGATGCAGGCACTCCCTGACTATACCCATAAACCCATCACAGGTCACATACCATAAGTCAGAAGCGCATTTCAGTACAGCTGCTGGAGTTTCAGTATTAAATGATTCCCCCGCAAAGGCTCATGCATTCGAACACACGGCCCTTAGCTGGTGTCGCTGCTTGTGGAAGTTACAGAAACTTTAGAAGAAGAAAAAAAATCTTACTGGAGGATGCAGGGCACCGGGGGCAGACTTTGGCCCCCTTGCCATCCTCTCTCTGTTTCTGAGCTTGGATGCAATGAAATCAGCTAGTTGCCTGCTCCGGCACCATGCCATCCCTGCGGCCATGCCTTCCCAGCCACAATGGAGCTGTGAGCCAAACTCATTTTATACTAAGATATTTTATCACAACAGAAAAGAAACTAACCCAGCACCTAATCTACTACGCTCAGCCTACCCTCACAAAGACATTCTCAGAACATATAAGAAGACCATGGAACACAAAGTCCACTTTCTGATAAAATGTTGGGTAGGTGTGAGCCAGTTGTTGCGTGAGCACTCTTTCATACCACTGTGAAGAAAAAAAAACTCACTCCATCATAAATCAAAGACTCCATGTGCTCTATTCTAATTGTGAAGCTTCAATGAAAACAGATCCCCCGTGTCACTGCAATGCAGTAAGTCACACACAGTACATGGTGGCAATTAAAAGATGTAAAGATAGTTTGGAAACCTGGAAGTGATTTGCAAATATTAGTTTTTATTGCTCCCTTGGACCAAATTGAGAACAACAGTATACTTAGAAAGAAATGATTAATTTGCTTCCCTCTAAATCTCAAGCTGTCTTTTAAAATGTTAAATGGTTATTGTCATGGATGGGATCCATAACCCACCATAAATCATGAGCAGAGTCGAATGTGCCTACTTAGACCTACTCCTCCAGAACAATAATAAGCTAGAAACACCCCAGAAGGCAGCTCCCAGGCAGCTAGCCATGCGGCACACCCAGCTTCACAACTCACGACTGTGTCTTTAAACACGGGCTGTTTATATGACACCCAGAAAAGCCTATTTTTATAAAAGTGAAATGTCACGTTGACAAATCCACTGTCAGGAAATCTCATTGCATAAGCGGCGACATCACCAATAAGTTTTGTGTTGAAGAAATGCCCTGGTCGGGTGCTGGGTCAATACAAAAGAGAAGCTGGATGTGAACCTCACCTTATTGCTAGCTCCGCCTCCCACCCATAACTTTGGATCATTAGTAGCTTAAAATCAGCACATGTGCCCTGCATCCTCCAGCATATGAGATGAACAACCTAAAAATAGGAAAGTTTTTAGTCACAGTTTCAGTCTGTGGCAGTTGTCTCTTGTTTTGGGGCCTGTTTTGAGCTGTACCTCATGACAGGAACACGTGGTAGAAGACACATCTAACCTCATGGTATCGGGCAGCGAGAGAGCAAGAATTTCCAGTTCAACAGTCCCTTTCAGGGCATTCCCAGTGGCCTCAGACCTCCTGGTGGGCACCATCTCTTCAGGGTCTCACTGCTCCAAGCTGGGGACTAAGCCTTGTAACACGTGTCATCTTGGGGACACAGACCCAGGCCACAGCGATCATTGCTTTAGACGTCTAAAGCAATGGGATCACCCTCTAAGTCCCTCATCAAGCGGTTGTTCAGTATTTCACAGAGAACCTGGAAACGTCCTGGGACAAATGCCTTGATGTGCTTCCACTCAGGTCGACAGGTCAGACTGGCATCCTCACGCGAACCCACCAAGTTTCAGAAACCCGAAGGATGCGTTAGAGATGAGGTCAAATAATATCTGACATTCAAAATGAACAGAATTGAGAAAGCAAGAAAATCCAGTGTCTTATTAAACAAAGGGGTTTTTTTTATTCTTTTACCCACAAGGATTGCCATTGCATTATAGAAATATAACTAACCATTGTTCTCAAAATCAATTCATTTAAGAAAATGAATTGAAAAAAATGCATAGACGACATTAACTTAAGAGTACAAGACTTTAAGTCACAAACCTTGATCACAATAAGCGATAGCATTTTAAATAAAATGTCTCACCCTGTACCATTTTAGACACTACTTCAATAATTTTTTGAGGGGTGGGGAAGGAGTTCAAAACAGGGTTTCTTTGTGTAGCCTTGGCTATCCTGGATTCACTTTGTATACAAGGCTGGCCTCAAACTTACAGAAATCCACCTGCATCTGCCTCACTAAGTGCCAGGATTACAGGCATTCACCACTGTTCCCAGCTACTATTCCAATTCTTAATACTTGGAACTTGAAGCCAGAACTCCAGAATGACATTGTGCTATGTTATCTGATGATCACTGTTGGGAAGGCATGCACAAGTTCATAGTTCAAAGACAGTGTTTACTAAGGTGGTGGCTGGACGGGCTCTCTCTGCCCTTTTCACTTACTGACCCTAATATGATAATTTATGGGAAATAATAAGACTGTCTCTGACCATTAAAATATTGGATAATTAAATTCCACCCTTCATAGCCAATGTGAGCACGAGAATGAAGTTCTGTAGTCAGTTCTATTTCCACAAAGTCACTGCGGAGTTTTCCTTTCAGAACTGAATTCCGCTCTCTTGAAACATGTCCCAGCGCCGGCCAGCAAACCACAGCTTTGGTCCACTTGGCTACCCATCATCAGTGGCTCAAATAAGGAACACATTTCCCCCATTTAGCATTGGAGCCTGGCAACATAAATGGACCACTCAAATCCCCTAACTCCATCTTGGGAGACCTTAAGTAGTCACGGCCATTTGTGAAGATCACACCAGGACCCTGAGAAAACAAAATTTTAATCTTCTAAAGTTGGAAGAAGTTCACGCTATTAAGTTCCACATATAGAAAAAATTTACCCTTCTTGTGTTGGCTTTATGAGGAAGGTTGATAAAATGTCTTACATTACTCTGTTTACCTTAAACAACTCACTTAACATAAGAAAGTCTTATCTCCAAGAATAATGAGTATACAGGATCAGCAAAGATCACAGATACTGTATAAAGGCCAGAATACAGAGTGATGTCATAGAAAGTCCCTTAGCACTGTTAATTCCCTTTGGTGCTGTTGGCTCAACCTGCAGCTCTTACTGTGGGACCCACCCCATTCTTTTTTTTTTCTTTGTCACTTCTTTGATTTCACAGACAGTAGGATAAGGAAAGTTATTCTGATTGTCTGCAAATGTTCAATGTGTGACAGTCAGAGCATGCGTCAACTGGCATGCTGCTATATTCATATTTGCACGGGTCTTTACAGGCTCCTGCTCTTCGCTGTTCTCAGAAGTCTTGGACCTGTGCTCTGACCCTGTGAAGCAAGCCATCATCAATATCCAAGATAACCATCACTGCTGACGTTTCTCCATACCTTTGTGTAGTCATCTTTCCCATCCATCTCAGCACCCCCTCAACCCGGGCAAACACTGGCTTCTCTCCTACCATTATAAGCTCATTTGAACTTTCTGTACATTCATATGAATTGGATCACATAATACAGATGGTCCTTGTCTTACGGTTCAAAGTCAATGACTCTTCAGTTTTACAATGGTGACAAAACAATGCACATTCAGTAGAAACTGTACTTTGCATTTTGTTCTCATTCCCCTGAGGCCTTTGATACATAGTTCTGCATGATACTGGACAGTGGCAGAGTCGCTGTTCCAGGCAGTCCCTTAGTCATGAGGATAAACTGCCAGTGACTCTGTGTACTGCATTATTAAGCTAGGATATTTGGTAGGTTAGTTATATGAAAGGCATTTTTGACATGATATTCTCAGTCAATGAAGGGTTCGTTGAAATGCAGAATTATTTGTACACCAGGGAGCATCTCTATGTACTTTTTCTTTTTAGTCCAGCATCTTTCAGTGTAATTATTTTGATGTTTACTTTACAATGTTACATATATTAACTTCTGTAATTTTTTTTTATTGCTGAGTATAAGTCCATCATTCACCTACTGATTGATAGGCTATTATGGGGGAGGGGTTAAATGCTGCAGTGAAGTTGGATGGAGAGAGATAAGCTACTAGGTAAACAGGAATTAAAAGAAAAGTGTGTGTTTGTGTGTGTGTGTGTGTGTGTGTGTTATGCATTCGATGACTCCAGGTATTTTCCTCTATTGCTTTGCATCTAAATGTGTTATTTGTATATGCATGTGGTATGCATGGGTGTATGTGAATGCATGCATATATTTTGTGTGAGCACACATATGCAGGAGTACGTATGCACACGTATGAGCATGCAGGTGAAGACCAAAGTTTGGCACAGTCGTTCTAGTTTTTTTTTTTTTTCTGTTGCTTTGATAAGATAGTCTGACCAAAAGCAACCTGAGAAAGAAAGGGTTTATTTGACTTCCCAATCACATTCCATCACTGAAGGAAGTCTAGGTAGGAACTCAAGGCAGAAATCAGAATTCAGGAACCATGGAGGAATGCTGCTTGCTGGCTCGCTTGAAGGCTCATACTTTGCTAGCTATCTTACACATCCCAAAATCACCTGCCCAGGATATGGTGCTGCCCATATGAATGCATGGTCTCCAGGGAGTGGCACTATAAGGCGGCTTAGAAGGTGCAGCCCTGTTGGAGGAAATATGTCACTGGGAGGTTTTAGAAGCCCAAGCCAGACCTAGTCTCTCTTTCTCTCCTTGCAGATCTGGATGTAGAACTCTCAGCTACTTCTCCAGCACTATGCCGCTCAGAGGCTGCTATCCTCCCCGCCATGATAATATGGGACTAAACCTCTGAAACTATAAGCAAGCCTCCAACTAAATGCTTTCTTTTATAAGAGCTGCGTTGGTCATGAATTCTCTTCCCAGTAACAGTGACTAAGACATCCAGGGAGCTCTTGGGAGAATCCTGCCTGCTTCTCCCCCTTTTTACACTCAAGTTCTTTCAGCATCTGCTCATGTCTGTTTTGTGGTTGTGTTTAGTTCTGAGGCACAGTCACAGTGAATGGCTAATAGTAATGAATGGCTAAGAGATCTGGGCTTTGCTCCAGCTCCTTCCTCCCTGTCACTGGGAAAGTTCTTGCCTTGGTGTTTTGTGTGTGAATGGCAAGAATCCCCAGGACTTTGTGATCACTAAATATGAAAGATTTGTGAAGTGTGTAGAGCATAAAGAGTGCATGATTAGCCGGGCTGTGGTGGTGCTGCTCTCGCCTTCAGTCCCAACACTCAGGAGGCAGACGCAAGCAGATCTGAGTTCCGGACCAGCCTCTTCTACAGATTTCCAGGACAGCCAAAGCTACACAGAGAAACCCTGTTTTGAAAAACTGAAAGAGAAAAAGAAAAAAAGAGTGCACAATTAAACAGGCGCTTCAAAGGGTTGTTTTCCTACCCTTCAAAGCTAGGGTATACTCTCCCTCTACTGAGCTCCTTA
This sequence comes from Pachyuromys duprasi, assembly GCA_028658305.1. Classification (NCBI taxonomy): domain Eukaryota; kingdom Metazoa; phylum Chordata; class Mammalia; order Rodentia; family Muridae; genus Pachyuromys; species Pachyuromys duprasi. Next base: position 34,544,759 of record CM053743.1, read on the forward strand.
AAACTTACTCAATTCAGTTAAACCTTAGGATATTTTAGGAAGCAAGAATTCACGGGAAAGCACCAGAAAACCTGTAGCTTTTCCCAGTGCCGTCTTACATGCCCCTCCTAGTTCCCTATGCTTGCACATTTAAACAGGAAGGATATCCTCTGCACAAGGAAATGTGTTCAACTCTAGAGGTCCAACTGGCGTTCCTCCCAAGCCCCCATTCCGATGGCCCCTGGCACTAGTGAAAGAGCAGAAAAAGAGGGCAGGGAAGAATTGAGAAGAGCTGGGAGAAGGTTCGAGAGTGCCAAGACAGTAGGGCAGCATACGGGGACTCTAGGCACAGACGTTTACAAAGTAACATCAAGCATTTCAACACACATGTATGCTAAATGAGTATCAGCTTTGGCCCTCCCTCATGCTTTTTAAATATAGTTTCCTAAAGCAGGCAGCCTTCATTCAGCTCCAGCCAAATGTCTTACACCAGCTGGAACTTCTAATCTTTCCAGAGAAGCCAGGGATGCAAATTTCCGTATTGACTCCTTAATGATGGCTCAGTGATTTTGGATCTCTGTGTAGGACAAACACTATATCGCAAGTGTCACAGGAGCTCACATCGTTCTGCTCCGACAAGATTTGATCATTTAATAGTCTAGAGGACAGCCAAATAGCCAGCTGTACAGAGGGCTGGTATGCGTGGTGATCCAGTTAGTCTAACGAGCAACGTTTCTTGTCTACGTGTCTTATCATTCCACCCTCCTAAGCTTCCAGAGTGAGGATTTGTCATCCTCACCAAGCATCTCTATCATAATCTTTTGACTGATTCATTCCTTTAAAGTTCTCTTGCTTAATCTCTGCGATTCAAGTGAACAGGTGATGATCTACCTGGTGTACCCATTTCAGCTACATTACCCTCCTTATAATCAGTTCTTTCGTCAATGCCTTGCAGACAGTAGGGAAGAAATCCTTCTGGAACTGAACCAACTTGATCTACTACAGAGAAGTTAAAGACTCAGTCCCACGTTGGAGAATAGCGCTGACAAAAAACATGAACTTGCAAGCACCTCCCTGGGAGACCCATCTGGGAATTAAGTTCGAAAGTCTGCTGTGACTGGCACCTCACTCTCCGTCTACCTCCTCAGTGCCAACGGGATCTTTTGCATACTTCCCAGAACAAAGAGAAACAGAAAGGCAGAGGCTAAAATCCCATCTGATTCTTGCGCTGGAAAGCAAAGTCTACCTGTCATCTCTTTACCTTAAAAAAAAATTCCAATAGTACTTAAAAAATAGTTATAATACCAATAGTAAACAGTTATGAGACTAGACATAACTAAAAATAAATAAATGCTTATGTGTGACATGGAAGGAGAATCAGAATGGTCCAACAGAACAAAGGGGACAAATGGGGTGGGGGAGGGGCTGGAAACATCAATATAAACTTGCACAAAAATATTCTTATGCAATACAGGACCATGTAGACTGAATACAGACAATTAGAACCTTTTATTTAGAAAAAGCTTTAACAACTGAATAATAAAACTTTATAATTGGAAGAATTCATTTATATAATAACAAAGGATGACTTTTTCCTGTGCTATCATAGGGATATCATTCAGTTTCAGTTACAGTTAATCAAATTAACAAACATCTGTTCCTCACCTCACTTAATCACGGTTAGATTTTTTAAATTGATTCTTTAATTTAAATAAAGGACACACACTAGAACTAGTGAGACAGTTCAGCAGGTTAAAAGAAGAAAAAAGAGAAGGTTGCGGCAGCCAAGCCTGATGATCTGTGTTCAAATCCTGGGGGCCCGTGTGGAAGGACAGAATAACGTCTGATAGTTATCCTCTGCCCTCTACACAGGCACTGTGCCACGCAGATAAAAATACACAATAGATAACTAAATAAGTGAATGTGTGATAGAAGTAGCAATGCTCATTTGAAAGGAACCAGTGTACATAAAGTTGAAAGAAAACTCTTCATATTCCTCGTCCCCTTCCTCAGTCATCCTATTCCAAACTTCGATGACTAGGAAAATTTTGATCCACCTTATTTCTGTTTACTCAAAATACATACCTACCTATGTTTGTTCGTGTACACAACCAAGAACATTGTGATCATATACTACACTTTGACTTTATTGTTCCCCTTCCTGTTCAATAAGTTCACATGTTGATTGGGCCTAGTCTCTCTTAAGACCACTCACTTTTTCAGAGTTAATACACTCTGACAGCTTCCCACTCGAGAGCCGTTACTATCTCCAGTTTTCCACCACACACTACTCAGCAGCAAATAGCACCAGTTTAGGCTTTAATCTGCTTTTCCTTTTCACAGGACTGTGGAAGCTGAAGTCGTTGCGGAGTCTGGATCTGTCATTCAACGGGAAAGTTCACATCGGGCTGTCTGATATCCATGGCTGCCTGCAGCTGGAGACCATCTATTTAAAGAAAAACGAGATACGCACGATCCACCCAGAAGCCTTCAAAGGGCTCAAAAAATTACAGGTTCTAAAATCTTTCTTACAACTGACTTTAATATACAGGCTCGTGGCCGACTGGATTAGAGAGCTATTTCCTCTGTGTGCAGGGGTGTGGGCTGTGTGCAAGTAGTCTATTTAAGATCTCCTAAAACAACTGAAGTCTATTGCTCAAAAATTAAAGACCAAAACAATGGACATAAACTCAATGAGAATTCTCAGCAGCAAGAAGTCACGTATTAGGCTGGATATCTATGGCTGCGTTGGTAAAGTGCCTTCCAAAATAATGCATGCACGAAGCTCTGTTCCAGGGGTGGGGAGTGGAAGCAGGAGGGTCATTAAGTTCAAGGTCATCCTCAGCTACGTATCAGGTTCAAGGCCAGCTAGCAGGCTAGAGACACTGTCTAAAAGAAAGGAAGGAAGGAAAAAATGGCATATTATTTATCCAAGTCAAATTAATTCAACCCCAAGTCTCTATTTTCCACTTGGCAAGAAAGTAAATATGTTATTTAAGAGTTTGAAACCAGCCTGGTCTATGTAGGGAGTTCCAGGCCATCCAGGGTTCCAGAATGAGACACTGTCTTAAACAAACAAATAAATGACCACCTACCTAGGCTGCAAGTTCAGTCAGAGGCGCCAGGACTACTTTGATAAACTAGACCACTGGGAGAGCTTTCTGAGCCGCTGTGGCCAATGCTGAGACCATGTGGGCTGCTGCTGGCCAGGACCTGCAGTGTTCATGTCAAAGCATACATGAGCAGTAAAAGCAACAGGGATAATGGTATACTCACCACTTGCCACATGCTATTCTAAACACCACTGACACTCATCGTGGGACAACTATGTCACATCCCAGAGCTGTGAGCCTTGCAAGTTGTCTCCCTGATGGGGTTGACTTGCGGAACCCCACAGTCCCATTCTGGCAAGCACTCTTCTCCTCAATGGGGATGGTGTAATGGCACCTGTCCGTTGCCCTCAAACATGGCTGAGGGGCCACCAGTGACTTTGAGAGACTCCTCAGTCCCCATCTCCATAACCTCCATAACACACACCCATTCTTTTCTAGGTCACTGTTGTTCACTAAAAACAGGTGGGGCACACGTGCAATTTCAAATGGTCCAGTGGTCAGACTTTAAAGATGAAAGCCAGGGGCTGGAGAGAGGGCTCAGCAGCTAAGCGCATGCACCACTCCTCCAGAGGACACAAGTTCAGTTCCTGGCACCCACATCAGGTGACTCATAACCACCTGAAGCTCTAGCTCAGGGGCCAGAGACTCTATGGACACCACACTCACGTGCACATACTTACACATAATTAAAAAATAATAAAACATGAATCCTTTTTAAAAAGGGGAAGGAAGAGTTTCCTTTTAATATTGAACATTATTTAACCCACTATAGTATCTTTTACATATATAATTGATATAAAATTATTAGGGCAATAGTTGACATTCCATTTTTTCAAACAAAGCCTTCGATCTCTGTCGTTTTGTATCTCTGTGTTTGAACGCTCAGTGGCCGTAGGTGGCTAATGGCTGTCATGTTAGGCAGCCTGAAAGAGGACAGCAGGCACTTCCCCAGGGGCACGTAAAGTGCAATTAAAGATGGGCCCCGCCTCTCCTTTCCAACTGAAATGGCCTCCTGAACCCTGGTGGAGGGGAGACTGAGGAAGCAGTGATGAGGTGAGGCTCTCACTGCCTGGAATCCAGATTATTAGACTCCACCACTTTCACCCTCATCACAGGCAAGTTGCCACATCTCCTAGTCTTAGCCCCCTTTTACCCCCCACCCCCCCGATTACATGATGGCACCCTGTGAGAATGAGAAGCTTAACTGTGTTCGAAGCACTCAGAACACAACCTGGGGCGACACAAGCTCTCCTCTAATACACAAGTCTGCCTGTGCCGTTCCTCTTGCTTAGAACCCATTCAAGCTTTCACGGCCAGAGCCTGAGCCCTGCATGCCTCTCCAGCCCCCTTCAAGCTGCTGTCCCTTTGTGCACTGCTGTCCCCTTGCGCATTACCGTCCTGTCCTGCCTGTTTGCACTCTGGTCTCCTCTGCCCCCCCCCACTTGTCCCTCCCCTTTACCGGAAAGAACCAGATAAGAACCAGGGCTATGCGCCTGCCCTTCCAGCTTTGGTTGACTGGCGCTTCCTGGAAGAGGTTTTGCTTAGTCTCTCGGTTCACAAGCCTTCAACGTGGCTGCGAGTTTCCTTATCGCTGTGGTGCGGAAACAAAGGAATGGATACCGGGTGAGGCGCCCGGGAACCTGTGTTAGTTGTCAATCATGACTGCCATACTCTATAGCTTAAAACCACATGCATCCATCACCTCGCAATGTCTGTGGGGCAGGGATGCAGACATGGCTTAGCTGGGAAGCCACCTCACGGTCACTCGAGAGACTGCCCTGGCATCGTGGCTGGAGTGTCACCTGAAAGCCACACTAAAAGGAGAACGGTCACCTAAGCAAGGTGGGCAAAACTTCCTTAGTGGGCGGTTGGCCTGAGGGTTCAGCTCTTACCAAAGCTGCCTGCCCTCAGGTTTCTGCCCTGAAGCCTTCTCCTCCAGGCTCTCCGTGATATGGCATCTGGCTCTGGAGGCAGTAGTCTCTCTGGCGATCTCTGTCCCGAGTAAGAAAAGCATCTCAGTTTTATGGAAGGCCGCCATGAAGGCGGCATCCTATTGCTGCTGCTGGAGTCAGCTGGCTAGAAACCAAACCACATGCTCCACCTACACTGGAGGGAAGAAATTGCTTAAGGGCCTGCATGCCAGAAGGTAGGGTCAAGGGGGACTGCTCTGGAGTCTGTCTACCATGGCAGTTATTAGAGCAAAAGAGCCCACTCCACCTGGCTCTGCCCCCCGTTTCACTGGCAAGATCCTGGCAGGTTGAGAAGGAGCCTTCACTAGTGTTTACGGGGCGACGGGTGGTGGGTACTTCTGTATGTGGAATTTGTCCTGTGTGTTCCTCTCTTGTGCATTTTATTGTACCTTATGAGTCTTTGAAGCTCAGGGGTAACATATATATATTATATATTATATATTATATATTATATATTATATATTATATATTGTATATTGTATATTATATTATATATTATATAATATATATATAGCATAGGCAAGCTATAAATGAGCTCTGAGCATGTTTGGAATACAGCCGTAACCCTCAACTCACCAGAAGTGGGAATACTCATCCAGTCCCCTGCTCCGGCGTCTCCCTTTTGTGTGTTTGGCAACAGCTCCGAACTCTGGCTGTGGACCACGATGAAGATGTTTGGTTCCAGGAAGCTGACTACCACAGTGGTTGCCTTTCTCCCTCCAGAAGACAAATTTCACATTTGCACCGTTGTGTCTGTCTTCCCGTGGCAACACCTTCCCAGAAGCCGAATAGATTTTTAAAACATAAATCCATCAGCGTACCTAAACTGGACGAAATAAGCTTCACTGATGTTTCAAATTAGCTTTTCTTTTCTTAATCTTATCTCGTTCTTCTTAGATGTGGTGATTTGTGCTGCAATATACTGCCTGTCTCCCAGCCTTCCTGGAATATACGACCCTTTCAAACGCGGCAGGATGGGAATTTCTTTTGCTAAGTTACAATTCTGTTTTCTTCTTCTCTTAGACATTACTCTTCCTGAATTATTTCATTCATTTTCTTTCCTCCAGACTGGCTTTCCATTCCATGATTTGTAATTTAAAAATGCTAAGATGCAGCCAGGCGTGGTGCTGCAGTCCTGTAATCAATCCCAGCACGAAGGGCAGACAGAGGCAGGTGGATCTCTGTGAGTCTGAGGCCAGCCTGCTCTACAAAGTGAGTCCAGGACAGAAAAGGCTGCAGAGAGAAACCATGTCTCAGAAAACTACACACACACACAAGTCTACTCAGAAAACATAATAACTCAGTGTGATGCTGAGACAAGGCACCCATAGGAGAAGCTTTTGACCCTGAGCAACTCCAGGCCAAGCAATAGTCTCTAAACACCTCCTTCACACCAATGTGGTAGCTCAGAGAAGGAGTGTTTTGAAGTGAAGAAAACACTGCAATTCTGTGATTTGATTATTTGGCATTTCCATTCATTGTTGTTGTTACTGCTTTTGTTGTTATTGCTTATGCAGCTCAGAATGGTCTCAAATTTGGTATTTTATCCAACCTTTGTCTTCCAATCCTCCTGCCTCCCGCTCTTAAGTGCTGGGATGACAGCCACACCCATTCACAGACCATTACACTTTCCATTCTTGCCACCGCACCAGGTTTACACTTTCCATTCTTTCCTGAGTGCCTGTTCTAATGTAGACCCCTTTGCCAAGCACGTCCTGTGCAAGATACACTGTGCAGCTTAGCCGAACTTCTTCCTCTGTGCAAAGGGAACTGTGGAAGTTGCTAAGGTAATCTGAGGTGATGTATACACAGCACCCAGCATACAGTATACCGCATACCAGGGTAGCAGCAGTCACAGTCACACCCATGGGAACTTTCCCTGCTGCCTCACGCATTGCCGTGTCCAGCTTCAGCACACCCTGGCCTGTCACTTGCGCCTACTGCATCATTTCTGGCCCCTGGCTCTCCATGTATTTCTGACTCTGCAAGAGAAATGAGTCATCTTGCAGATGCTCAACAGCCAGCCAGAAAAGCACACACACACACAAAAGTATGCTACTATCTGAGTTAACACAACTGCAATTCTCCCGGGTTCCGTGGCCTCGTCATTCACCATCCTTTGTTATTTCCAAGATGACCATGTCTTGAGAAATCCTTGACCTGGATCCAAGTCTGAATGGTAATAGCAATGTGAGCCTGGGTTTTTACCATAGGTTACGACTCATAAGAAACAAAGAAGATGAAACGTCTGAAAAGCTTTTTACAAGCATCTAACCCATGCAGCAACTCTGGGCTCACAGAAAGCAAACAATTGCCAAGATACAGGGGCTCTGTGGACAGAGCCGGGATTCAAGCCCAGTGTTCACGGACTTTCCTGCCAGACCTGAATTTGTATTGCTGTTATAGAGTTAGAAGTATCTCTGTATAACATCATATATATATATATATATATATGTACACATATACATATATACACACATATATACATATATGGATGTATGTATATATGTGTGTATATATACATTTGTGCATGTATGTACAGACATATGGAGTTACACATATATGCAGTTATAAAATATGTATTTTTAACCTTACTGTCTTTGTGAACAGACTGACCTACATTTGTTTCTTTTCAAGCAGGTGGTAGACCTCAGAAGCAATGCGCTGACCACCCTTGTACCAGTTATTGTTCTAGAATTGCTCCACCTGGAACTTGACTTGACGAATAACCAGTGGCTATGTGGTGAGAGCAACGCCAGCTTCCAAAACATCACCTCTGTGTCCTGGAGGGAAAAGTGGAATGTCATCTGCAATATGTCTGTGGGTGAGTGAGTGGCATCTCCCTCTCTCTCTCTTTCTCTCTCTGAAATGGTTTCATTTGACCTGTAAAGTGCGTATAAAAAGACACTGAAAAGTGGCAGTCTCCTGAAGAGCAAGGATGCTGGTACCCACCTGTCTTAGTTGTTGTTCTATTGCCGTGGAGAGACACCATGACCACAGCAACTCTTATACAGGAGAACATTTCACTGAGGCTGGCTTACAGTTTCAGAGGTTTAGTCCATTACCATCATGGTAGGAAGCATGGTGGAGTGCAGGCACACTCAATGCTGGAGAAGGAGCTGAAGTACTACATCGAGATCCACAGAGAATTCCGTACTGGGCCTGGCTTGAGTGTCTGAGACCTTAAAGCCTCTCCCCAGTAATACACTACCTCCAACAAGGCCACACCTACTCCAACAAGGCCACACCTCCTAGTTCTGCCACTCCCTATGAGCCTATGGAGGCCATTTCCTTTCAAAAATCATACCACCTCAGCCAGCACTGAGCTGAGTCACAGGACCATCCCTGGCACTTCACTGTTTTCCTTGGCTCCTGACAGTTTTCTTCACATGGTCAAAGAAACATACACACGAAACAGCTCTTTAGCTGGAAAAGAATTTTGCCTGGAAGCTCCCAATGTATCACATGTTCATCCCAGTTCTTGATGATTGATTAAAGAGAGAGCTGTAGAATCCAAAACATTATTCCACATGCTTCCTAACCTCTACAGTATGACCCTCGGTGTAGAATACATGCGCAAAGACTTCAAAAGTAAAGTTTCATCTGATTTGATCCTTACTCCTCTCACCAAGGGAGACAAACTGGGAAGCTTTTATCCCCTGCTATCCTGAGAACAATACTTAGGACAAAAGACCTGGACTCTGACCTTTTTTGGATCTGCCATGAAAGCAGAGTCATGGCCATGGCTACCCAGTTTAGAAGACATAGTCAGGAAGAATAGAGAAATCATCAGCCAGGACTGGCACTCTGAGTGTATAGCGCAGAAGAGAAGGCTGGTGTTTTGCTGTTTCCCAGAACTGGAGACTAGTATAATCTAATAATACTACAAGCCTACAAATAAGGCAGAAGTAGAGACAATAGAGGGTTAATAGAATGTACTAGCAAGTTTGAAATAGTTAAGAGTGTGGAGGAAGGAGAAGACAGGTATTAGCCTTCTCGTCTGCCTTCTTTCTCCCGTGGGCATCAAGCGGACAGGAGGCCTCAAAAATATAACCTCTGGGCCTGTAAGTAGCAGACCTATGTCTCACAGTCTTATGAAAATGTATACCATATGCACACTGTGGGTATCGAACAGAAATGAATGAATGAGTGAATGAATAAATGAATGAATAAAATTACTTTTCACCTGATTATTTGCTTGAAAATATAGCTAGATGAAGACTGAGGAGGGCTCACAGAAGTTCTGAAAGCCTGGCATCTTATTCCAAGCTCTAGTCAATGTGTTTTTCCATCTCCCTCTTGCAGGGATGGAGAAGCCTTCTTTGGAGACTCCTCGGATCAGAATTTCCAGGGACACACACCTTCCTCTCAGGAGTGACTTGAAAAGCCTCATCCAGAGCACAGCAGAGAGGCCCCAGGAAGGGATGCACACACACCATTCTACTCTGAGAAAGGAAGCACCGATTGGCTATGGTGAGCTCAAGGAGATATGGCCACAGCCCTCTGCAGAACTCAGAGACTCCCAGGACGAACACGTCACTGACAGAGAGGACGGCAATCCCCCGAACCTTGTCCTGGCTGTCTGCCTGTCAGTGTTCATCACGTTTGTGGTGGCTTTCCTCCTGGGGGTTTTTGCTAGGCCCTATATTGACAGATTATGGCCACAAGGAGGCCTGAAGAAAAGGCCGAGCTCAGATAATGCCTATTCAAACGAGGGCTTCTATGATGACATCGAAGCTGCCCAACATGTCCAGCACCAAGGGACAGAACTGTGCCAAACTTCCCACCACATAGACCTTTACAAGAACCAGAACCCTCCCTGGCTGACAGAGCCAGTCCCACATGGCGCTGTCACGTCTCAAAGGATGCTAGGAAGCAGCAGAGTGGCCCTCAGTAGTCAGCAGAACCCGGTGCCATGCGAGAACAACCCTGGGGCAAGAAGTGGTGATGGCAGCGTGTTCCCAAATGGCCACACCGTCCACACTGTGCTCCATGGACTTCCAAAGACAGATACTCACCAGCCGAGGTCAGCAGGGCAGGATCATTACAATGTTCTTGAAGAATCACATTATGACACGGTGGCGCAGGAGTATTCGCCTCTTGACAACGTGATGGATGGATCTTCCATTGCTGGCCCTCCAAGAGCTTTCCCCAGCTCCATCGACAATGGGTGGGGTGAACTGCACCTGGCTCAGTCAAGAGACGCTGTAGCTTCCTTCTCCAACAGTCAAGGGGCTGGGGACAGTAAGGAAAGGGGGTGCCCTGAACCTCTGGGAGCCATGGGCTCACAGATGGAATCTTCTGAGGAAAGGCAGGCGAGCAATTCCATTAGGGAGCTGGCCAGACAGCAGCCACGCCTCCAGGAAGCCGTTGCTGAGGAAGGGCTTTCCGAAGTCTACAGTAAGGTCCTATATGACGACCCAGGAGATATAGACCTGCGCTCCCTTATGCCGCGATGGGGAAGTGGCCTTCGTGTAGCTCCTGCTCTAGATGAGCCTGTGCAGGGAGACGCTCCCTTTGACCCTCATTATGATTTGATGGCCAACTATGAGTCTGACTCCGACGAGGGCTCTTTGTTTACCCTCAGTTCCGAGGGTTCTGAGGACATGAGGGGCTTGACGGAGGAACAGGCATCTGTTGAGAATGGTGGGGCTCTCCCCAGCAGGACTTTGGGAGAATACAAGGACAATGTGACAGCAGCAGAAAGTGTTGAGGACGCCTCTTCACAGAGGAATATAGAGAAATGCGAAACTGGGGAAGCTCGCCTTGGAAACCCTCTCATTTCTGGTCCAGACTCTTGTTTGTGTGAGACACACCTGGAAAGTGGCTCTAACTCCATTAGCCCTGAGAATACATCAACCTGGATCCAACCCTCAGGCCATAAGCCATCACAGCGTGAGACCCAAGGCACATTTGGATATGACGGTGATATGGGGACCCAGTCTGAGGCAGTAAACTGGCGCTACTCCCTTAGAGACCTGGAATTCTCAAATGTGGACAGTTCACCATCACTACCATACTGTGATAGCGATTCCTCAGATCCTGAGGAGCATTCCACCAATGGGAAGTAAACACTGGTAAATGGCAACCTCCCATGAGTGGGTGATAGAGCTCTGTTGGTCAAACGTTTGCTCACCATGCATAAAGCCCTGGCTTCAATCCACAACACTATATAAATAATATAAACTGGGCACAGTGGCACATACTGGCATCCCAGTACTTGGGAGACAGAGGCAGGAAACAGGCAGTGCTGTGTCCAGTTCACAACCCCCAAAAGACCAGGAATAGACTCCGCTGTAAATACATGAGGTTTTGTTAATTGTATACACATTCGAACATGGGTCACAAACTTCCTGTGGAAACAGGAGAGGAATGTGTCCCCATGGTCTAGGGGAACAAAGTTTTTATAGGGCAAAACCGCAAGCAGGGACTTACATGCTTTGACATTACATGATTGGGTAAGGGAGATTGACTTTGAAATGATTGGTCCACTTTAGGCACCAAGACCATAAACAGTTCTGGCCTGGTCATATGGGTCGGTTTCCTAGCAACTGTATAACTAGTAGGCGTGGAAAGATTGCATTAAGCTAGTTTCTTTTCCCAGGTGGCTGGACCTATCTCCACTTGGCTGACCTTAGTTTAGCCTTGTGCTTTAAACTTTAAAATAGTAGCCATTGATTTTTAATCCTTTGGTCTCTCAACAGGAGACTGAACTTTTGTGGGGTGGGCAATAGAACGTTCTGGCAAATGTGGGCCCTGCTGCTCCAACAATCAGCTCAAGACAGGTGTCAGACATCTACATGACAAGACCCAGCCTCCCGCTCAGATTCCAGGGTCACATCCTCAACTGCAGTTGCCCAAATCTGCATGGCCATCCTGGAGCCTAAGGCTTTTCTTCACAATTATGAGATCCAAAGTTCACCTGTTAGTCAACAGTATCCTGGTGGCAGTCCATTAAACCCATTTACAGTCTTTAGTCTTGACTTCTCTTTCATTTCCTACATCTGGATAGCCTCTAACCCAGTGGCTCTCAGCCTTCCTAAGGCTGTGACCCTTTGCGACACTTCCTCATGCTGTGGTGACCCCCGCCAACCATAAAATCATTTCATTGTTACTTCGTAACAATGCTACTGTTATGAATCATAATGTAGATATCTGATATGCAGGGTACTGATATCTGACCCCTGTGAAAGGTCATTCAAGCCTCCCCAATGGGTCATGACCCACAGGTTGAGAACCACCGTCTTGTGCTTTGGAAACACAAGTGCAGTGTGAGTTCCCGGCTGGCTGTGTGAAGATGGTTGGTATGGTTGGTATGTGGCCTGGATCTGGGCTAGACAGTTTGTATTGAATTTGGCTTCACATAGAAGATGAAAGTCATGGAGTCTGGGAGAGGGGTACTAAGTGTCTCCTAGGCCACCAATGGTGTCACTGCTAGTCCTCAGTCACTCTTGAAAAGGCTCCTGTCTTCCTGTCTTCTCACTCACACTCCTGTGTGAGAATTCTCAGGTGTCTGGACCACCACCACCTCTCACTAGTATTTCCTATTTCTGTCACTCTAGCTCGGAAATCTTTTCAAGATTTGACGCTCATGTCCAGTGGCCTATCCAATTTCAAGGTAAATATAGCCACAGGCAAGCTCATTCTCTCCCCTAATCCCCGCCCCCCACCAAATCTGGTCCTCCATGTCCTCATGTCACTGTTCACACTAGGCCTCCATCCAGATACCCAGTTTATGCTTTTGCCATTTCTCTCCACGATTCCCACATTTAACTAAGTTGTCACGAGGCGTATCTTTCAAGTCTATTTCATGGCCCCTGTCCATTCTGCCACCATTTTAGCCCTCTCTTCGTCACTCCCGCCAGATCTGTCACAACAGTACACAAGCTGCCCCCTCCACATTCCGTATTAGCCAAGTCTTCAAGGAAGTAGAACCAGCAGTGTGCCTAGAGATACACAAGGAAAGGTTTACTGTGGGAGACTGGCAGACGTGATGATGGGGCCCAGGCGTTCCTTGAGCTATTCTTTCCAAGCTGTGCCCGTGTAAGCCACTGTTATAGTCCCATCCAAACAACGAAAGTTAACAACAGGTAGACCTGATACTGTAAATCCGTCTGGGTTCATAGCCTTAAGAACCGGGATCACTGATATTCAAGTGAAGTGGGAAAACGGTGGTCCCTAAGGATGGTGACAACTTTCTAGTCTCAAGTGGGCCTAACTCAGTGGTCAGGATCACTGTCACCAAAACCTATACTAAAAATTCCAGGTTCTTTGTGTCACAAACTGGAACAATGAATTTCACAGATAGTGAAAAGTAAGTTCAGCAAGGACCTTTATTATATAGAGAAAGCAAGTGTAGAAAATAGATGGGGTCTGAGGAGAGGGCTACATCTAAGAGACTTAAGACTTTTTACTGAAGAAGTAAATAAGTCTTTGAAATGTCTGGGCTGAGAAATAGAGAGAGATGGGCTGGTCAGCCTAGCCAGCCCAACCATAGGCTGTCCATGTGCCTCTCCATCCTGGTGACTGGGCTAGGATTCTGGCACAAGTCTTTAAGGACCAGTGGACTATGTCTTTATGCATAGCTTGCAGACAGCTGTGTTCATTAGGTTTCTATGCAGAAGAAAGATCAGGTGCATGAATAACCTAAGATGTGAACCAAAGCAATGCCTCCTGGCCAAAACATTTCTGACATTTCTGTTATTTCCAGCAGGGAACAAACAGCCATAGAGCCAGGAACATTGCTGGCTCCTGGCCAGGACAGAGCAGGTTGATTCTGGAGGCCCTCACCTTGCCTGTCACGTTTCTCCTCATCACAAGGGCAAAAGGATGGAAGTTCCACCAGGAAGTGAGAGCAACTCCTTCCTTCCTCTTCCTTGCTGTGCTTCTTGGTCCTTTGCTGTGCTTGATGACGCTGTCTACCCCTGGGAGAGTGGTGTTCTTCACTAGGTCTACTGAATCAATGGCTAGCCTCTTCCAAAGACAGCCGCTGGACACACCCAGAAGTAAAGCTTTGCCTGCTATCTCACCATCCCTTTGCCCTCAAAACATAAAATCAGCCACCATACTCTCTATCTTGCACCCCTCACAGTGCGGACAGCATGGTTGCTGAGATGCAGATATGACCATGTGGCTTTCCCACCTGCCTGTTTCTATAAAACTCCACCTGACTCTGTTTCCAGACCACACCCATGTCACATCTGCCCAAATCCTCTTTCCAAACCCTCCACATGAGCCTGTTTTAGCTGCCTGGTACCTACACAATAATCAGCTTTCTTGTTACCTCCTTGGAGAACTCTTGAGCCCTAGACTACATTAGATTTCCCCTTTACAAATCTCTTTATACATCATTAATTTTCACATAGAAGGCGCTTATCGTGTGTACAATTAATTATATGATCATCAGCTTAATGTCTGCCTGCCCGTTTATACTAAAAGCTCCATGAGAGCAAAGAGCCCCCACATATCTGTCTCCCTGAGACTTCACATTTAGCAGGTTCTTAATATATGTGTTTACTGAATAATGAAAGAGCAAGCTCTGTAGCACAGACCAGGGAATTCTGTGATTGGCCCCGCTTCTCATGAGGCTGGCTTATTATTGCATCCTGCCTGCTTCCAACAACAGAACCAAGCCAGCCAGCCACACCAAGCTGCTCACGGTTGCAAACCCCAGCCTGTGTCATTCGCTGTGCTGCAGCCTATTTCTGTATTGTTTGTCTGGATATTTCCAACCCCTGACATCTGTCTACCTACTCTTCCAGACTTCTCTCCATGAGCCTTCTTCTTCTCATCCCATCCAGGTAGAAATGGCCATTTCAGCCCCAACTTGGGCCTCCCTAGTGCCATTCATGTCTTGTGGAAGTGACGAGGTTTAATATGGCTTAGTGGGAACCCAAACTTTCCTATTAGCCAATTTCCAATTGTTTGGTGGATCCTGGGTCTAGTGAATGTTCACTGGGGGGTTTCCAAATTCTTGTGTCCCAGAATCAAAACCTGGACAGAGACCCATGGAGAGCAGCAGAAGCAGAGGCAGTTTATGGAGAAACAATGTACGTCCAAGAACAGAAAGCGGCCAGAGCTGGGAGGAAGTTTAGAGGTTCGACAGCAAATGCTGTACAAACTTCTGGCAGTTTTTATATCCTAGGCTTTGGGGTCATTCACACAGCATGGGCCTTTTCTGTTCATGCTCTATTTGTTATGTGTTGGCCGTGGTGGCAAAGAGCCTCCAGTCTCTGTGCCAACTGTTTCTTTAATATGCTAATGTTGACCTCGCTGTGGGCGTTCCTCTGCTGCCTCATAACAGTTGGGTAGAATTCAGCTTCAATACGGAATTGATGAAGAGGACAGCGATCTCGGAGCCTGCAGTTATTCACAAGGTGAAAAGCCGCCCTCCATTCCAGGAGCCTGTGGAAAACTGTATATGGGGCTTGGGCTCCTTTTCATCCGTTCTCTTGTTTTCTTTCAGGCTTCCAAAGGAAGCCCTCGGAGTGTGACAAGAACGGTATGGCACCACAGCTCAGCAGCTCAATTTCTCAGCAAGCCCCTCGTCTTTTGTGAAAACACATTTAGCCCCCTCTCAGTGTGCCTGCTGTCAGCTTGGCCGAAACTGCCTGATGCCGGGACTGGAAGTCTACAGTTCCAGATTTTGAAACTTCCAAATCGCTGCCTGGGTTGGGTGGAGCCCTTTCTCTCGGCTTCCCCTCTGTTTATTTTCTCTAAGATTGTGTCTCTAGTTCTGCTATTCCACAGAGGACTTAAGCATCCTGATTTTATTCAAAGTGCCCATTTGCATTTCTACAGCAGAACAACAAATTTGCCTCCGCTTTACAATCCCATACTGTCACGGCTTAGTCCAAGAAAAGCTGTAAAGAAAAATCCTTGGTATAATTCACCTCTCTCTGTTTCCAAAACCATTAAATCAACTAAGTCTTGGCCCTGGGCAGAAGCCCCAAACATGAAGCATTACAATCTAACTTTCTTTGAAGGTGGGCAGGTGTGGTAAATCATGTGTCCTTTTCTGTTGCCCCCAGGAATCTTTAGGGATCTGACTGAACGCATTTTCTCCTCAACCTCTAGAAAGGACCAGGTGTGAGGTCTGGGGCTCCATGCTTCTTGTTATAGGCAGGGTTTTGTTTGTTTGGTTTGGGTTTGTGTGTGTGTGTGTGTGTGTTTTAGCAACCACATAGAGGCAGGACAAAGTCATGGGAGTAACCAGGAGACCCAGGAACGGCTGCTAGAAACACAAAATGGTAAATAACTGCAAACCAGCAGACACTCACACGTCAAATGTAAAGCCCATTCCGCCCTGGGCTACAGGTTGTCCTTGAAGCACATTCAGATCCAAAGGAGACAAAGGCAGGAGGGTTAGCAGTTCCCACATATTATGAGTAACAACGTTTGCTGAGGGTCAGTAGTGCTCACGGTAGACTCTGATGCCAGGTAGAGACAAGTGGCGGCGGGCTCACACCAGGTGCTCTCAGGGGTCTGTCTGCCAGGATGCAAGGGACGAAGGACCCTGTCATTTCATTGTCTGAGAATCTCATATTTCCTAGAGTTCAGAAAAGACCTATGGCTGGCTACACCCAGTTTTTGCACAACCCTTGTCCAGATATTATTTCCAGACTCTACTGGAAGGTTCCTTGGATAGCCAAAAATTCTAGGCGATGTGGGCAATGGTGTGGTTGCTGTGTCTGAAGGCTCACAGGTTCCCCTAATAACTTAGCAAGCAGCAAATGCTCTTTAGTCACCACAACGGCCACAGACATCCCAAATACAGTCATGAAATCGGCTCAGTCTGTGACTATTTCCTCTGCCTCTGTGGGTGTGTGTGTGTGCATGTACATGTGAGTGTGAGTATGTACACGTGTGAGTGTGTATTGTGTGTGCATGTTGGTGCATGTATTCATAGTATTAAGTCTGAATAGCATCTTTGTTTATTTGAATAAATGCAACCTGGATAAAAGTCTTGTTAGAAAATTCTCATTATTTTCCTTTTTCTATCATTACTAACTCTTGCTTTTTACAGCTCAACATAATTTTAATTAACCACAATTTTCATCTTATTTTTAGATGTTTAAATGTTCCAAGTGAACCGACTGGTTTCCCCTTGAAGCTGCTGTTTTCTGTGTCTTTCTCTGTTATTCCTAAAGTATTATTGCCTGTTTGGTAATAAATAAATGGAAATCACTCTCACTCTGGGGAGTTATGCTTTCTTTTAGTGGAGAATAATAGCTGGGTTTTTCTGCTATGAAAATTGCATCACCGAAAAGTTTCACATCCTGTAAATCACACACTATTAGCCAAGGGCAGAGCAAGTGCAGGAGACCACGGACATTGAACAGCCTCCAGCAGCACGCTAGGCAAAAGTCACCGATCATCTGGGACTAGCAAGAAGCTAGTCATGGCTAGAGGAGGCACCCACGGGGATTTCAAATGTACATGGATGGGAGCAGGTGAGATGGCTCAGTCAGTAAAATGCTTTCTGTGCAAGGAGGCCTGTAAGCCTAGTGCTGGGCAGGAAGAGAGGGTGGATGCTGGGGCTTGCTGGTAAGCCAGTATGGATGAAATGGTGAGGTTCTGTGAGAAACCGTCTCAAAAAGTACAGTGGGAAGCAATCAAGGGAGGTGCCAGATGTCAACCTCTGGCCTAACACACACACACCGAATTCACATTAGCCACAGAACGAAATACTGATACAGTTGAAGCAGAGATGTAGGATGCTTGGACAATGTACGCCGAAAGGCTTCGTAGAGGGGCTCTCTAGGCACAGGACCCAAATGGCCTGGCATGGACACACCTTTGTGGGTTTCCCTTGGGGCCCTTGGGTAGGTGCTTCTGAACTAATTAATATCATGGAAACATGCTTTGTGAGGCTATCGATCTCCCCCTTCTCTACAGGCAAAGCATGTCTGCTCTTCCTGAACCTGAACCTGAGCTGACCTGCTCTGACCAATGGAGAGCAGATGCAGTGACACTGTGCAGCTTCTGAGAATGCCAGGAGACACTTGGCAGCCTTGGCTGGGGGTCTTGGAATGTTCTAGATGAAACCAGCCACTATATAAGGGGTCATGAGACCCCAAGACAACCATGCTATAAGAAAGTACAAATTAGTTCAGTGGTGGTGGGGGGGACAGGGGGGAGGGAGGATATGAAAAGAGATTCTGCCTCACCAGCTCGTGATCCAAACAGCCTAACTTGGGTATCCAACATCTAAATTATGACAGTGGTTTCTTCCATGGCCACAGCTGACTATAAATATGATAAGGTTTATAATGAGAATAAAGTAGCTAAAATCACTGTCAGTGTAAAACATAGTTCTCACCTCAGAAGGAATAAAATATGGTTTATTTTGAGCCAAATATAAGTGACTATGGCCCACAAACCCAGATTCATGTTGCCCTAGACAGCATGTTATATGTGGAAGTGGTTACGCAAACTTTTATAGCCACAGAACATAAGAAAGTCATAGATCTAGGTATCTGTCAAACACTCCGGGAGGTAGATTTGGCAGCTTACATTTGGCAACGCAGAGAAATCCCTGCATTGGTTTCAGAGGCTGGCTGGCGACATGCTTAGTTTTGGGGTTGGTGCTCTGTTAAATTAATACATTCTTTTCCCTACTAGTTAGAAGGATGTTAGACACAGAGGTGGGTGATGAATGGCTACTAAATATAGTGCAAACATCCTATAGCCCATTCTGAATATGTAATGTTGGTCTTCCCATAGTCACGAAGTTCTGGTTAGTCCACCAGCTTTATGGCATATTCAAAGTAAATGTGGTTTGCTGTTTTATTTTCCCTCCTGGGAACTTCGGTTTGCATCCCATCAACCTCCAAGCTCTGACAAATAAGGGTGAGTCACTGTTTGGAGCAGCCTGGTTTGTTTGGGCACCGTTCACAGGAAAAAAATGGGTCAGCATTGTTCTGGTTGGTCTTGATTTTCAGCTTGACTGGGCTGAGAGTTGCCATGGAGACAAATGAGGCACATCTCAAACCTCGGATGTGACTGTGGAAGGGTCTCCAGGGATGAGACAGTCATTAATCACGAGGGTTCTAACCTCGTGGCTGGGCTTATTCCATGACTGATGAAAATGTCTTGGCATTATTGAGTGGAGGAGAAAGATGAAAGATGAAATCTTGTTGGCATCAGCAGGCCTTTGGGGGTCATTCCTGGGTTTAGGTCTTGCCCTCATCCATTTCTGTATTCCTCCTCTGTACTTCCCATCATGATATGGGGTGCTATACTCTTACTGCCATGATGGCCTGAACTCTCCAAGACCATGAGCCAAAGCAAACCCTCCATTCGTTATAGTCGTTTAAATCAGGTGTTTTTTTTTTAATCAAAACAATTCATAAAGTAAGGTAAATGCAGGGTACTAGCATATCAGGTCCAAGGGCACAGTAGCCTTGAGTGCCGAGTTGGGGGCTGGGCTTACAACAGAGGTACAGCTGGAAATGATCTCCTTGGCCTGCATTTGGGTACATGTGAACATTCACTTTAGTCTCCGGTTTGCTGTCATATACCTAATACAGACTGTAATTCCCACTCAGACCCTGATTTTGACTCCCTTCCTTTCACAGTTTGCTGAGCCACTGAAAATGAAGGCTCCTGAAAAGTCTGCACCTCTCACTGAGCCTCCTACAAGGCTGTTTAACTGATTGGAACTTCCTTGTGGAGAGGGATGTTGCCTGTCCAGAGCCACTTTACCTGGATCATCTTTACACCTTGGAATTCAGTCGTTGACTGCCCTCCTCTGTATGAGGCATAGCATCTTTGTGAACATTAAGTAAATCCTGTGGAATGCATAAACAAACCCCTAGTTTCCAATCGACCAGTGGACTAAGAATGCTGTCCAATAGCAGCTGAGGCCTATAGTGGGTGGATTCCTATTGATAAGAGAGCTGTGTGCTGTCAGTTTTATGACAACTTGACACAAGAGTCATGTAAGAGGAAGAAACGTCAGTTGAGAAAACCGCTCCGTAAGATCTGGCTGTAGACAACCTGTAGGGCATTTTCTTCTCGATTGATGGGATAGGGCCCAGCACATTGTGGGTGGTGCCGCCCTTGGCTGGTAGTCCTGACTTCCAAAAGAAAGCCATGGGGAGCAAGCCAGTAAGCAGCACCCCTCCATGACCTCTGTATCAGCTCCTCCCTCCAGGTTTCTGCTCTGTTCAAATTCCTGCCTGGACTTTCTTCAGTGACAGCCTGAGATATGGAAGAACAATAGAAATAAGCCTTTCCTCTCCAAGTTGCTTTTGGTAGTGCCACAGAAACCCACAATAGAAACCCTAACTAAGGTTATACAGCCCAATGTTTTCCCAGGATCAGCTACCAGGTACTTAGAAACCACTGAGGCTGTGGTCCAAGGGGCCCAAGTTAGATACTGCTCAAGTTAGCAGCTGACATTGGCATTAGCCATATGATGCTGGTTTCCTAGGTATACAGAGAGAATTGCAGGATCATGAAAGATACTGGCAACATTCGGCAAAGTTAAGGTCCTTGCAGCGGGAAGTCATGAGGCCATGAGGCAGAAGCCCAAGCTGCAACAGAGACCTCATAGCATTGGATGCCAAAAATGTTGTATCTGAGGAGGAAAGCCACAGGCAATGAATGAGTAGAGGAGAGAGACCAGGTGGAGGGGGCTGCCCCTGCTCCTTGGAACTCATCCTGCTGCCATATGCCCAGATAATGGGCATGGAGCTACAGGACTAAATGTCTGCACTAACGGGTTTGGGTCTTGCTTTTGTTCAATTCTCCTTTCCTGTTCTCCCATCCCTCCTCTTTGGGATGGGAGTGTTTACATAGTATTCTGGAGGTATTTTATAGAAACCCACTGCTAAAATTTTGTCTTAAGTCTCAGAAGAAACTGAATCTGGATTTTTTTTTTCAGAAATATTAGAACTATGAAGTCTTTGAGTGAAGTTTTAAAGATGGCCTCAATACATTTTGCATTATGACCAAGAGCCTTTGGTGATTGGTGGTCAGATGGATTATGACTTGAACACAGACTGTGTACCCTGTGCTTTGGATGCATACTCTCCAGCTGTCAATGTTCTCTGGGAAGGTGATGGAAAGAGTGAGAAGTATGGCCTAGGAGAGGTAGGTCATTAGAGGTGCACTTTTGAAAGCCCATCAGGTCCCCCGTCTCCTCACTCTCGGCTTCTTATTTGTGATGAGATGGAGACTCGTCTCCATCCCCTGCTTCTGCTGCCATAGCATTCTGCCATGCCAGTAACCAAGGTCGAACCTCTGAAACCAGGAACCAAAAGTAACCCAGACCCTTAAGTCCCTTCCATCCGGGTTTTTGGTCAAGGCAAAGTAACTAATATAGATCCCAAAGTGTCAGTAAAACCTTTTCTAGCATATTCTACCCTATACTCAGAAAAGATGAAAAAATAAAGCTTGGGGGGGAGGGGTGTTGATTCCTGTTCCTTACAAAACTGTATAGAGATCCTCTATATAGTGAGTTCAAGGTCATCCCTGATGACCCTTACACTAACTGCAATCTGTGTCCTGAAGACTCTAGATATGAAATTCACTGGATGCCCTGGATGGTTTTTTTGTTTGTTTGTTTTGTTTTGTTTTATCAATTTGACACAAACCTAGATGTATTGGGAAGAGAAAAATGCTTAATAATAAAAAAAAAAGTCTTCCATAAGCTTGATCTGTAGGTAAATCTATAGGGACATTTTCTGGAGTGGTGTTTGCGGTTTGAGCACACTGTGAGTGGTGCAGCCCGTAGACAGGTGGTCCTGGGTTATATGGGAAAGCAGGAGGCCAGGAGAGCCATGAGAACTAAGCGGCACTCCTCTGTGGTCTGACCAGATCTCCGCCTAGAGCTCCTAGTTGCCCTGTTGCCTCCAATCCTCAGCGATGGGGTGTGACCTGAAAAGTTAAGTTAAATAAATAAGCCCTTTCCTCCCCAAGATGGTTCCGGATTTTTATCGCAGCGTGAGAGACCCTGGCTAAGAACCGGGCCAGGATCAAGTTGGACACCTTTCTCTTGCCCACTGTACACCAATGCCACATCTGGAGCAGAATTTCATGGACTTAGTGCTGTGACTTGGTGCTGTCAACTGAGGTTAGAGAGCTGACTACTCAGTTTTACTGAAGAGTGGCTACACTCTTTCTTTAAGTAGACAAGGAGAGCCTGAGGCACTTCCTTCATCACTCTGCTCATTAACCCCTTTATCACAACCCAGTCAGCAAAGAGTAGGGTGGGAAGAACAGATCCAGGAGTTCTCAAAATATCAAACTACGGTTTGGCACAGAGCTTAGAAATGCTTCCAAATCAGATGGAAAGTTCCAATATACATATATATATATATATGTTTTGATGGGGGTGGGGAGAAGAATGGCTGCTTCTGAGTACTTGACATTTTCCCTAAGTTCTTTATTTTCATGTGAAATTAAGCCTTTCTCTACGAGAGATGCCTTTGGTACCCAGTGCAAATATTGCTGCCATTTTTTTTACATCTCAGTAATGACCTTTCCATTCAAGTTCGATTATTTGATCACTTGGTAATTAGCTAAATGCACCTATGAAGAAAACCTGGAGTCACACCTTCATTGACTGTGGCCAGGCATTCTGACAAAAATATCACTGACATTCTAAGAGCTCCAACTTTTGCTGGACCAGAGTTAATAATACACCTCGAGGTCACGTAAGATTGCTCTCCAACTGTGTGCTCAGCTGTTTGTTTAACCTGCCTTGAAGAGAACAAGGTAATAGCCAACCCTACTTGCCTTAGATTCCCCATGTAACCAACTTTTACAACCTAAGCTAATGCCTAGCTGCTACTTAAATTACGTATTCTTCCATTCCCTTGGCCCAACAGTGATGCATGTGTGTGTGGATGTGTTATGACCATCATTTCCTGAAACAGCAAATATAGGTTGAAAACAACCTTATAAAACAAATGCCCACCATATATGTTGAATGAGTCGTATAGATATTTCTTGATAAACGATGTTCATAAGACTGTTTGTTATTTAGGTCAGCTGTGGTCAGTTGAAGTCCGTAATTTAATCACTTGTAAAAACTCTTTTAAATATTTCTGGAAAGTATTCCTCATTCCTTCCTCCATGTGATGCTTTCCGTACTCTTCAATAAAAGAAAGAGCAAAGCCCTCTGCTAGTGACGAACACACAAGGAGAAATTCACATGACAGCTTTCAGGCAGGCACAGATTCCAACTCAGAATCGACAGCGAGGGATGATAGAAGGCACAGGAAGAACCAAGACAATTCAAATCTTCATTACCCTTGACACTAAGGGGAAGCGCTTTGATTTATTCCCTTAAAGTGACACTAATGCATTATTGGTTACTCTGCAGTTATTATAAATGTGTTCAGAGTAAGCACAACTGACCACATAGGGTTGTTTGTTTGTTTGTTTTTTAAGTTATAGCCATTGTGTCGTCACTGATGATGAAAGTCAGGACCTCCAGGATGTAAGGTTAGCAATGAAACTCTGATTTATATCCCCAGGGCTACACACAAGTTTAGGATTTTTCCAATTAGCATTTTCCAGAACTTGTTTTCTTTTTTCTGAGTATACTTTTTTGGTCTCTGAAAAAATATTTATATTTTCTCTATAAACATAAATTTGTTTGTTGTTTTTTGGTTTTTAAAGACAGGGTTTCTCTGTGTAGCCTCGATTGTCCTGGATTTGCTTTGCAGACCAGGCTGGCCTCAAACTCACAGAGACCCACCGGTCTCTGCCTCCCTGAGTGCTAGGATTACAGGCATGTGCCAGGGTCTTGCTGCATAACCCAGGACAGCTTTGATCTCACTATGTAGTGCAAGCTTGCCTCTAACTGATGCCAATCCTCTTGCCTCAGTCTCCTGAGTGCCGGGGTTATAAACACAAACAGCCACTCCTGATTAATAAACTTGCATATAATAAATGTCATATATTCTCATCATATACTGACAGAAGATGTGCTGTGCACCCGGAATCCCAAGCAAAGACTCACGCTGCCAAATATTTTCCATTTGAAACAGTATTACAGGTGTTTCCAGATCCTTTGGACACCTTGTCAATATGATAACTGCCTCGACATCAATTTATGGGTGTTTATCACATCACTTCGGTGCCCTCTTCACACCCTTCAGCTATCGAGAAGTGAAGTTCTGGTGCTGACAAGTAGAAAAAGATGTGAAAATTACACAGAGAGTAGGAACACTTTGCCTCTGCCCCTCTGTTTTCTGGCTCACCCATCTGTTCTTCCCTATAGCTGATGTAGGACCTGAACTAACATTGGGGAAGCCTTATTCTGGCTTGGAGCATCTCCTAGTGGAACGATGAGGTCAGTCTGAGATGACCAGCCATTGACAAGAACCTGTTCTAAAGAGGAGAAATCTGAACCACAGACTATAACATTTTGTGCCTGTGTTACCCAGTTAGCCCTTATTTCCGACCAGAATTCCTTTGGAGTGCCTGGCATCAAATGACTCTACCCCTTAGGCTCACAGCCACTGCCCTTGCTGCTTGCCTGCCCACTGCTTGATAGAGAACCCCAGGACCAGGTGGTTTGAAAAAGATTCTCTGCAGGATGTCACAGCACGCTGCAGACGCTCCATGCTGCAGACACTGCTGCCTGGAATAAGCAGCTATCTGTGATGGCAGATGGTCCTGATTGCCCCCTCACTGTGGCTGCCGGCTAAGTCTTGCAGGTGGAGTTCATCTCTAGTTCCCAGCCTGAAGCATCATGTTCTGGCCGGCTGAGACGACCTTGCAGCACCTACTTCAAACCTCAGTGTTTCTGCCTGCTCTCCTCCTTCTCCACCACCCCCTTTCAGATCTAGGGAGCCCTGTGCCTCACTCCCTCCTGCTTCCTGTAATGCACCCTCCCCCCCCAGATTTACCTGGACCTAAACGATACCAGGTAGCAGCCACCACCATGAGCGCCACATCAATTGGCCCTTCCTCCTTCCCTTTTAATTTTAGCAGCTCAGGTGTGGTTGTTCTGAAATTGTAACTCTTTCCAGTAGTCACAAGGCAGCTAGTGAAGGCCCTTTCCTCTCTAACACCAACCTGCCTGGCTCCTTATCTATATCTGTGCCAGCCCAGCATGACTGGCTCTACCCAGCTGGTCTTGCTCCCTTCCCAAGGAAAGTCGGAAAAGATCAGAAGATGCCGAGAAAAAAAAAAATGTTCTATCAATTCCCTCCTGTTTCCTAAGGGAGACGTTTAGCCAACAATTCTGGCTACAGCTATTTTTTTCTTCTTCTTCTTTAATTCATGCATCTAGATTCAGCAAATAAAAATACAGGCTTCCCAGTTAAATCTACATCTCAGATACACAATGCTTTCTTAATATTTAAGCCTGTGCCATGCACATTATATCACGTGTTGCTTATTTGAAATGCAAACTCAGCTTTGTGATCTGTATTTTATATGGCAACCCTATTTTAATATTCAAACAAACAAACTGAAAAAAAAGAAAAAGAAAAACCTCTTCCATGCAATGTGAGGAGCATTTCTGGGCTTGCAGGGACGGTGGAGGAATGTGAGTGTCCTGATTGTAGCAAAGAAGTGCTCAGCTATTGACATGCATGTGGCACCGGGCATGCCTGCCTGCAAAAATGCCTCTTGGAGTTTGAGCAATGACTCACACAGCAGTGAAAGCAAGAGACCCACTCAAACCCAGGCCCAAGTGGAGATGTCGGAATACCAAGTCTTCCCCGCAATTGCCAAGGAAAAAGTAAAATGTTGCAAAAACAAACTAGTCGTAAATGTCACTGGTCTCCTGCCTAGAAACAGAGTTACTTCAGACAGAGAGAGTGGATCAGGGAAAGCTCACAGTTTGCAGAAAACTTTCCTGAGAGCCTTCTGATCTCGAGTTCTAAATCAGCACTCTATCAGAGCCCACCATCCACCTCCTCAACGTGCTTCAATTCTGGTTGACTCAAAAAAACTGGAAGAAATTATCTTCCTCCATTCCACTCACTATGCAGCACACATAAAACTTCGCTGCCTGGCTAGGAACATAGCTCAGCTTGGTAGAATGCATGCCTAGCCTGCAGGAAGCCCTGGTTCTGTTCTTAGCATCACATTTACTGGAATCCCAACACTTACTTGCCTGTTACCCCAGCACTCAGAAAATGGAGGCTAAAAAGTCCAAGGTCACCCTTGGCTATTTGAGAGTCCATCACAAAGAGAAAAAGAAAGAACCCTACACTACCATAAGCATTTCTCTGGCTTGCTAAATTATGTGCACACATGTAGGGGAACACTCCGGTATTTCTCTTTCAATCAAGTTGAACACCTTTAATGTGCACAGTGTCCCATGTCCACAATGCTCCCACAACCTCAGGATGCAAGTGGGATGTGAAGAAAATAGGACGCAGAGACTGGACGGAGTCAGAACCACCCCCAGAGAACTTGGGTTCTTAATATTAGCGGAAAAGACTCCCCAGAAAGTCAGGCCTGTGCTGTTAAGGGAGATCAGCTTCAGGTTTGGGGAGGAAGGAATGAGAAGAAGAAATGAAAAGCAATGGAGGTGGATGCCCGGGTGCTAGACCACTGCCCATATTTTAATATAATTCATGGATTTATGCAGAAGGAATGCCACTGCATTGTTTAGACCATTGAGCTAAATAACAGCAATAAGATTGCATGCAGAAGAAAATGGGCTACAGGCCCACATGGGTCACTAAAGAGAAAAATCAATTTGCAAATTCATGAACAAAATTCTATTTACATTTAGTTATGAAGAGCCAACAACTTAGGACAATCTGAATCTACAGATGGAAGCATGCGGAAATTCTGTCTTTGAGTATGTAATATTATAAAACTCAAGATGTGGGCAAAATTCAACACACTGGAAGAAATGAAAATGTACATTCATTTGTATATGAATAAGATTACCATTAAGCAAGAAATAAAATAACTCCTTTAGAAGCATTCTGAGTCCTGACCCAGAAGCAAATGCACGGATGGCCTCATTCTCCATTAAAACAGCAGAGATGTCTTCACTGGGCAGCCTGAGCAAGCTACTGCACTGTAGAAAACCTTCTAACTCGGCTTCTCCCTTGGACTGCAATGCTCTTGCCCTATTCTTCTCAACCCTGGCCTTATCATTTGCTGTTCTCCTTGACGCACCACTTAGGGTGCAATGGATCCTCTCTGCTCCTGGATCAGGAGTTGCTTCACCAACTTCTCAACATGGAACGTATCGTTTGTGCTTCCTACTATTGTTTCTCTCTGTGTGTGTGTGTGTACCGTGGGGGACATTCATGTGTGGGTTTGAGCATATGTGCACATGGAGGCCAAGAGTCAGCCTAGAAGGTCAGGTTCTGGCTATGTTGGTTTTTGGGACAGAGTCTTTCCTTGGGATCTGGGACTCTCCAATTAGGTGAGTCTGGCCAGTGAGCCCTAGTGATTTTCCTGACTCTGCCTCTGATGTGCTGGGATTACAAGCTCATGTACCACACCTGGATGTGGATCCTAGGATTGAACTTGGGCCGGAATGTTTGTGGGGCAAGCGCTATATGAACTGAACCCCTGCTATTATGGTTTATTTATGGTAATGAAGATCACAGCTCACAGCTAACCTCTGCACACAGGCCTTCCTATCCTCCCTTGTCTGGGATTATACATCCCCAAACATTCTCCATCAGCTTTGGTATTTACTGTCTTTAGGTCCCCAAAATGATGTACAAAACTACACTTTCTTCACTGTCAGCCTAAAGCAGACATAAGTAAGCCAGCATTCCCAGGCCTGGAATAGTGCCTGGCATATGGTACTCAATACATAATTGTTGATTGAACAAATAAATTTGAATATGAATGAACCAAATAGAAACAGCAATTTTCATTGGCCCAGGGAACCCAGAGAGAAGGGAGTCTGCTTCTCCTACACCAACTTGGTCTCTGCTTGGAGTGGTTCCTACCCTGGAAAGTGACCTGGAACAGGGGTAAGAGCCCCACATCCACCAGATGGTCATGAAGGATTTGCAGGAATCCATGGCAGTCACTTCTGTCAACAAGGTCACCAAGGACTAGATTGAGAGTTTCTTCCATTGACCCAGGAAGATCCCTTTTAGGCCCTCTATACCCAGACCACAGACTTGCTGAGGAGGGAGGAAGAGAAGAGACAGAGTGAAAAGGTCAGGAAGCTGCTCCTTCTGATCTTGGAGGATTGTGGGAAATGGTAAGAGGAAGGGGCAGGGAATGAGGTGGAGATTGGGGGGAGGGGCAGGAAACACTGGGCATCTCTGAGAGAACTTAGGGGAGGGCGTGCTGTGACTATTATTGGAAGCATTACATACACAGCTGGGCAAGAACAGCCCCAGTACAGCAGAGGAGGCTGTACAGAAGTTGGATGAAAAAAAGACTAGGGAAACCCAGGGGTTAGGGAACTTGACCATGGACCCACAAGTAGGGAGTACCAGAGCTGGGATCCAGTCTCAGGCAGCCTGGCACAAGGGCACACTGGACCACAGCAAAAAGCAGATTTTCAGTATATCTCTTTACTCAGGGATTAAATTGTGCGTGCGTGTGCACGTGCGTTAGTTAAAATCTCCAGGTGAAAGAACCTTTGCTGAAGAAATGCACCTTAGAAACAGGGCACAGAGGCCCCTGATTTGGAACTGACCTAAATGCCTCCTCTGTATGGACTAGCTTTACTAGTACCAGTGAGCCCTAGTGATTTTCCAAAGAAAGGAGGCAGCCAACAGCTACAACTCTGGCTACAACACTGTCTTAGAGTTACTATTGCTGTGATGAAACACCATGACCAAAAGCAACTTAT
This sequence comes from Pachyuromys duprasi, assembly GCA_028658305.1. Classification (NCBI taxonomy): domain Eukaryota; kingdom Metazoa; phylum Chordata; class Mammalia; order Rodentia; family Muridae; genus Pachyuromys; species Pachyuromys duprasi. The sequence goes on from CM053743.1 coordinate 34,573,579, forward strand.
GGAGCAAAGGGTTCACCTGGCTTATGCTTCCATATCATCATCATCGGGCCAGGAACTCAAGCAAGGCAGAGACCTAGAGACAGGAGCTCACACAGAGGCCATGGAGGGCTGCTGCTCACTAGCTTGCTCCTTCTGGCTTGTTCATCCTGCTTTGTTACAGAACCCAGGACCACCAGCCGAGGGGTGGCCCCACCCACAATGGGCTGGGCTGTCCCACTTGAATCACTAATTAAGAGAAAGTCTTACAGCCTGATCTTATGGAGTTGTTTTCTAAGTTGAGGCTCCCTCCTCTCAGGTGACTCATACTTAGGTCAGGATGATATAAAACTAGCCAGCACAGACACTTATGAACCACAACAGTGACTAGCACAGCAAGATAACCCTAAGTCATGGCCTGCATGCCGTGGCAGTTTTCAAAAGCATTTTTTAATTAAAAAATATTCCATAAATAGGAAAGCCAAAGTGAGGGCCAGATATAGTCTGCGGGTTTCCAGCTTGTGTTTGGCATTTCCAGAGAACTGCTTATGAGGTATCCTTGGAAAACAGTGCAGTTTAAATTTGCAGCTTCCTTTAGAGTAGCCAAGTTGAGATACCTAGAAACTTTTTCGGATAGATTTCCCTTGCTTAACATAGTCCCAGATGTCTTCTGTTAGAATCACTCTCAAAAAAGATTTACAAATCACCTAGACTTTTCTCTTTCTTTTGTTGATGGAACTGGCGTTTCCCTGCACAGCGTCTATCATCTTTACCAGCTGTGGCTCTGAGTCACTTCCAGCTGTTTTCAGAGTCCACGTCCATGCCGATTGTGTGGTGTTACACTGCCTAGAGAATCATTCAGCGGAAAGCATCCCAAATCCATTGAGCTTTGCTCACAGTCTTCAAGCCAACAATGTTTTAAAGATACACATCAACCCATCTGTTCACATTTTTATTAGTACAAAGAAAGAAAGAAAGAAAGAAAGAAAGAAAGAAAGAAAGAAAGAAAGAAAGAAAGAAAGAAAGAAAGAAAGAAAGACAAGAAAGAAAGACAAGAAAAAACAAATGTAAGTCTTAATCATCTTAATCTTACCTGGGATAGAGCGTCTGAGTCACGCTGTGATATTACCCCTTATACATGATGCCCTATGACATCAATCATCTTTTATTATGCTGCTAAGAGTTGTCCACAAGATACAGAGCCTGAATGATTGAGGCCCACGGTGGGACAGCACCTGTGAAACAACAGAAGCCTGAGGAGGAGGGTCAGTGCGCATTAGGACGGTGGGATAAATACATATTTTCAAAACACACCCTATATAATCATACCTGCTAGGACAGCTCCTGCTAAGAAAAATGTAAATATAGCAAGTGTTAGAGAGGATGTGGAGACACTGGACTGCATGTGTGCAATCCATAACAATACTAAACGATACAGATGCTGTAGGAAAGTGTGCAGGTGCCTCAAAACATGGGAAATGTAATTTTCATATGATTCAGCCATTTCACTTCTGGGTATATAACCCAAAGAACTGGAAGTGGAGACTCAGACAGACACCTGCACAATCATGGTAACGCTTCCAACAAGAGCCCAAAGGTGTAAAGCAATCCTATTGTGTGTGCATCGATAGAGGAACGGGTAAGCAAAGGGTAGTGTGTATATGCAATCGAATGTCAGTTGTCCTGGTTAGCTTTAACTGTCACCTTGACGAGCTTAAGCTTCCCGACTCCAGTCACCCGGGAAAGCTGTCTCAAGTGAGGAACTTTCCAGATCAGATTGGCGTCTGTGGTGTCTTTATTATTAATTGATGTAGAAGGGCCCAGCCCACCATGGGCGGCACCATTCCTTGGGCATGCAGTCCTGGGCTGTGTCTGAAAGGAAGCTAAGTGTGAGTCTGCAAGCCAGCCACCAGTAGTGTTCCTCCATGGTTTCTGTTTCAGGTACCTATTTGATTTCTTGCCCTAACGTATCTCAGTGATGGACCATAATCTGTAAACTGAAATAAACCCTTTCTTCCCCTAAGTTGCTTTTGATTAGAGTGTATTATCACAGTCACAGGAAAAAACTAGGACTCAAATTAACCTTTAACAGGAGGGGAGCTGGGTGTGGTGGCTGGCTCACCCCTGTAAACCCAGGAAGCCGAGAAGCTGAAGCCAAAGTTTTGGGGTGGTCAACCTGGGCTACACTATGAGGTCCAGACCAGCTTGAACAATATAGTGAGACATAGTCTCAGAAAGTGAGTAAGTGAGAGAGAGAGAGAGAAATTCTGACACCTGCATGAACTTGGAGGATAGATGTCGCAGTGAGTGAGCTGAGATGGTGACAAGGTGACAAGTGCTACATGATTCATGGTTCCATTTACATGTAGAACCCAGAATAGTCAAGTTCACAAAGAGGGAACATGGTGATTGGCAGGGTCTGGGTAAGGAGAGAATCAGAATTGTTTAGTGGATGAAGAGATTTGGCTTCTAATAAGATAAGGTTCTGGAGAACCACTGCCCCTGAGGTGCCTTAAACAGTAACGGCCCCCATAGACTCCTGTGTGTGAATGCTTGGCCCATTGGGAGTGGCACTGTCAGGAGGTGTGGCCCTTGGTGGAGTAGGTTTGGTCTTGGAGGAAGCCTGTGGGGGTGGGCTTTGAGGTGTCCTATGCTCCACCTATGTCCAGTGTGGCTCAAAGTCCCTTTCTGCTGCCTGTGGATCAAGAAGTAGACCTCTCAGCTCCTTTTCCAGCACCATGCCTGCGTGCACACTGCCATGGTCCCCACCATGATGGTAAGGGACTAAACCTCTGAACCTCTAAGCCAGCCCCAGTGAAATGTTTCCCTTTATAAGAGCTGCTGTGGTCATGGTGTCTCTCCACAGCAATGAAACCCTAACTGAGACAGCCTAACAATGTGAATACAACAACACTAGCAGCCACTTCCAAATGGCAAGAATGGAAAGTTTTATGTGGTGTGTGGTTCACAAGTAAAAACAAATAAAATAAAATAATAAACAGACCCACCAACCTCCTTTAAAAAGTAAAACCCTACATGTTTAAGTCACTCACCAGGATGAGCAAAACTTCCTGAAAATGGGCACTACTGCAAGAGCCTACTTGGTAATCTTTGGACCAATAGACTTCATGCCCGTGATGCAGACTTGCAAAGGGACAGAGCAAAGAAGCCTGGAGTTAACCAGAAAGGAGCATGGGTCCCAGGTCAACTCTATGGGAGGAGCCTTGGTATGTGTCCCAGGCAGGGGTAGCATGTCAGTCTCTTCCCATCCTCCACTCCAAGTAAGGATTTTGAACATGGAAACACATGACCTAACAGAGATGACAGATGAAATGCTACTCTTCTCAAAGTTAGGCACAAACTAGTTGAATGGGTGTTTGCCACCTACCAGCTCAGGGCTCTAGCCACTGTACCAGAAGTCCCACTGTTGATAAGAGACTATGCATGGATGCCAAAGTGTTCCGCCATTCTCAGGGCCACTGGAGTCATTATGGTGAATACCGTTACACACCAGCCCTATCTTTCAGCTTCTTAACTGAGGCCCTTCTGAAACTTTCCCAGCCTGCTGCTGTGGATCACAGTTTGGTGAGAGGGGTGGATGGCCTGGATGAGCACCAGGGGTAAGGGAGGGAAGGAGAGCCTGTCAGCAGTTAGCCTGGAAAGAACAGGCAGGTTACAGTAAGGATGTGCGCAGGGAGAAAGAACTGGACAGAGGAAGTGGAAAAACACCTTTCCCCTACCCTCTTCCCAAGGGCACTCACACAAATCTGGCACAAATAGTTAACCTTACAGACTTTCACTCTCAGGATAGACACCATTTCCTCCCAGCCCTCCAGTAGAGCTCATACGGAACTGTGAAGCATATTTTGGAAGCCAGAGAGCCAATAGAACATCTGCTTGCTTCAGGGAAAAGTTAACACTTATACATTTTCAGCTCAACAATGCCCTGGCATCCCAGAGTTATAGCCTCATTGTGACCAGTCTCCCCTTCCTCCAGACAGACGTAAGTACAGTGATAAGGGGAAGGGACCACCTAGAAAACCAGCTGTGGGTAGAACCCAGTGTTAGAGCACTTTCCTGGCATGCTCACGGCCCTAGGTTCAACCACAGCAACACAAAGAGGAAAGACCAGAACACAATATAAAAGAATGCAAAGAGCCTACCACAAGGATTGAATAGCAGGCAGAATACCTTCCATGGAGAAGCCCTGGGCTTCATGGTTCCAATCTCCGCCTCCCCTTCCCCCATCAAATGAGGCTGAGAGAATGTACCAAGCCTAGCTGTGCCATGCTATAGCGGCTCATGCTTTGCTGGCACTTAGACAGAGGCATGTAGAAAGCACCGCATTGCCAGAACAGCAAAGAATTAGTGGAGGAGTCAACAGTAAAATCCAGTCTCCTGCAGTGGTGAGGCAGTCTGGCAAAGCTGACTTGCCATCCCCTTTCCTCTCTTGTGTTTCCTCTCTTCCCTTGATCCATTCACAAGACTCATGAGTTTAAATAGGACTTCAGTATAATTAAGTTTGAGAACATTTTCCTGGGCAATAGGAAGGTGTGGCGAATGGACTTAAGGGGGATTACATTAAACATGGCAGGGCCCATTATGATGTTTGCTGAGTGAATGAATGATGGGTTAGAGTAAGAATAGTGTGGAGGTTGGCTTGGACTAGCCAAGGTCATATAAGAAAGCATCACCAACTGGGTAAATGTTAATGGTTCAGGCAAGATTCTGTGTCTGGGCAAGACTGCTCTCACTCTATAGACATGACACCTTCTAGTGGTCTTCACTTGCTGAAGGGCTACAGTCTCATTCATGTTAGAGGGCAATCCCAATATCTCCAAAAGTTACCACTCATTGATTCTGACACAGTAGGACTAAGTCCTTATCATAGGATCTGGGGGAAATGTGTGCTCAGGTCTCAGCAGAGATGTAGACTAGCAATTGGATATGGTACAGACCTTATCTCATATGGTTCACAGCAACCATAGACGGTCAGCTCATGCCTGTCTGTGGGTGGGAAAGATGTAGAGGCAGTGGACCGCTGGCAGATATTTGACAGGCAACCTGGGCAAAAAAGAAAACCCTGACTTGTAGCGCTTGCTAAGTCTCACGGTCGAGATATAGCTGCTGTGACCTGCCAGCTGGGAAGATTGCTCAGTGTTTAGAGTGCTTCCCACACATGCATGACCCCTAGAGTTCAGATCTCCTAGTCCCCAAGTCAAATGCTGTGTGGGCATGGCAGCTCGCCTGTAATTTCAGCCCCAGGAGACAGAGACAAGGATACTCAAAGCAAGCTGGCTAGAAGACTAACCATAGCGGTGAGCGCTAAGTTTGATTCAGAGACCCTTCCCTCGGTGGATAGTTTGGAAGAGCAAAGGAAGATGATTCATGGCATCAAATACACATACACACATGCAAAGCTCGCATATATACACTATGCATACCATTCATTCACACATGTAATGCACGCATGTGTGTGCACACAAAAATGGAAAAGCAGATAAAGGTTTATTACTTACAGATTCCAGGAAGAGGTCAAGAGGAAAAGGAGGCATATCCGGAACAGTACTCTCAGACAGTGGGTAGGGAACAAGTCAAGAGATAAGCAGGAGACTATGAGCTGAAGGCTTTACTAGGGCCCAAGGCCTTGCCTAGGTAAGTTCCTGTGGCAGGGTTAGATTGTTTGACTTGATTTGATTTTCAAGGCTAGGCCTGGAAACTTGGGATAAGTTATGCTGAGTTCACCTGGCTTGACGCACAAAGAAGGTGGACAACCTGGTCAGGTTATGGCTCTACCTGTATAGAACATGAGACCAAGAACTGGGTGGAGATGTCTAAACCTTGTCAAGAGTGACAGGCCAAAGACAGGATAAGCAGCTGGATCTAAGCAGCATTCAAATGAGTAAGCGTGTTGGCCATCAACACTAATAGTGAGCCTGCCCTGGCCCCTCTCTGCCAGCTAAGTAACTGAGCAAGCTCTGCCCTGCTCACCGGGGGCAGAATCAGAGCTCAAAGGGAGACCTCATGCACACCTCACCTTTTTAGCCAAGCACTCTAGCACCCAAAATGTAAAACAATCCCCTTGGGGTAGCAGCTCTGTCAAAGGAAAAGGGAAGGGTGGGACGAGGCTTGGTTCGTTTATTACATGAGCCAAATACTTTCCATTTTTCTCATCCAGGAAGTCGGAAGAATCAAGAGACCAAAGGTCAACAACCACTTCACATTCAGCTGCCAAAGAAAGAGCGCTGAACTTTCCAGAGGAGCTTGTCTCCTGAACAGAGGCTTCTGAGGGGAACTTGCTGGAGCCTGACAGGAGTTCTCAGAGGACAACAGGGACAAGTTGCATGCAGTTCACAGAATTCCACCTATGCCATGGAGGACACCACACAGAAGGCAACTCTGCGGTATCTCTTGAGGTCACAGAGTTAAACCATTAGCTTTCTCTAAGTCTTCTGAAGCCAGGTCCTATGATGGTGTTGGCATAATTTCCAGATCCTTCCACTCTTCAGCGTGGCCTTCTGCACTCAGCCTTGGTCACTTGGTGAAATCCTCAGCTTGATTGAGGCCATGAACACCTGGTTATTGGATGCTTGATTTAATATCTGTGAAGTTCCACATGACTCACTAGAAAGAGCTTTGGACTGCATTCTAGTCACAGCCCTGACCAGTGGCCCAGTGACCTTGGTTCCAGGACTCTGCTTGGTTTTGTTATACAAAAGTGCATCAAATCGTTGCTAATTTTTTTTTTTCTCTGAAAGGCTATGGTTCTGTGACACATAAGTATTTTCATTTCCTAAGTGATCCACTCCAGGCAGAAGCTGATGGGGTGAAACTAAGTTGCAAATAAAACACCAATAACAAGAAACATTCCCATGGAGCTTATTAGTGCCAGCACTCAGAGACGCTCTGTCCAATGTGAAGATTAAACCTTGCTCCCTCCCACCTGAGCTATTCTATACTGTGTAGCACAGGGCTTTCAGGCTGTGCCTTGTCCTCAGTGACTCCATCTTTTGAGACAGCAGCATGCTCCATTTTGAGTGTGAGTGCTGAGAAGAAAGACTCTGCATGTTGTTTGTGTGAGTGAGTGAACAGCCACCACCTCCAAGCATAGACCACAAGGTGCAGATCGACAACATTCACACAAATTAACTATGAACACTGAGGAATCCATTTCGGATAGACCTCAAGCCAGGCCTACAATGATGTCTTCCCTTCAGGCGGGGCTAGAAAAGAAGGACCATCTCAAGATTGACATGTAGCAAGGAGACCGACCCATCACCTAGCCTCTCATCCCAAACCTCATTCAGAAAACTTGCCACACATAAAGGGCCTCTGCCTCTGGCCCTGGGCTCCAGTTCAGGTTCAGTTTCTCCTGCATGGGACACACAGTCTGCTCCAAACTGACACTGGAGACAACTGCCACCCGGATTTCTGTTTGAAAACCCTGTACCCTAAATAGCTGTACGCCAAATCTGTGGAGACTGAGTCTGAACCTTGCTGGGAGAGGCAACTGTCAAAGTGGTCTGACCCACCGTCAAGAATGTGATGAACTCATCTCTGTCCCAGGCAACTCGTTTGGGGTCCTGTTGCCAACGAGCTGCCTGAGGAACGAAGTGACAGGCTTTCCAGCAGCAAACTAGAGAAGGGGCTGACTCCCTCTCTCAGCGTTCCTTGGCCATGACACAGACCGTTCCTCCCCTTGCTACAAGCTATCTGGTGAGAGTTTGGTAGAGCCCAGTGGGACTGCATGCTGGGCTCCCAGGGCCTCTGATATTCTACCAGTTCATGCTTACTCTTCTACATTGTACTGAATACCTTGGTGGCGTTCTTATAGACTTGAATGGTGTCCAGGAGCAGCTACTCTATGCTCACAGCCTCCTTCTCCTCTTCCTCTTCAAAGATGCCCACCTTCTTTGGACTTCAAGTCAGCCTGGGCCTTCTGCTGGAGCTCAAGAATAACTGACTTTGAAGATATTTCTGGCAGTTCATCATTTACCATAAAGTCCCCAAACATTCAAGAACATGCCCACAATAAACCAACTGAGTAAACCAAATCGGTAGGAAAAGTGAATTGGAGAACAGATGAAGAACTGGCTGTTAAAATAGGCAGTGGACCAAGCTGAGAGTGATGGTACAGACGGCTGTGGGTTTTCAGCAAAAGCCTGAGCGAATTATCATGGAACCACATTCACATTATATTGCAGTTATCACTAAGCCATGAGCAGTAAGCAGGGAATCTCAGTTACAAATCATTGGTCCGCTGCTGCTGTCTAGGGAGAGTGTCCGCCACGAAGACCTTCAGGGCCAGATGCCTGTGTTTGCCTTCAAAGAGCCCTTTCATTTGTTAGAACTAAACTGTATAGTACAAGCCCATCACTTTCATCTCCCGTCCTTGCCTTAATCTCCATGACCTTAACCCGGCCCCTGTATGAACATGTGTAGGGCCCGTGAATGGAACCCCATAGGCTTCCTTTGTTGGAGGAGAGCACACTGTGGCAGGTATTAAATCTTTCTCTGCTCTTTCCCCCACTTCCCCCACCATATTGGCTGTGCATGAGATGAGCTGTAAGCAGCAGGTCTCCTGTGTTGAGATCACTCCCTGGGCAGTGTGTACAAGACTCTGTGTTGCTTCATCCAAGCTCCATTCCAGTGAACAGACACTCAGCTCTCTGCTGATTCCCAACTGGTACCTGGGCTGGAAGCAGTGTTCCCAGCCAGCATGGCACCCTGAGAATTCTGATCCAGGTCCTGCTTACAGATGAGTCCCATAGAACTTCTCTAAGCAAACATTTCCAGAAACACAGCGTCGCCGTTCATTGAGTTTCTCAGACAATCATTAGAAGTTACCACCTTTCACTTACTGTAAAGAGAAGTCCGACCAAGTGGACTTGGATGTGAAGCTGTGGAGGTGGAAAATGTTCTTCGTGTCTTAGATTGGGGGGAAGTGTCCAAATCTACATCATTAGTTCCCCCATTCCTGCACTGGCCCAGTGGCTCATGAGAGAACAAGAGTGAAAAGCAGACACTCATTTATCTCACATACCCAAATGTACAGACCAATAGAAGCTAAAAAACTCAGACCAAAAGAAAGGCTACTTGGAGTTGCACAGAGGGAAGTCTTATATTGTAACTTGTCCCTTATTGGAGGATATTTTTGTGCACTGTCTATTCAGATGATGATTTCTGTGCCCCAAGATCCGGCTGCAGTTCTGATGTAGGCATTATCATGTCTATGAAGAATCTCTTGTATCAATATTGTGTAGACAATGCTTCCCAGTTATCTCTGATTGGTTAACAAAGAAGCATATGTGCCAACAACTAGGCAGAGGAGAGGGCAGGCAGGACTTCCGTTCCCAGTCTGAGGAGTCTCAGGTAGAGAAAGGAGGAAGAAAAAAAGGAGGAAAGCCTCATGAGGAGAGAGAGAGATCAGAAAGTCAAAGCAAGACTGAGATGGCAAATAAAAGGTACCAGGCTGGGAGGTAGCAGCCAGACTTGAGTAACTGAGTTAGAATGGACGACCATCTATCTGCCCTGTTATAGAGCTTAAGGCTTGTTCAATAGATCTAATAGGTCTCTAGGTCATTTTTTTGGAGCTAGAGCAGGCATAAAAAGGCCCCCATTACTCTATTTCTACAGTCCCTCTTCTCAATTTATTCAGGGATCCCTCTCCCTCCCTCCTCCCCTCTCTCCATCTCTGTCTCTCTCTCTCTCTGTATGCATATGTGTGAATGTGTGTATCTGTGCCCAATTCATGCAGCTGTAAGGTGGACGGAGGAGGACACTGGATATCCTATCGCATTCCACCCCGTTCCTTTAAGACAGGGTCACTAAACTTGAACCCCACTGTTTCAGCTCCCAGGATACTGTTGTCTCTGCATCCCCAACTCTCCCCAGGCCCAGCTTTTTTACAGGGAGACGAGAGATTTGAACTCAGGTCATCATGCTTGCTCAGAAAGTTCTCTTACTTGCTATCCCATCTACCCATCCCCCACTCGGTGTCTTGAACAGAAAAGTGCTTTGCAAAGAGAGGACTCTGCCACCATTTAAAGCTGGAATAGCTACCTGATTTAAAGGTTTTCTATAGCTGTATACAGTATATATTCATATGTAAAATAGCATCTGTGTGTGTACACTCACGTATGCACATGTGTGCGGAAGCCAGAGATTCAGTTCAAATGGTCTTCCTAGATCTCTCTCCACCTTACTTGTTTTTGAGACAGTGTCGCTCCCTAAACCTGGCACTCACTGATTCATCAAGGCTGTCTAGACACAGGCTCTGAGGAGCCATTTGTCTCTGCCTCCCAGCAGGGCATTGCTGAAGTGTGCCACTTACGGCTGCCTTCTTACCTGGGTCTCTGCAGCTCAGGGTGGCCTGGGAACTGTCCTGCAGCAACTAGCTATCTTCCTGTCTCAAGCTCCCAAGTGCTGGGATTCCAGATGTGAAACACTGCACTTGCTTATTTTCCTTCCTTTTGTAAACACCACAGACTTCATGGCCTTTTGAAAGTTCAACCAAGTTACCATTCTTAGAACAAACCCAATTTGATAATCTTTATATTTTTGCTCAATTTAATTTTACAACATTTTGCCAAAGATTTCTGCACCTATGTTCACTAAAAAAAAAAAAAAGAAACAAAACAACAAACCCTGAGCATGCTAATCTTTCAAATGCTGACATTCTCAAAACAGCATTTCAGAAATATTAGTATTAATATTAATATTAATATTAGTGTTCTTGCCTTCTTAAATGTTACGACTTTGTTGTTTATTTTTTTGTGAGCAGATTTTGGTGTTATCTTACGGTTTTATTTCAGGTTACTATTGTTGTGATGAAACACCATGAACAAAAAGCAACTTGGAGAGGAAAAGGTTTGCACCACATCACAGTTCATCATCAAAGGAAATCAGGATAGGAACTCAAGCATGACATGGACCTGGAGGAGGCAGGAGCTGATTCAGATGTCATTGAGGGGTGCTGCTTACTGGTTTGCTCCAAATGACTTGCTCAGACTGTGTTCCTGTAGAACCCAGAACCACCAGCCCAGAGATGGTACCGCCCACAATGGGCTGGGCCCTTCCCTAATCACTAATAAAGAAAATGTCCTATAGGCTTGCCGACAGCCTGATCTTACAGAGGCATCTTCTCATTTGAAAATCAAAGTTTCCTTCCTGCCATGTGATCAACATCTAGAGAGAGAAAGAGATAATTACAGCACCCCAAATGCTCACTATTGGTCTTCTTTCAGTCATTACTTCCATGGATGTGGTAGTTTGACTGAGAATGGCCTCCCATAGGCTCATATGTACTATACAGTTTAGTTCTAACAAATGAAAGGGCTCTTTGAAGGCAAACACAGGCGTCTGGCCCTGAAGGTCTTAGTGGTGGACACTCTCCCCAGACAGCAGCAGCGGACCAATGATTTGTAACTGAGATTCCCTGCTTACTGCTCATGGCTTAGTGATAACTGCAATATAATGTGAATGTGGTTCCATGATAATTCGCTCAGGCTTTTGTTGAAAACCCACAGCCGTCTGTACCATCACTCTCAGCTTGGTCCACTGCCTATTTTAACAGCCAGTTCTTCATCTGTTCTCTGATTCACTTTTCCTACCGATTTGGTTTACTCAGTTGGTTTATTGTGGGCATGTTCTTGAATGTTTGGGGACTTTATGGTAAATGATGAACTACCAGAAATATCTTCAAAGTCAGTTATTTTTGAGCTTTTCAGAGCCCTGGTCGCACATTTGGGGGTTACCAGAACCTCTTTCTTTTCTCTCTCCCAGTGATCCTACTCAAGGGCCTCCTGAACCCCACAGCCTCTGTGTTCACTTTCAGAACCGCCAACTTCGTATAGGAGAAGAGGCAACCTTACATACTAGGCTCACCTCTCTTAAATTCTTTCTTCTTCCAGGCTTTGCTGCCTGGATGTTTACTTTCTTAGTAGCGTATCAGTTCCTTCAAATGTTATTATTGCTATTGTTGTTATTATTACTGTTATTACTATTAATACTAAAACTCCTAATTATTCTTAACAGGTAGCTGTCCTAGGCAGCTTAGCCACTTTGGGAAGCAAAACATGAGTCACGTTTTTCAACAAATGCCATTTCAGAATAAGAACGGATCTTATTTCTGGGGGCCTGTTATCTCTTCCCTAACAAGATGGATTTACTGCTGGCTGTCACACCTGGTGGTTCTCCTTGGGAGTTTTCTGGAAGCATGGGCCTAGTGCTGTACACAGTCTGTTCTTGCCACAAGAAAGCACACGTGCTCAGCCTGAGGAACTCCCGAATGTGAGAAGGGGCTGTCCACTGTGAGACACACACCTTTCTCATCCAAATGATGGCTTTTATTTTTAACGGGGCCTCAAACTTCCTCCACTCTGCCTGAGACACATGCAGTGATAAGAGCTGATTGTAAGGAAGTGTGGGGGAAACTTCAGAAATCCCAAGTGAAACTCATTTACCAATACCACATGGATCTTACATGATCAAAGAAACCAGAGCATGACCTCTCATGGTCTTCTTCACAGGCATAGTGGTTGGAATGAACATGGCGCCCATAGGCTCCCATATTTGCATGCTTAGTCCCCAGTTAATGAACTGTTTGGAAGGATTAGGAGGTGTGCAGCTAGGGGTGGGTCTAGATAAATTATAAGTCATTATCATAGCCCCTGATCAGCTTCTAGACTTGAGACACTTTATAGACTGCAAATCTCTCAAATGAAGGGATTCTAGGTTCTCTTAAGGATCCCAGTATATCATCCCAAATTTACACTCTAAGTCTTTCTCCTAGCTTCCCCAAAGTGGTTCTACAATCTTTGCGAGAGTAACTGTGCTTTGGAGAAAGACAAACAGTTAAAGCTTTGGCAATCTTCAGGACAGTGCCTCTGAGCTGAGAGGGATTGTGGGATTAATAGAACATTATTGTGGTCCACCAATGAGAGAGAGCAAGTGGTCCCTTGGTCTTGCAGAATGCTGAAGTATTATCTTAAGCTTACCCAGGCAGCAATTGCTACACCAGACACAGCTTTGTTGCCTGAGTCACTTAACTCAACCATGGTGTCTGACATGAATCTTTTGACCCATCAGTTGTTGTCTTTCCCCATCCCTGACAAAGAGATGCACAAGAAAGCAGTGAACTTAACCTGGCAAGGCCAGCAACACCTTCACTATCCAACTCCAGCCCTGTGTCATAAAACAGTTAATGGAGACCTGGACATGCTTCCTTTCCTGTAAGGTCACATTGACCTACAACATTGACACGGTAAGCAAGATATTTCAGGGAGAAGCTGGAGAAGCGGTTCAGTGGATAACAGTGTTTGCTGTGAAAGCAAGAGAAGGCCTGAGTTCAAATCCACATAAAAACCTGGGCATAGCTGCATACACCTGTAAACCTAGTGTTTGGGGAAGGCAGACACAGTTGGATCCTGGCAACTTTCTGGCCAGCCAACCTAGCCAAAGTGACAAGCTTCCATGTCAGTGAGAGACCCTGTCTCAGACAGACAGACAGATAGATAGACAGACAGACAGACAGACAGACAGACAGATACACAAATAAAATAAATAAGGTGTAGAGCAATAGAGGATGACAGTTAATGTCCTCAGGCATTTGCACACACATATTTGAATATACCACACACACACATACACATCGTAACAACACTGTTGATAATATATTTGCGTGTCAGAGAGAGGAAACAAACACAACAAACTTGGGAGGCTTTCTCCCCACCCAGGAACATTTGAGGGATCTGGTGGTACCAGGCTTGTAGAGATGTTCTCTGCAGCTGAAGATAAGATGGTGCATGCGTACTCTCTGGGTGGGCCCACATTTGGCTTGGTAAAGAAACATGTTCTTCACTAGGCATACTATTCTTGTTGACTTGCCAGGTGACTATTAGTTTTGAGTGAGGTAGGTTCAGAACACAAGAAGATGCTCTCTGTCATGAGTCTAGGATATGGGGCAGGTTAGTCTGCTTCTTGGACTGTTCATGACCTGGTGTAATGGCTATTCTCAGTTGTCAGTTTGACCACATCTGGAATCCACCAAAGCTCAAGCGGCTTGGGACACCCGTGAAAGACTTTTGTTGACTGAGTTACTTCAAGTGGGATGACCCACCGGTCATCTGGATGGTTTGAGATCGGCTGCTTCTGGTGGCAGCTTACGTAAAGGACATGCAAGAAGGGAATGCTTGCTTTTGCCTACTTGCCCTCCATCTCACTGGCCAGTCCATGCCTTTATGAGCACTAGAGCTACTTCTTCAGGATCCTGACTCATACTGAAGACCTGCTGAGACATCCAGCCTTGTGGATTGAATAACTACTGGATTCTTGGAGTTTCCATTGGTATACAGCCATTGTTTGACTAGGGAGACAACAGGCTGTAAGCTACTGTGGTGTGTGTGTGTGTGTATTTATTCTATCAGTTCCTAGAGAACTCTAATACAGTCAACAAAAATGTACTATTTATAGCATCAGTGGCAGACAAGAATGTCCTTTAGAGCCTTGGCAAGCCCTATTTGGGATTCAGCATAGACCATGGGATTTTGCAGCAAGGCCTTGTCATCTTCTACAGGTAACTACTCCTGTCTTATGAAACACCCCTTGAGCAATTATTGGGCCTGGATAAACACTGAGTGCTTAAGTATAGGTACTGAATTACTGTGAGAACTGAACTGCTCTTCATGAACTGGGTGTTGGCTGGCCCTCCAGACCAACACAAAGCATGCTCTCCAGGACTTCAAACAGAAGCAGAGTGTGTGAGACCAGGCCTGAGCAGCCTGGAAGGCATGCCGAAATCGTATAAAGGAACAGCCCAAATATCCATACGTCTCTCTCTTGCTACATTGCTTTCACTCTTCCAGCTGTCCCTGGTGCCTTGAAGGGGAATCTCCTTGCTACCTGCTGGCAAGGAAATAGAGGCCTTTTTTGTAAAGAAATGATTCTGATATGTAGGGAGGGACCACCTCAAAGAAGGCAGCTGCAGCCCCATGACCCTTCCCAGGACACTGCTGAAGAGCAGGGTTAATGGGAGTTCCTGGATTGCTGGACATATCAATACATGAACTATGACTAACATCTCGGCTGGGTGAGCACAGGCTTGCGAGAAACAAGACTGTGAAATCGGAGACAAAGAAATGGGTGGGCAAGACCAACCCATACACATCCTGTTTGAATGCTCACCAAAGGTGATCTCAGCAGAGGTAAGTTTTGACCAATAAGGTGGCAATTGATTGTCCCTGTGGATACCAGTCAGCCTTTATGCCAGACAGTCCTGTCATCATCAGATTGGTTCATGAACAAGTGACTGTGGAAGCAGAAGTAGCAGTTAAACACGGGCTTGGCAACCAAGGCTGGTCTGGCTAAGATCACTGCTGAGTGGTCACTGTGCCAGCAGCAAAGACTAATGCTGACCCATCTGTAAGAACCATTCTGGGATGAACAGGAAGTATCTCACAGCAGGTAGATTGCACTGGACAGCTTCCATCATGGACACGACAACCAACAACCTTTTTCTGTCAGATTCAACACTTAACTCTGGAGATGCATTTGCCTTCCCAACATTCAGTGTATTCACCCAAACTCCCAGTGGTGAACTTACAGAATGCCTCACTCACCGTCAGAGGCAAGCCAAACAGCATTGTTTGAGATCAAGCAACTCACTTCACAATAAAACAAGTACAGCCCTGAGCCATGCTCATGGAATTGACTGATTGTGTTCCAACCATGGTGTGATCTATAGCGATGTGGGAAGGGGACACCATGGCAGGCCCACGCCACAGTTTAATTCCCTGAGGAATTACACCACACAATCAATCCAGTATAAAGGGAGTTTGTTGGGGGAAAGAAGGAGTGAGGGCCGGGAGAAGGGGAAGAGGCAGTGAGTGAGCCATGAGGACAGAGGGACAGGGCAGAAAAGGAGAGGAAACGGGTGCCTAGTACACATAGAAACAGGAAGAACAGCGCGCTCGAGAAGCTATGACAGAGAGAGAAATGGGGGGGGGGTTCTTATATCCTGGTACACCTGGTGGTAGCAGGTGATAACATAAGCAATTTCCAGGCCCCCGGCTGAATCACCTGTACACTAACAATCATCCTAAAGTGACTGGCACAATGAAACTGTGGAGCAGCCCTTTGAAAACTCACAAGAGGGCAATTCTTTGCAGAGCTGGGACAAGGTTCCCCACAAGGCCGTACATGCTCCCAGTCAGTTGGGCTGTTTTCTGAAACAGAGGATTCATGGGGCCAGGAGTCATGGGTGGGGACAGGAGGGGCCCCATTCATTATTACCTGTTGTGACTCACTTGAAAAATTTGCTTCCTCACTCTGTGGCCTTTGCTCTGCTGGCCAAGAAATCTTGATGCCAGCAGGAAAATGTTTCCACCAGAAGGTAGAACGATGGTTGCATTGAGCTGGGAGTGAAGACTGCTACTCACCATAAGGGAGCTCTCACGCCTGCGAATTGACAAAAGGGGTTACAGGTGGTTTAGGGTCACCGGTGCTAAAACGAAGCTGCACTCTTTTTCTCCTCGGTGGTGCGAACACAGTAGATTCAATGAGCATGGCTCATGGCTGCGTTTATTTTGCAGGGAGTTGAGTTTCTTGATTGCAAGCAATGCTGTGCACACGCCACTGTTGGTGAGTCGGGGCATTCTCTTAGTGTACAAAGAGAAACTCCACAGCGGAAGCAGAGAAAGCAGGTTGAGAAGACAGGAGATCCTTTGGGCGTCTCAAAAGAAAGGCTAGGGGGCTGCAGCTCACCTGGAAGAGCCCTTGCCTAGTATGCACACACGCCGGAGTTCCATCCCCCGCACAACACACATTGGTCATGATGGTTGCACACCATCATGTAATCCCAGCACTTGGAGGCAGAAGGATCCTAAGTTCAAAGTCATCTTCTGCTACATAGTGACTTTGAGGCCAGTGTAGCCTGCATGAGACCCTCTCTCAGAATAAAGTAATACAACATTTAAAAATGAGAATGAGTAGTTATGACAGCCCGGTGGAAGAGAGACTCCTGATGCTGGGGCGCTTCAGGATGAAGGTGTGGTTCTCTCTACCAGGTTAACGAAGAGCAGCTGGCATGCTTGCTGAAGGCAAAGGAAGGCAGCATGGGTGATAGTAAAAAGACAGTTACGTCAGGCTTCCACATGAACAGTTACAGACATGAGGGCTGTAACTGTCACTGACATTTCCTCCTGCTGTAACAATGTGAGTATATGTGCCAGCCCTATCAATGCAGACCTCCATAACAAAGTTCAGCAGACCAGGTGCCTTACAAGCAACAGACATGCACTTCTCCCAGCTCTGCAAGTCTGAGGGCAGAGAACTAGCACCGTCAGAGTCTACGGAGCAGCCTTTTCCAGACTGCACGCTACAGCTTTTCCTTGATTTCTCCAATGGCAGTAAGAATACTCTTTGGAGTCTTTTTTTTTTTTTTTTTTTTTTTTAAGATGCTGCTCCGTTCATGACCCAGATATCTCCTAATGTCCTCATACCAGAAGCTGGAATTCCAACAATCAAATTTGGGGGCAGCTATTAAGTCATCTCTCTCTCTCTCTCTCTCTCTCTGTCCCCCGCTCCCACATTCCCTCTCCCCATTTCTCCCTTTTCTTAGTCCCTTATAACAACTCTAACACACTTGACACATTTAAGTATTAATTTTATATCTAGTATGTAAGCCATTGTATATACCAAGGACAGTAGTTACTATAAAATTCCATTTATATGGCATTCTGGAAAATTCAGGGAGGGAAGGGTGGATCAGGGGTAGCAGGGCTTGACAGAAGAGATCACAGGTATTCTCTCTTCAGTGAAATGGGCCAATTCAAGACAAATTAAAATAGAAAGGCAAGTTTATTGGGAACAGCACCTGGGCAGGTTCAGTGGTCCCAAGGAGTGGGGCCCGGGGAAGTTGCCACGCAGGCAGGGAGACAGAGAAGGTGGTATTGATAAAGAACGAGGGTGTGCTCAGACAGGGGAGAGAAGGGAACCGAATTATCTGGATTATATAGTGAAGATCCTCTGGGGAAGAGGAAGCCCAAGCCTGGGTTGGAAAGTTCAGGG
Source organism: Pachyuromys duprasi (assembly GCA_028658305.1). Lineage (NCBI taxonomy): Eukaryota > Metazoa > Chordata > Mammalia > Rodentia > Muridae > Pachyuromys > Pachyuromys duprasi. The sequence goes on from CM053743.1 coordinate 34,591,621, forward strand.
TAGAGGGCTGGGTATGCCAGCCACGCCCTGTAACAGGTGGGGACTGAGGGATGCTGGAAAAGCTGGAGACCAGGACCACTTTGGTTAAATAGACACCTCAGCCACTTGTCCCAGGTCTGAATCCCAATAGGGCACGAGTGAGATCCTTAACGGAACCAAGCAGCCCACAGAACTTACCCACTTCAACCATCATAGTTCCTCACAGGTGTCTGTGGTGTCTTGTGCCTCTCCAACCAAGTAGGAATGGGGAGAAAGCTCAGTTTACCAGTTATTCAAATAAAGGACTTAACTTAAAAAAAGAAAAAGAAAAAAAGCTAGATTCTGTGTGAGAAAAATGAATCTTTTCCTAACACATCCTTCCGGCACAGATGACTGTTGAGAGCAAACAGCTAGATGTCCTAGAATTCAATTTTGACATTATTTCCTAGAGATAGCATCAGATCCCATAGTTGAGGCTCAGTTATTGGGACCGAGTCCTTCACTTCCAAATGTCAGTCATGAATGCTGGGTGTTTTACTGCTGTTTTTAATCAGTTGGCTATTACATGGGTTTTCATATCTGCTCCTAGAGTTCATCTGTGTGAGTTCACAGGACTTGGGATTACACTGCTATTTATCAGTTTATTATAAAGGATACTACAAAGACCACAAATGAAATGGCAAGGGTATGGAGCTCCTACACACTCTCTGGGACCACCACACCCGGTAACTGTCATACTCGGGGGTTCAGAAGCTCCTATCCTTTGTGTTTGGCTGGCATAAATGAGGCAAGGGGAACTGTGTTGAAACATGATGGCAGAGGAAGTATATGACCTAGCACTAGTACTCTGGGTTGAAAACAGCAAGGCCTGTCCAGATTCTTCTTGGGTCTCTAGGGTGGCATTCTCTTTTTCCAAGTTATGGGGCAGCACCCCGCTAGGAGGAATAGACCAAGTTAGATAACTGAAATAACCTATGGCTAATCCAAGACCAAGGAGCAGGCGAAGAGCTTCCATGATTTAACTTGGGTAAGAGATGTTCTAGCTTGTATGACCTTGCCTTAGGGAGGGGTAATTCAGGAACCGTGGGTGGAACCCAAAAACGAAATACATTTTCCTCTTAACTTCATTTTCTCTCTACACTTCCTGAAATGTTCCAGAGTGGTCAATAAGCTCAGTGTACTCAGTGTAGAGAATTCTGTCTGGCTTGACCGCCTTCTGTTCTATAATCAGCTGTCATGTCCATAAGCCACTGGCTAGACTCAACTACATCTGTGAACTCCCAGCTGGCAGATATCCAGGCTTCTGACTGACTAGCAAAGCTAGACCCAGAGGTGTGCATATGACCTCTGAGGGACAGTTTTCTTCACTGATCCCCCTGCATACACAACGTCTCAGCTGCGACATTGTCTGAGTCTGTGTCTTCTGACCTACTGTGGGCAAGTGGCTCGTGCCCACTGCGGTGGTTTGAGGAAGAATGTCCCCCATAGTCTCACATGTTTGACCACTCGATTCCCAGTGGATGCTGCTGTTGGGGGAGGTTTAGATGCTACATTGCTTAAGAAAGTACATCACTTGGTGGGGGGTGACCTTTGGGGTTATAGAACCTCACCTTACTTTCAGTTGTTTCGCTTTTGTAGTTAGGGACATGACCTTTGAGCTTCCTACTCTGGTCACCATAACTGCTTGCTGTTGTGACTCCCTGCCACCACGGACTCTCATTACTCTGGAACTGTAAGCCCAAATAAACTCCATGAGTTATTTTGGTCACGATTTTATCTCAATAACAGAATAATTAATACACCCCTGATTTAAGGCTTCCCACTCAAAGGTCCTCTTATTCTTCAATCTGTTGACTCTACTTTTTTTTTTTTTTTTTTTTTTTTGCTTAGAGGAGTTTATCTCATACTTTGGTCTTAACGGAATGGGATTTTTAAAAAAATTTATTAATTACACTTTATATCCCCCCTGTAGCTCCCTCCCTCCTCCCCTTCCAATCCTCCCCTCCTTTTCCCTTCTCCATGCATGCCCCTCCCCAAGTCCACTGATAGGGGAGGTCTTCTTTTCCTTCCTTCTGATCCTAGTCTATTAGGTCTCATCAGGAGTGGCTGCATTGTCTTCCTCTGTGGCCTGGTAAGGCTGCGCCCCCCTCAGGGAAATTGACCCTACATTTTTGGTCTTTCCACAGGCTCTTAGCAATTTCACCCAGAAAGTCTGCTGAATCAACAACTGAAGTTTGATGGTTATACCGTGAGTCTGAAAAATCAACCTTGAGAGGGAAGGGTTCATGAGCACTGAGACACGCGGACAGGCTGCCAACAGGCGTGTGCTATTTAACATGTGCTTTCAGACTGTTAAAGGATTACAGCCTCACCTGACCATCACTCTCATGATGGAATACAAAAGTGCCACCACAGGTAGAGAGACAGCAAGGGATGACTGACTGGAAAGAAGGAAAACACCCAGCATGGCTTGGGAGGCTGGCCCACCCTAAAGTGACACAGTTCTCGGGCAATGGAGAACCGTGGCTTTCTCCTCACGTACTTATCCCGATTTCTGGAGAACAGGAGTCTGTAATTTTACAACTTCAAGTTGGTGGTGATCCCAAAATGTCACTAAGTTACTAAGGGAGAAACACCACTCATGAGACTTTCCCACAGCCCAGACTCAGCGCAGAACTTTTTTCCCCAGAGCGCCTTCAAAGGAATTTCTTTAAGGGCTAAGCCCATTTCTTTGACAGATGGAACTTACTTCCACATGCTCTTTACAATTTTCCAGTTATTCTCGAGGTATTTTTAAAAATTTTATTATTGTTATTTTTTAGTTTGTAGTTCTTAGCACGGCCTGTGGAGCATGACTTCTAAAAACGTACTTATTTTCTGTTAAAGCAACTGGAGTTTAGATGACAGAAATGAATTCCAACCAGGGAAAAATTAGATTTTCTGCCAAAAGTAATAATGTGTGCCCTTCCTTGTTGGGTGGTTCTCTGCCCACCAAGCTTAGGACTGGGGCCAGAAAGCCTGAGGTGGCATTTCCACGTGGGTCATTTGTTGTCTGGCAGGCTGAGAGAACTGTGAACACAAGTGACGTCTAACAACGCAGAAAAACTTTTCTCAGATTGTCTGCATAAAAGCCACTCTCAATATAAGAGATCAGTATGAAGTAACACACACACACACACACAGAGTGGGACAGAAAATGCCCTAAGATATACACAAATAACAGGAATCCACATGTTCACTGTACTACTCCTGCATTTTCCCCTGAACCTGTAAAATTTTTTGACTAGAACAGGCTAAGAGAAACCATAAGGGGTTAAAAAAAAAAAAGTACTTTAAAGCTACCTGAAAATGGTTTGGGCAGAGAAACCAAGGGGACAAATAAGCCACAAATCAGTTCTGAAACCAAACACAAATATCTGTTTATTTATGGGATATCATTTTACATTAATTCCATTAAAACCTAAACCAGTTTGCTGTGCTCAGTTAGGTGGCATAACAGTATTTTAGTTAAGCTGGGAGTCACAGGACTTGCACACTTTTATGAATGTAATGCAAATACTGAGGACACAAGGCATTCACAGTTATAGGCTGGCTACTGTTCATTTCACAGCAACGCCCAATAGAAATTATTTTATGAACAAAGCAACCCACATTTTGGTCTCATTTACAGATACACAACATTTCAGTTGGTCAATGAATTCTATACAATTTTATACAACATATGAAAGAATAAAGGATAAGGCTTACAGAGGTATTTTAGCAGTTGTGAAAATAAAAACCAAGGGCACAAACTAAACTCTTAAAGCTTTCTGTATAAACTTCAAAAGTATGGTTAGGATGAAGACTCAGAGGCAACAGAAATCTGTTAAAACAGAATCTAGAGGTTCGTCTAATTAGACTCATAAATACTGAACTCAGAGTTCATGCTTCAAAAGAGGCGTGCCTAAGGCTACCATGGGTATCTGGCAAATGTTGCCAGGTAACTTCTACCTAGTGCAGTGTAAACGTCTACGAGTTGCGCTCCCCAACAGGAGGAGAGGGCGTTGCAACGCACGGAAATGTGGAGAGGAAGGGTGGATGTAGCTCAGGTACGGGAGAACCGAAGGCGCCCTGATGTCTTCCAACGATGGCCGTAAGTGCTCTTGGTGATCAACTTTCATAACTTGGCAATTCTTCAAGAAAAGGTGTCTTAGTACTTGGTATGACTCCCTTTAAAAGTAGCTCCGTAAAATTGAAAAGACCAAGGGCAAGCAGCGGTCACAGCGGTTTATTTCTTGAGGCAGTTTAGAGATTATTTAGAGTTTTTCCCCTCCGGAATGCTGACTTCCACACTCTACACCACGGTGGTTTTACTTGAGTCTCTATCATCAAAATGTTCACTGTGGGTGAAATGAAATTCCTCACCCTGCTAACAACCCTTTACTCGCAGATTCACTGTGCTTAGTGTCTAAAACATTCTCCAGGCTCTCAAACAACATTTAAAGGAATTCCATCTATGATTCACCTTTGCACGGAGGCGATCAACAGCTGATCCAACTCAGGAACAGTCACCCTGAGAGAGGGATTCTTTAATCGTGGGCACACACGACAAGGGGTCGTTCTCCACAGAGCTGAGCCTGCCTTTAGCCAGCCCCCACGGTCATACACCTATACGCACTGGAAGTCCGTTCACACAGCCGTGGCTTTGCAGAAAGTTTACATCGTGTTCAGATAGTTATTTGTAAGTCAAGCGACAGGCAAAGGATGAGTAGATGTGCTAAAGCAACATTGAGTGGTTGGTTTTTAAACTTCCGGTTTATTTCACAGCAAACCAAATCTCATCATTTGGTAGGAAAAGGCAAGTAGCTGCATTCTACCACATCATGATTTTGTAGATGCACGCACACAATATATACACACAACATTTCTGTCTTTGGTGGTTCAGTCAGGAAAAGAAATAATAAGAAAATCGCAATACTTTGAAAAGAAACTGTAAAACAGCGGTCAAGGGTAGCATTGTCTGTGTGCTTCGCTCATTTAATGCCATTTCAAGGTTCACATTTGATGTAGAAGTTTTTTTTTTTTTTTTTCCGATAATCTCAACATCTTCCAGTCATTACCTGTCTAGGCAGGCACAGATCTTACCCCACGACACTATTCACCCGGCAAACAGCTATTAGCTCTTTGCTGGGTTAAATCTTAGATGTGTTTTCACAAGCTACAGGGACTGAGTGATTCATAGCACCAAATAGTCGGGAAAACCTGTCATCTACACACTTCCTCAAGAGGGGCAAGGCAAACAAATAAAAATCTTAAGAAATAAGACATAAGATACAAACCCAGAAACACCACTGTGTGTGCTCTGGTCCTCTCTTCCACACAATGGCTGTGACCCCTCTGTACATGTGACTCAGGGGAGGACATGTGGCCCCTCTGGGAAAGGTCCCAACGTGAACAGGGTTAGCTCAATGCTGGTGGTTGAGTCCACTGCCTGCAATGGACATGTTGCCAGGAAAAGCCTAGCACGGAAGAAACAAAGACAGAAAAACGAAACACCTCTCACTTGTGGTCTCTGAAAAAACAAAACAAAGCAAAACAAAACAAAACAACAACAAAAAAAACCGTGGGAGATTGCAGACACCATGAAGGACTAACTAAAAACTCAAGCCACAGCCAAAAGTGCTTCGCGGTGACGCCGCCAGCAGAGCAGCAGGCCCACGGGGTGGCAGGGGACTGTGTACTTACGGTGGTAGAGACTGCAGACCCAACACTGCTGGAGGAACACAAAGGGGCAAACAGCGAAAGGTTTATGGAAACTTAAGCTTCAATTTCAAATGAGGAGCGATTTCATTTGTTCACTTGTACCGATGGTCAAGCTACCAACAGTGTTAACATTGAAAGAAAAAAAGGGGTGGGGGGGACCCATAAACCTGTACCTTTGTGTTAGAAGTGCTTTGTAGCATGTTATGTGTCTGCGTGCTCCAATAATTATAACGTTTGTCACTTTAAAACACCAAAGCTGTCAAGGAAACCAAGCCTTACTTGGCTTATGCCACTGTAAGTCGCGGCTCCTGCTTCTTCCAGAAGTTAGCCTCCTAAGCCACTGGCGAGGTCAATCCTGGCAATATTTGCACGTGGGGACCCTTATAATGTTTTCTGAAATGCTACATTTGAGACCAAATAAAAAAGTATAACTAGTTCATTTCAAAAATAAAATAAAAGGGGGGGGGACTAGAAATATGCCACAAAATTATCTTTACAATACATTTTTGCAGAAATAATCTCTAGGTGAAGCTTTTCATTTTATACACATATACAAAATTTAAACAGCAATATACACATAGTCACAGTGAGGACGTTGGCAGATTCACCAATCTGTAGTGTGAAAAACTGCAGAGCAGCCTCCAAGACAACAATGCTACACAGCAAGCAGAGCGGCCCATTCAACAGCAAACACCAAGACGCCCCTGTGAGAGGGAGACGGTGCAAGAAAAGCAGCATGCGCTTCGGTACAAACAGCAGTTTATGGCTAATGGGTGACATAACCTTGGGGACAGTGACTCTCTCGCTGCTATGCACACGCTCCTAGGACATCTGCTTGTCCTTATACCATTCCACAAATTCGTCCAACAAAACTGGCCCTGGGGAGACAGAGAGAATACGCAGTGTGAGGAGCAGAGATGCTGCGGAGGGAGAGCACTCGGCTGGCGTGCACAGGGGGCCCTAGGTTCAACTGGAAGGTAAGGAGCAGGGAGGGCAAGGGAGGACGGCAGGACGTGGAGGAAGAGGGGAGGAGGCCGTGAAAGAGAAAACACGACTTGGAGGCTCTTCCCTGGGGAAGACGTGCGGTGTGGCAGGTCTGGGAGGACGGAGCCTCTCGAGGCACCGGTACTCACATGCTCCGTCCTCGTCATAGTTACTGAGGTCGAGGCTGATTGTCCTGCTGAACTCCAGCACGTTGCACCACTGGTCTTTGTTTATCACTTTGTATTTTGATTGCTGATGGGGGGGGCAAGTAAGATGGTTAGTGACACCGAATGAACAAGCAGATGGTTTCCCTTAATGTAGGAACCAACTTAAGAAAGTTCACGGAAGGTTAACGCAACTGAAGCACCAGTCTAGGAAGGTGGTAGGAGAGAGCAAGAGCAGAATTTAAAGTGACACCTGTTCATAACAGTATCATTACATGGACACACCTAAAACCAGGGAAGTGCCCTCCTCACACCAATGCCACAAAGATCAAGTGAGAAGACTACAGAGTGTAACCAAAGCGCTTCATCCAGAACTTGGCACAAAGCAAGCTAACTGAGGAGTGGGTCCAATTCACAGCCCAACACAAGTCTGCTCACTGCCAAGCCGCTGGCTTGGAGCTCTTGCCATGACCCCCTCAGAGAGGAGACTGGAATAACCATGAAGTGGTTGCTCTATTGGTCTTAAAAAAGAAATCTGCTATACGGAGATTAATATGATATCCTAGAGATTTAAAAGCAAAACCCAGAGCTAACATTTCAAATATCCTTATGGCAATATAAATAAGTAAGCAAATAAAGAAAAATTTCAACCAGTAAAATACTGTGTATTTTTAAGGCACAGAGTCAAGCCTGTGGTTTTGAGGATGCGGGCGCAAGACAGGCTGGGATGGAAGGAAGGGTTTTACCACCTCCTTCTAAAAGGAAAAATAAAAACTTACGCAAGAGCAAAGCACAGACTTGCACTCCTGAAGCATGAAAGCGAAAACCAGTCTCAGAACAGCTTCAGTACCTGGGACTAAGTAAGGTCCAATTTACTCACAGCCCCATCTTTTAGCCAAAGGACCCCTCACCTGGAGGTCCAAATCCCACTAAACCCACTAGGTACAAGAACTCACTTCTCCTTTTCCTTCAGGGGGCTTATTTCATGGGACTGCTGGAAGCTAGAACTAACCACGCATAGAGCAGAGCATCTTGCCAACAAGTGCTTGTATTGTTACAGTGGTTTCTAGTAACAGTGTTCAAAGAATTATATTGTAATTGTAATTGTAAAAAAAAAATTGTAATTTTTCTGGACCACTACATAAAGCAAGTAAGAAAAATTATTTTAAGGGGGAGTTGGAATTGGGCAAGGCATAGGATTTTCTCAAAGGTCCCATGCTCATCCTTGAAAGCAAAGGCCATGTTTAAAAGTGCGTGAATGGGAGGCGGCCAATGCATGTGGCACATGTGAGAGCCTGAGCAACACACGTCTCTGCTTCCTTCAGGTTCTTCAAAAGGACATCTCAACAAAATCCACTGGGCTCAAACTTCTCATCACCGAGAAAGCAAACAGCAATGATGCCACTAAATGTTGTTTCTGACATTAGGCTAAGCACATTTAAATTGAAGAAGACACTGCCTGCTGCTGTACCTAATCCAGTGCTCATGGACATCCAAGTGCTCACACAGGCGCCTGGAGACCAAAGGATGGATTACAAACTGTTTAATGTTGGCTTAAAACTGGAAATTCATCTGGAGGAACTCTGACCTCCTGTTACAAAGAGCTGGGACTCTAACACCAGTGGAGTCTATGTGGGGCCGAGAGGAGAGAGGAAGTGCAGCCTTTCAGATGCACACAACTTGACATGAATATACGGACACACTCAACAGGGAACCATAATTCCTATGAGCAAAAGCTACAGCGAATAAAAAAAAAAATCACAGGAAATGGTTAGATGAAGTATGAGGTAGTTCTAAGCAAGCAAACATAACATTTCATAAAGTAATAATTTGGTACCTCTAAGAATTGGTGAAAAACTGGAAAAAGGGGCCAGATTTTTCCTAGTAACAGTCCCAACATGCACTTGGCAGTGTTTATGTCTAGGCTGCGCTGGTCCTTTTCCTGTTTAACAAATAAAAACAAGGGTAAGCCAGATGCTTTGAAATCACAAACTCTAATAATCCAAACATGCATTTCACTTCAGCAGGAAATCAGTAAACAAACAGCTCATTTATTACACGCCATAAGACCCTGAAAGGAACTGAGGAAATGGTAGCCAGACACAAGGGAAAGCCTGACATTTGAGTGTCACATATAAATTTATCCATGTGAGTAACTTTACCCGAATGCCAAATCTATCATGCAGTAGTATCCATATTCATTTTCCAGACAAATAAAAACCATAGCCTGCTTGCTTTATATTATGACAATGACCAGAGTTGTGACTGCTGACCGGAAAGCCCTCGGGGAGCTCAGTGGAGTACAAGTGTTTTGCTTTCGAGTACTTAGAATTAGGTTTCCTCAGAGACTCCTTTTTCCAACAGCTTTACTTCATGTGGCAAATATTTTTTTCCTACCTAAATATACTGGTACTAAATTCAGCTCCCAGGATCAGTTGGAGCCCTAGAGCGTCTCTCCCTGTCAGAACACATGCTCATCCCCCGGCTCTGGGAAAGCAGGGTCTTTATCTCACGTCTCCTCGCCTGGCGGGTCTTACATCTGTCTGGAAAACAATGTATGTACGCACGCAGAGTAGGCTTAGTCCACTTTTATTTGTAATTAAGGATTTTATTTACCATTTACTCTACTATTCTTACTTCCATTCCAAACCTTAAGCAGGCAGTTCCGGCAGGGATTGGAAAATGTGTTCTTGAACACAGGAGGCGGCCTCATACATCTAAAGCTCTCCTCCATGTGGTTCACCAGGCAGAGTGGAAAACCACAACAGGACTTTTCTACAAAAGGGCGAAGTGCGTGGCTCTTCATTGGAGCAACACGCCACTGCTCGCCACATTGAGGAATGCTGCAACCCCCCTCCGCCATGCACACCTTCAGTGAGGCGCTGTTGAATACACAGTGGGTTTTTTTACCGGAGCCATTGATCTTCAGATGACGTAAAGTGATACAGCAATGAGGCTCACTCAGCAAGTTAACAGGGGGAGAGAAAGCACAGCAAGTTGTCACCTAAGAAAAGCATGCACGATGGCTACCGGTCATACTCGTTGAGGATGACAGCTGTTTATAAATAGGCCAGGTCAAACGGCATGGCACCACGGCTCCCTGTTAAAGGCTGCATCACCCACGGGAGGCCTGGAGATGGAGGCTAGCCCAACTGCACATTTCTTTGCACTTGGGGAGGGAGGGGTACTCCTTTCTACAGTGTTCTCTGGCTTTCCTCTGGCCAGCAGATGATCCCATCCTGTCTTGGCAGCGTTAACTCTGCCAGGCGGGAGGACAGAAGGGGTGATCTAAAGACTGACAGTCTTTCACCATCCCTGGATGCTGTATTGTCTCTCTGCTTTTGTGATGCCCTGGGAAGGTGAACGTAGAACATCACTTAACCTGAAGGGCGGGTCAGACAGACAGCAACAGTGTGCCACACCATGAAGCAAGCCACAAGAAAAATATGTAAAAATATGCGAAATAAGAAAAATATGAGAAACACATAATGGGACCCCAAGATCTGGCCAAAGCCCATTTAACAAGAGTGTGTTCTGCGCTGAATGACCGTACCAGCACCCTAAAAAGTTTCCTTTCGCTGAGTTTCGCTGAGAGCCCCCACAGCGCTCGTCATCTGTAGCCTCATCATTCTGGACTACAGTGACAGAAATAAAAAGGAACAAGAGACCTGGTCAGCTGTGCAACATGACAATCGTCTGACAAACTGATGGTCCATGCCGAAACACGGAGGGGAGGAAGGCATGGGACTCACAGAGGCTGGCTCAACAGCGCCCGTCCACGCCTGCTGTGCAGGGTGCAGCGGCTACACCCAACTACTAACGCCTCCTTCTGCCCAGCAGACAAGAGAGGCATTTATGGATGCATGTGCCACCTGAACAGGGGCATCTCATGGACAACCAGCAGTGCAAACTGTGGTCGTGTGGCCAAATGCAATGACCAAGGTGGCAGATGTCCAAAAGCCCTGGGAATGCGATGGTGGAGAGGGCCCACAGCAAGCACCTTCTTGTGCGCTGAAACAGAGATACTCCAGGGTCCTCTGACCAGAGGGATTCCTGCAGCCGTGCTCTGTGACAGAGCTCCTGCTTCAAGTGAAAGGCTTCTTCCAGGGTGCCGCCTTCCAAATTCAAGGAGCACAGCAGAGATGAGCAGAGAGCTCTTTGCAAGAAATTAGAACGTACAGTAACTCCTGGTATGAGAGCTACTGCTCCCAGGACTTGGAGAAGCACAGGCAAACAAGCAGGCTGGAATGGAAGCTCAAGCACAGCCAGATGCCACCTCAGAAAGCTCAAGGGAACTGAGGGAAAATGGTGTCAACTGGGAGGACTCTACATGGTACGAGTTACATAAGGAACTTACACCAAGAGGGAAACGCGAATGCAGAAAATACTAAGAGAAAATTTCAATTACATAAGAGAACTGTTGCAGACTTGATGGTTTTCACTTCCCTATTTTCCCCTTATTAGACCCCAGAGGTCAGCAACAAAATCAATTCGGGGAAGGCAGCATGGCTCTGTGGGAAGGGCTGGCAGAGCAGAGTCTCTCGGTTGCCCCTCCTGTCTGGCACTATTTCATCACCTAGTACTGACAAGGCTAGACCAGGTGACCCCTAAAATGTCACGATTCTTTGACATCTACAAAACTACAGAGAAGTGAGAATCAGAGGGAAACAATACCGAAGCTTATAGCTAATTCACTTCTGACTGGCTGCACATTTTTACTTTTTAAGCAAGTTATGTAGACTAGTGTTTGCCTACATGTATGTGCACCACATACTAAAACAAACTAATTAGTATGTGCATCACACGTGTGAGTGCCTGTGTTGGCACCAGAACCCGTAGGACTTGGGAGGCACAGGCAAGTTGTGAGCCGCCGTGTGGGTGCGGGAACCAAATCCAGGTCCTGAGTAAGGGCACGTGCTTTTAACCACTGAGCCATCCCCTCAGCACCATCTGCTGCCAGTTCTAAAGGTGAGAGAAATGATAACTCTCTTGGGACTACAATTTTGGTGGAGAGATGTCAGGAGAGCCATTTTATCATTGTCTAATATATTATAGCAGTGGTTCTCAGCCTTCCTAATGCTTTAGCACAGTTCTTGTGGTGAACCCAAGCATAATATTATTTCATTGCTATCTCGTAACTGTAGTTTCGCTACTGTTATGAATCATAATGTGGCATCTGTGTTTTTCGATGATCCCTATTAAAGGGTTGTTCAACTCCTTCAGCTTGAGAATGACTGTATCATAGTCTTTTTGGTATATTAAAATATTGCTCAGAATATTTAACGAATATAAATATTGTTGATTTACAATATTTAAGATATTATTAACACTGTCAAGTAGTTCAATTTTCATTAAAACTGATCTGCTATGCTAATTATAACTTCTAGGAGTCATTTTTCTAGCAGGAAAAAAAAAAGAGAGAGAGAGAGACACATACACAGTAGGGGAGAGGTTTGGGTTCTACTTTCAACCAAGACCAAATTCTCCTTTCACTTGGCAACAACTCTGATTGTTTTCTGAAACCAGAAGTAGACAGGAAGTGCCGCTCGTCCACCCTGACCACAGACTGTAATCTCTGGAAAGGAAACATGGGAAGTCCTACAGGATACCTTCAGTGCTAAGGTGGTTTCCAAGCCCCAGCAAAGGAAAGGGGAAAGTCAAGCAGAGCCCAAGGGTTTTCCTGAGTTAGAGAAAACAGTCTATGGGCCACAAAACAAAGGCCTGGAAGTTGCACCCCATTTCCTCTATTCTTTGGCCATGCACTTCTTGGTGTGCGCGTGCGTGACTCCCGAGAGCTGTACAGCAGCTGCTAAACAGAGTTGACCGAGCACTGAAGATGGCGTGTATTTCCACGGCGAGCGTAGGAAGAGCTCACGCTGGGCACTGAGAAGGCTCTGCCCTGACAAGCCCAAGGCACTGCTGGGCCAGCGGCTGCTCCTGGGATCACCTTTTCAAAGCACACAGCTAATTCCAAGTAGGAGAGGCAAAGCCAGCAACCAGTAATACACAACTCACACCATGCTGCAAGGCCAGGACTAGAGCAGTGATAAACTCCACAGCAAGAGTCACAATCATGAGGGACCTGCCCAGCAGAACACACAGAAATGAGGATGCTCGGGACCCAGGTAAAGTTGGCAAGCATTTCCAGCTAATACGCATACTCTAGATGTTTGAGGAGGTACAAGGACACTGTCCTGAGGAGGAAAATAGAAGGCATTAAAAAAAATGGAGATGAAAAATAGTCTCTTCAATGAAAGATGTTGACAGGAGATTAGAAAATGTGAACGAAAAGATTAATAATGGAGGACACAGTGATATAACTTTAAAATGAGTAGAATGACATATCAGTGGCCCGTGGGACAGTATCAAGAAATAGAACACACATTTTGCAGTTGAAGAGACTGAACACAAAAAACATTTAAAAGGGACCACCTAAAAGATTTCCCAGTTTAATATAGACTATGAACCCACAGATTCAAAAAGCTCAACAAATCCCAATCAGAATAATAACCAGGAAAACTGGGAGCATTATGGTCTACTTGCTGGACAATAGTCAAAAGAGAAAAGCTATCTCAGTAAACAGAGATGCTCAAGAGAATAAAGATGGGAATGCCATCAGACACTACAGAGCTGGAGATGACAGAAAGACATCACTGGGTCCAAGTCTTTACCCAGAGAAGCATGTCACAAATGAAGGCAAAGCCAAAATCTTAGAGAGCAGCAGCAGCAGGAGGCGGTCTGTCCCCCAAGGACTGCTAAGGAAGCTTTGTTCGGCAAGAGGAAAATAGTATCAGAGATTGATCTGTATGGGACAAAAGAACTCGGAAGTGGTATAAACCTGGGTACCTGCGACAGACACATTTTGCCTGTTTAAAACAAAATGACAGTGTAAGACTCAGAGTGGGTAAAATGCATCAAGAACGGCAGGCGAAACCAGAGTGCATTGCTGTCAAGGTGCTCACACATTAACACACAAACAACACTGAAAATCATAAACCTTTAAAACACCAAGGCAAGGCCTGGGCTGAGCAGCAGAAATAATACAGTAGAGATATGAGCAACAAAGCATGGCAGAACTAAGAGACTCACAAGAGACAGAAAACTCTACCTCAGTCCCAAAGAAGGCATGAAAAGAGGGCAAGCCGAGGTTGGAGAGATGGCTCAGTGGTTAAGAGCACTGGCTGCTCTTCCAGAGGACCTGGGTTCGATTCCTAGGACCCACATGGCAGCTCACAACTGTCTGTAACTCCAGTATCAGCAAATCAGACACCCACACACAGACATACATGCAGGCAAAACACTAATGCACATAAAATAAAAACAAATAAATCATTTTTTAAAAAAAGAAAAACGGGCAATGTTCTTTTCCTTTGAAGAACAGGTCAGACAAACGGGGAAGCAGCAAGACAGGAGGCTAACATTAGTAACATTCACGTCAGACACAGCACCAGCATCTTTAAGACCCCTCACATCCCATCTCTATGCATGCTATCTTCCAGAAATCTACTCCGTAATGATGCCCGTGGTTTAAAGGAAGGGGAACTGACATGCTGGGTGGGCTGCTTTTCTCACAAAGTAATCTCAGAATAAGGAACAGGTACTTCATAACGCAAAGTGGTCGGTTCATCCAGGACATAACAGTATGTCTACACCTAACATCAGAGCTTCAAAATAGATGGAGGGGGAACGACATGGTGACAGAGTAAGTTAAAATTGAGGAATCTACTGTTTCTCACTTGACAGAACCAACAGACAGCAGTAGGTGAGGAACTGAACACCGTCAATCAAACCAACCCAACTAAGAGTCACCAGCCAATGATGACATATGTGACAAACATTACTAGAGAAGGACATGTTCGGGACCATATACTAAACAGACTGAGGTTGTACTTCCTCTGACCAACAGACTTAAACCAGGTATCCCTACAAAATAATCAACATATTTCCAAATAATGTGTCAAAAAGAAGCCCCAAGAGAGTGAGGCTGAAATGACAGGACTGTGGGTTGCTGGGCTATGTAGCAAGAGCCCATCAAAACAGGAGCCACAGTCTAACTGAATGTGAGTGAAAACACAACTGCCCAAAACTTGTAGGACATAGCTAAACAAAATAAAGGTTTATTAACAAATTCACCTCAGTATATATCCAGGCAGAACTGAATGGCTTTGGTAATTAAATGATAAAATATGAGTACCTGTTGTTATTATATAAAAAGAGATAATTCACCAGTCTCTGTTGAAATGCCCCTTAAAAGCAAAGACCTCTGCAGAACACATAGAAAATTCACAGTCCTCACTCTACTGGGAGTATGAACAGCCTGTACTCAAACTCCAAGGTCACATCAAGCAGTTCTGAGGCTGTGTAAGTAACTGTGGCATTAACTCAGGACAGACTGACCCAGGAGGCAGCAAGTGGCTGGACCCACATGCCCAGAGATGGACGGAAGCGTGGGAGTGCACACAGGGCTCCAGACAAGGCCCATCATGACCGAAGCAGAAAACAGAAAGGTCAGGCATCAGGCCCATTTCAGTGCAAAGCCTACTGTCTCTTAACAACGTGACAAAGATTAATTTCTCCACTGCCCTCTGGCCCACTCTGCTCCTCTATGAAGCAGGCTGAGACCTTCTGACCACCATGGGGGGAACTGCCACATCCACACCAGGACGTACACGCTAACGTAAGTGTGGTGAGAGGTACTGAAGGCTTCAAGAAGCCAGGGAGGGCTGGAGGAAGGCGCAGAGTCCCTGGTGATGTGGACACCAGCTGAGTGTGGAAAGAAGGCAGGTTAGACCCCTCAACTGACAAGGGCCTCGACTGACAAGCTTGCAGTGGAGTAGAGGAACCGAGAAAGAGACCCGAGGAGCCCCAGCAAGGAGGGCCACAGTGACTGACGCAGAACAGACGAAGCCAGGAAGGAGCAAATGAGAGCTGGGTCTAAGCACAGAGGGTGGCTAAGAGAATCTCACACCCAAGGAAGAAGCCAGAAAGTGCTGATTTGGGTACAGAAAGTTAGGATATTACAAAAGAGACCTCTGCATGTACTATAAAAATGAGGTGGGGAGAATTATGTACTGAACTATTTAACCTAGAAACTAGTATCTGGCCTTTACCTTCTACATGTAATTACATAAATGCCATTTCATCAAACGTTACATGGGGATCTCATCCCTTCACTTCTAGCATCAGTTAATTCCACGCACACTGTGACTCCTTTAGACTGCTATCAGAATGCCATGAATGAGGGCTCCGCAGAGCGCCACTAACGTACCACTGTAGATACACTATAATTCACCGTGGAATACTCAAAGGCTAAGCAGAAAAACATCCACACGGAGAAGGTCAGAGTGAGGACTCTGCTAGAAAAGTTAAAAATAAAAAATATATATTTAAAAAGCTGACTAAAGTCCGCTGACTAAAGTCTCGTCATCTGAGCCCAGCAAATACACAGACGCAGAGAGGTCGCTATTCCAGAATAAAGTATGAGTACCAGGGCTAAGGCTGGGTCTCCATGAACATACCACCGAGACCTCTGGAATTCGCTACCTGAGGTGACCAGGCTTTTATTCCTCCCTAGGAACACTGTCACAAACTTAAGATTTTAATTGCTAAAGCAACAAATGGGAAATTAGCCTTGGTTTGAATTCATATTCTTACCAAATAGATTACCAGCCTTCGAAGTGAAACTGAATTAGGTAATCCCTTGAGGGGCAAAGGTCTGTCGTGTGAGAGTGGAGAGCCTTTCCAAGTTTACCTGACAGTTCTAAGCATTATGTTCTCATGGACAACTGAATCCTAAGCCAGCCAGACACAGGGGCTGGTTAATGGCAACTAGCGACGCTTTGTCTAACACACACCTTTGCTCAGAGTCAGTTTCTCAAAGCATTAGAAACTAGCTCATGCCCTGGGAGTAACTTTTCAAGGTCTCCAGAGCAATAAAAGAGAGGAGGGAGAGGGGACATCTGGACAGGCTCCAGAGAACTCACCCGTGCAAAGTCAAACGCGTATCTGTAAATGAGCTTAAAGTTTGTTGTATCGTTTAATAATGATCTTAAGTAATCCAAAGTAGTTCTGAGTTTTTCTGTTGTATCACATCTAGGAAACAGAATAAAGGTAAATTACAACCTGAGTGCTTTTTTCTTAACTGGACCAATACAAACACCAAACGAATAAAAAGCCAGAAGCGGGACTGGGTCTGTAATGACCAGCTGCTTTCTGTACTTTTTAACAAGTGATAAAGGCTTTAACAACCAAGCACACATTTACACACGCCCTTCACACTTACGCACACCAGGCGCTGTGCCACCTGAAAGCCTTGGTGACGTTTCCCATCAACCCTCGCACCATCTCAGTGCCTGCACTGTCTCCAACTGCACTGCCAAGTGCCTCTGTGGTGGCTCTGTGGAGGCCTTCCGGCTGTCTCTGTAGCATGGCACTCTGTCAGGTAAGCGCCCCGTGACTACCCATGTTGCTGATAGGAACATGGCATGTGTCCTCATGTCCTTCCAGGGCACACCATGAGGGGGCGCTCCATACCAAGCTGCTCCCTATTGCAGAAACGAATCTGTTGGGGGCAGGGCGGGGAGGTATGCACCAGACTCTTCATTTATTATTTATTTGTGTGTTCAAAAATGTGTGTGTGTGCACACATGTTGGGAGGTGGAGGGCAGCGGCCAGTTTCAGGTGTCCTTTCTCAGGTGCTGTCCACCTTGTTTTTTTGAGACAGGGTCAGAAATCTACCTAATGAGCTAGAATGGCTGGCCAAGGAGCCCCAAGGACCCAGTCTCCACCTCCCCTGTGCTGAGATTTGCAAGTGTATGCCACTATGCTTGGCTTTTCACCCAGAGCCTGGGGAGGGAACTCAGACCCTAATGCTTGCGCAGCAGATATTTTATTGGCTGAGCCTTCTCCCCAGCCCCAGGGTCTCCGTCTAAAAGACTTTCCCAGCCCTGAGACACTTAGTGGCCTGTGGGATGACACAGAAATACCAATTCATCGATACTGTTTTTCAACTTGCTCTTTTTCTGATGCTTCAACTCCCCCTTAAGTAGTCTATAAATAAACTTACAGACCAGGCGTCCTGGTGTGGTGACCCTGACCCTGACTGTGACACATGTCAGTGAGAACCCTTCATGCCTCCTGCTAGTGCTCCCCGAGCGCCCTGAGTGGAGGCACCTATAGGGGGTCCTGAAGGCTCCAAGCGCCACCCTAGCCTCCGTCCTCTCGCACGCCTCTCCTAGCAGCACAGACAGGGGTGCTGACGACCGCTGAACACACCATCCACACGAGCAGTTTTCCAACCCCGCTGGGCGCACACCTGAAGTGCAGCACACCGGTCTCGGACCTGTCATACTCCCGTGAGGAGTCCTGGACTCCACTGCTATCACTCTGCGGGCTTAGGGTGATGTTACTTTTAAGTCACTGTGTTCCGCCTGCTGCCATCTTTATTCTCTGCAATGTCCCAGCTTGGGCAGGGGACCCCTGAACCTGGACGTGCCCTTCTGACACATCCCCACCAACCTCTGCGCCGTCCCCTGCTCTCTGGCACAAAATGTGCCAGCTCCTAGTTTGTTCTGCTCTGATTTGAGACCAGCTGTTTCTCCAGGGAGCCCTGATCATGACAACCTGTTTTTACCAGTGAGTGACAGTGTTTACTTTCGATAAGGAAGCATACTAATAACTTTTTATAAATTAACTTTGTTTGCAATATGTAAGCCTTAAAAATGAGAACCAAGCCAGCAAGATGGCTCAGTGTGTGTGTGGGGGGGAGGGGGGGCTGAGGGTATAAAAACGCCCATTGCATAAATCTGGTGGCCTGACTCCACAATGTCCTCCTCTGACCTTGCAGCGAATGGTGTGTTGGTGACTTGTCGTGTACTGTTTGATCTCTTGAGGAGCTGGCTCTGAGAGAGGGCTTGCTGATCCTCCGGTCCCAGTCCATTGTGTGCACCACCCCACAAATACAGTGACGTCAATGTCATCCTACACTCCTTGTCAGGGGATGGCTTGCCCAGCCCCAACTGTGACAGGATTAAGGAGAACAACAAACAGCCCAAGTACAAAACCCGGTACCCTTAAAAACTGCCCAAAGGCAAAGAGTTTCCAAAGAGTTCACCACTGTTCCTTTACCCTTTAAGATGAAAGTGCCTACGTGAGGGAAAGGAGGGAGAGAAGTCCAGCCATGGGACACTCAAGGAGGAGGGGAGACTCCACCAGACTGCCTCAGCTTCATTTCCAGCGGGCACCATGAGCAATAGGCCTGTGAAGTCCCCAGTTGCTTGGACGATGTTCTTTTACTTGGAAGCCCACACACTGCTCTGTCTGGACCACCCAATCCAGAACTGTGGCCAATGCCTGAGCAGAGCTTCTCAGTCAGTGTGTGTGTGTTGGGGGGGAGGTGCCCTGACTTAATGACATCACTTTCCTGCTGTTTTTGTTCAAGTCTCACCCAAGAGGACTCAGCTTGGCCTGGGACTCCATCAGGAAGTCCAGCTGGCTGCTTTAACAGGGCTTCCACGATCAATTCTGCTGGATAGTCTGGGCCCCAATTCGATGATATTTATTACTAACTATATTCACTTTTACTTGCTATGATATACTTAATAAACTCACTCATTCAAAACCAAAAGAATGACTATACAAGCCTCCCATGGTCCACTGTGAAAGGTTTCTATACTGAATCCTACAAACAACAGAGGCAACCTCCCACCACGGGAGAGACCAGGCCTGCACCCTCAACAACTCTTCAGATTTCTGAAAAGGGGGTGGGGAAGGAAAAGAGTTGAGATGCTGGGAGTCCACCTATAGACCTAGAACCCAAACAAGGATGGCAGAGATTAGAAAAACAGCCAAGGCGGGGGTGGGGAGGGGAGGTGAGGTGCGGCTGGAACTCAGGAGTGCAGCTGTCTTAGCCGGCACTGGCTGTACTACTGCAGCACCAAGACACTATTAGTTAAAGAAAAAATTAATAATGTGAACAATTATGGGGAAGGCTTGGAGAGGAGGACAGTCCATCCAAAACACGTGCAAGGCCGGGTTCCTACCCTTCACTGGAAAGGAAACCCAAGGGACAGATTTAGACAGCTGTTAGGTTTAGTCCCGAGTGACGGTTTTCACAGATTTGGGTGCAGGAATTGGAACAGTGAGAGCTGCTGACAGAGAACAACGTATCCCTGGGTGCTGGGGCAGAGCAGCGCCTGAAACCAAAACAAGATCTATGCCAGGCCTGCGGTGACCTTCCCACCCCAGTGTGAGAGACAACTAGAACTTATATCCAATTGTGAGAAATGAACACGTCTCGTATTTTAATGGAGATCAGATATCAAACGCGCATACAAAATTCCACCTCGTGTATCCAGTAAGGTACACTCTGTCATGTGCACTCACTTTTCCCTACAAACTCAGAGCTCATGTCACTGAAGAGGTGACCTGCCTGGACCAACAACACTAGAGGACAAGGGCCAGTTGAGAAACGGGTTTGTGGTGGTCAGCCCAGAGGCCTTTCTGCAAAGTGGCCATACTTCCCCATCAAGTGTGTTACAAAGGATCAGTCACAAAACTCAGTGAATGAAACACACTTCTCAGTACGAATGCTTTCCCCACAGCGCCTCAAAACCTGCAGCCCTTCACTTAGTCCAAAGCTACTTTTTTCTAGCCTGAGTTTTACACAAAAACTGGCTAACATTCTAGCCCTCCCCAAACTCAAGGTGCTTCTAGGTCGAGCCTGGTCCCACCGTGGGATAAAAATCTCCGCAAGAGCCTGCTGTTTCTACCAAAGGCCAGACTGCTACAGTCTAAACACGAACCCGCCCCTCCCTCCAACTTACGCACGCCACCAATTTGTATGCTGAAATCTTAACCCCAAAGGCAAGGCAGTAAAACAGGAGGCATCACACCCAAACACACAGGGAAGAATTCGTTAGATTCGGGGGCTATTAACAACAACAACAAAATAATAGTAAAAGAGGGAGGATGTGTAGGTAAGAGGAGGATGGGGTGAGGGTCACCAGGGGAAGGTGGAAAGAGGAGTGAATGGCCATGATCAAAAAATACTGTATAAATGTTTCATAAGATTTTAAGTAAATAAAAATATTATTTCTAAATCTTGAAGGTGAATTTTGGACTGAGTCATGAAGGCAAAACATTTTATAAACGGGATTAATATCCTTAAAAAAGCAGCCTAAGGAAGCTTGTTTGTCCTAACCAGCATGTGAGCTCAGAGCCACAAGGCGATCCCTCGACAATCCAAATCCAAGCTGTCGACAGAGGCCTGACTAGCTGGGGCCTTGGCCTAAGGCCTGCACCCAGAACTGTAAGACGTGAGCTTCTGCTATTCATAAGCAACTGTGTCTATGGTGTTTGTTTTGCTATAGAAATTAAGATGAAATAAAATGTTTATCACTGCATAAAAATACAGGTTTTTATCGTATACAGGAGTTCCAACTTGGATCTAAAGCATTTCCTGGGACAGAGTAAGCAGAACCAGGGTGAAATCTGAAAGAGAAGACAGAGCAGAGAGCCAGGACAGACCGCTTTCCATGTTAGTACGTAGAAACAATTTTGAGGTTTTCCTACGGGCTAGGAACACGCAGCTTACACACACAGGCTTCGGGTGGGTCGGCTAGCAGAGAGGTTGCGATACTTGTGAGCACTCCAAGTATTATTTCTACGTCCTGACCCTTCACTGTCAACCTGGCTGCACCGGGAATCACCCAGGAAGTCTAACTTTCAGTGCGTGCGGAGGTGTTTCCAGAGATGAGCTGGGGGCGAGTGTGGGCAGCAGCACCCCAAAGCCTGGGGTCCTGGGGAACTGAGGCAGAAGGAAGAAGGACAAAGCTCAGCATGTGCTGGTGTGGTTCATAAGCCTCTAGAACGGAGTTACCAGAGAAATGAGGACTAGCTTAAAGCCACAGACCGGCGAGGTCCTAGAACGTCATAAGCAGAGCTTCCAGGGCAAGCCTGGTCAAAGTGTGGAAAACGAGAATGCCAACGGGGAGGCACACAGGAGACCACCCGCCCGCTCTGGGGAGGGTTGGGTGGTGCACAGAGAGCTTTGGGAACCGGATTTGCCAAGGAACTGGCAACAGTCTGTTCATGTCCTAGAAACCTGGAGGTTGAGTTCCAAAATAATGGTCTATTTTGTCTAACAGAGGAAACTTAAGACAGAGTAATGTTTAGGCTGTGGCGTGATTCACTAGCTTTACCTACATTTACAGCCAAGAGAACAGGAAGGAAGGAGTGAGAGCATGGCTAGTGCCCGTTCGTCAGGAAGGGGCTTGAACTGTGTTCACACTGAGATTAAGATGAGAACTAAGTTAAGGACAGAGCAACTAGCTGTACTTGTTAAAAGCAACTACCGTTGTCCCTCACTGATCACACATTACGTAGCAATGCAAACTCATTTGGAAACTCTCATTTGAAGAGTGACTGATTAAAGAGGCACCTGGAGGAGGGCCACCTAGGAATACTTGGAAAGGTCCTTCCCTGGCATCAGCTTGGAAGGCACACAGGGGCTGCTGCAGCCGGGCCAGGTTGTCTTTAGAGCTGGTAACACAACTTGGCACTGTCCACGTGTGCTACTTCTTCAGACATGCAAAGCACAAGAGCTGTGGAGTCATGGAGAGTTGGCCCAAGGTCCCCTAAGGACACTGAGGCCAGGCAATGTGTAGTAGAGAGGGAGTTTCTGCGCAGAACTCCCGAGTGGGCTGTGCATCGAGCAGTGGAACTGAAGCCCAGGTTGCAACGCAGATCCCAAAATACCACGATGCCAGGAATGTGGGCATGTTCCCTGAGGAACGCTGGCAAGTACAAGGAGAGCTGGCCCGAGGGGGATGCCGTGAGCACCACAGGCAGCAGCTGGAGTGGCAGGCCTCCTCCAGCCCGGTGGAGCACGGAGGAAGCCATTGTGAGCCCTCCAGATTCCGGACATGGAGCTTCCGGGTCGTGTGCTCATTTAGCCTTTCTTGTCTTACTTGGGCCCATCCTTCCTCCTACCCTCCCACTCTCCCCTTTTGGAATGGAGTGTTTACTCTTCTGCCGTTGTATGCCCACAAACGACTGATTGCCTTGAGTCTCAAAAGAGACTTTGGACTTTTAAAAAGTGTTGGAACCTTGAGACTTTGAAGACTTCTGAGTTGGTCTAAGTGTACTTGGCATTATGAGGGGGCTATGAACCTAGGAAGAAGCCAGAGGAAGGATGTTATAGTCTGAATGCAAAGTGTCCACAGCAGGCTCGTGTTTGAAAACTTAGTCTCTGCGTAGCAGCATGGTTTTGAGAGGTGGGAGGCATAGGAAGTGCGGCCTTGCTGGAAGAGGCAGGTCCTATCTCTGAGCTGTACCTTCCGCATGTCAGACGTCTGTTCATATCATGGGCCCAAGTCAACCTCTCCTCTCTTGAGCTGCTTCTTGCATTAGTTGCTTTTCTGTCACTTTGAGGAAAGATTGTAACCAAGGCAACTTAGAGGAAGACAAGGTTTTTGTTTTGCTTTGTTTTGGCCTACAATTCCAGATGGACAAGAGTCCATCACAGAGGAAGCACAGCAGCGAGTAGCAGGCATGGCGCAGGGCAGGAAGCTAAGAGATCACATCTCTACCACAAGCAAAAAGCACAGAGCGTGATCTAGAAGAAAGGCAGGGGCTGTTTGATCTCCCAACTCCACAACCAGTAACATTATTTCCTCCAACAAGGCCATACCTCCTAAATGTCCCCAAACAGTGCCACCAGCTTGGGGAGCAAGTGTTCAAATACCCGGGCTGTGGGGCACATTCTCATTCAGACCACCACACTCGTTGTCAGGTCATGGTGATGAGAGAGAGCAGTGGTTCTCAACCTTCCTAGTGCTTTGGCCCCTTAATACAGGTGTTGTGCTGACCCCCAACCAAAAAATTACTTCATTGCTACTTTATAATTGTAGGTTTGCTACTGTTACAAGTTGTATATAAATAACTGTGTTTTCTGATGGTCTTAGGTGAGCCCTGTGAAAGGGTCACTCAAATCCCCTGTGGGTTGCAACCCACAGGCTGAGAAACACTGAGATAGAATCTTGTTCATGGATATTCTTTGCCCAGGATATGGCACCCGGCCTATCAGTGCCATTCAAATACTTCTCGAACAGCTGACTAATCTAGGGAGGCTGCAGAAAGGTTCTTAAAAACTCAAGATTGCACATCTGAACTACAAAACACAGTAATTCTGTCCTGAATATTCTATCTACAAGTTGGATAAGAAAACCAGGCTCCAAATTTTATGCGACACACACAAAAAGGTAGATTCCTCTGCCCTTAGAGTGAGTCATATGTATGCATAAATGTATGTGTGTGTGTATATATATATGTTACTGAACCCTGAATTTCTAGAAATAGGTCATTGCCACCTTCAAGAGCCGACCTGCACTACAACACAGAACAAACTAACTACACTACATCACAGAACAGAGCTCATAACTGAGAGCCTCATGGTGTCCATGTCCCCTTACAATGGAGAAACAGGCCTCTTTTGGGAAGGGTAGTACTCATACACATGGGCAAGGCCTGGCATGAATAAGAAATTTTGTAAAGATAAATGTCTGAGAGAAGCTGAGACTATATAAAAATGGGTACCATCCCTTCTAAGAACAAATGAAAATGGGCCTTAAAGACGGTGGTGTTGCCTCGAAACCTTGAAGGCAAACCTTGACATGATCATGGCATTCCTCATTACAAGAACACTTAAAAAAAAAAAAATGTTTGCGTACTCTATCTGCATATACACCTGCTCGACAGAAGAGGGCATCAGATCCCAGTATACAGATGGTTCTGAGCCACCATGTGGGTGCTGGCAGTTGAACTCAGGACCTCTGAATGAACCACTGAGCCATCTCTCCAGCCCCACAAGAACACTTGAAAAGAACTGCTATGAAACACTCTTTTCAGAAAGCAATGAAGAAAAGCAGCAAGGAAAATGATGCCTCAGCAACCAAAAATTCCACGGTGACATTCTAATATGACAGATACCATTAAACAGGGATTTCAGAGGCCACCACACAAATAAGGAGTGTGCGCTTTTAAAAGGATGGTGACTTTCTCCTCAGAGTCCTCCGCCACAGACAGTGCTAGAGCAGAAGTGTCGAGTTAAGAGCCGAGGTCTTAGTTTTCCTTCCCAGCTCTACTTTCACAAGTCCCAGATAGTTCTCCATAAGCCCCCAGTTTCCTCGTTTGTACTCAAAGTAAAGCCTGACCTGTCTTTTTCACACCACGAGGGAAATGGGAAAAGAGCAGAGCGGGTACAGGCTATCAAGGCACAGCGCGCACAGTGCAGGCTATTTCACCAGACAGGCAGTAATATCAGAAGCTAGCAAATCCATCAGGGTTTAAGCAACATCATGAAACCATTTCAGTTACTTCAATCCAATATAACTGAAGTCTGTTATTCCTAGTTAAGGGGAAAAGAAAAAAGAGAGAACATTCCTGGTTTTCAGCCCAAAGCCAACTAGTGCTTCCTCTTGGACACTGTCTGAACTGTTCCCCTCTTCCAACTTTACCCTTCTTATATAGCAAAATAATGTCTTTTTATATGACACTCCAAGCAAGCATGCATACACATGCACAGGCACACAATAGGGCACACAGGCACGGGCAACACACACAGGCACACACATGGGCACACATGCACACTAAATACATAAAGTTACTAATTTTTTCTTTTCTTTAATTTTTATTTATTTTATTAATTACAGTTTATTCACTTTGTATCCCAGCTGTAGCCTTCTTCCCCCTCACCTCCCAACCCCACCTTCCCTCCCTCCTCTTCTCCTACGCCCCTCCCCCAGCCC
Source organism: Pachyuromys duprasi (assembly GCA_028658305.1). NCBI lineage: Eukaryota > Metazoa > Chordata > Mammalia > Rodentia > Muridae > Pachyuromys > Pachyuromys duprasi. The sequence goes on from CM053743.1 coordinate 34,617,296, forward strand.
AATGACAGGGGCTCCTCCTCCTCCTCTGCCATCTGACCTAGCTTATCAGGTCTCATTAGGACTGGTTAATTTTTTTTTCCTTAATCTGGACAAAGGGGTCCAACATCATTAATAAAACTCACTGTATGGACTGAAAATACAAAATAGACACTAAATTTGTAAGAGATCAGATCTTAAAAAGAAAGAAATATAAAATAGCTTAATTTTTTAAAAGCATGATTCTGGGTTGGAGCAATAATGTTTTAGATACCTGTGTATTCAATAACATTTATTGAAATTTTATCTTTTTAACATGGCTATTATAAAATTTTACATTACATATGTGGCTCATATGCATGGGGAAAAGGAGAGCTACTCCAGAAATACCAATGCTCTCTTCACCACACACACAATATATACACACCTCAGTTACTCAGATGCACCCACCACTGTCCTCAGGACGGTGTGGTCTCGCCACCTCTGGCCAGAGGGGGGCTTGCCACACTACCAGGCCTCTCTTCTCTTATGCTCTAGTATATCCTGTGTCCCCAGGGGCAGGGTGGCCCCCAGAGGCCATCAGAAGAGCCCCTCTTTTATTCTACCCATCTTCTAAACCCATCCACTAGCCACCCAAGACCCTCACAGGCCCCAGGACTTACTGTAGAGATGTCATTCCTTTAAGCCACTCCTGTAGAGTAAAATAGCCCATGTTTTGTGCATCCAATTTCCAAGCTAGGACAAGCATAACTACCTGTTAAAATACAGAGATACAGTGACAAATCAGACTGCAGCAATCACCTACTCCGGGGTCCTGCAAGAGCTTCTGCCCACAGTGGTCCAGTCACCAAGGTTTGAAGGGTGACTTCAAAACCGAGTTGGTCTGGGTTTGACAAACACATATAAAATGTCAGATAATATAATAAAACTAGTGATGAAATTATTTTTATTTTAAAACAGTAAATTAACAAAATCAGTAGGGGTTTTAGATTAAAAGAGATCAAAACATGATTGTTGAATGGGGTGAATAGGGGTGATTTATAGATTAGTGTACTACTAAGAAAAAAACCTCCCTCCCAAAGGGCACTGTATGTTTCTCAATACCCACAGTAGATTCTCTCCTCAGCTCAGAGATGTCCTGCAATTCTGACATGTTAACATCAATTTAGGGTGAACCAAACCACATTCTGAAGTGAACTGTGCATACAATCAAGCCAGACCTCCACTCAGGCCTCACCGCAAAGACTAACAGCAAATAAGAGCTGAATGCGGATGACACCAATGGACATGCTCACATGGACAGGGACAGCCCAGGAGGCCTCAACCCTACACAAAAAAACTACAGGCAACTAAGAAGTGCCAGTAAGGAATGCCGAGGGGGGAAGAGTGTATGTACGTACGTACACACACACATACACGAAACAATCAATGAAAAAGGTCATGAAAAAGCAAAGAAGGGCTTGTGGATGTTCTTCATTCTAACCTGTTTTAGTAAACATGTTTTTTATGCAGAACCTTATAAACACACTATTACTTCAATTTCTCCTTCCTTTTTCTTCCTCCAAACCCATCCATTAGTACACCACCCCTTAGTAAATGAAGGGAGACTTGAATTTTATGGACCTGATAACATTTCCTAGCTATGACTCTCAGGAGGCGGGGAGTTAAAATGCCTTTAAAGTGCTTGCCAGTGAAGACAGGCTTTACCAACATGGACTTCAACGCCTGCTTTGCGGGCTGCAGCCCATGGGCTGACAGCACAGCAGGTTTACTAAACAGCACTTCTTTCTTCAGGAGATAAAGCAACACCACTTCTGTGCTGTCTCAGAAATGAAGCACAGTAGCACATACCTGGAAATGATCCAACTCTGAATTTAGTCTTTTAGTCCTCCACATAATTTTATATATCAAGACTGTCTCTGTTCCTACAGAAACAGAGTTCTAAAGGGTTCCTAACTGCCAACAAGGATGCCAGGAATAGCTGCCTTTTCCCGAGAACTGTTATGGGTGAGGAACTTCAAGCACTTTCCTTTTCCAGGCAGAATCGACTCCAGGGCATCCTACTTGGAGTCAGGCTTTCTGCCTCAGGTTAAATGTTCAGCTTGTTGGGGGTTGGTTGGATGCTGCGTATTCTAATGGTAATTACTAGCCCTCAAGAGCTGGTTGTTGCCCAGGGGAGCCTGTTCTCAGGAATACCTGTCCTTGTTATGTAAATATTGCCTAAAATATTATCCCTGATTGGCTAATAATAAAATGATGACACACTTGGGCAGGCAGAAGGAAGGTAGGCGTGGCTAAAGTTCTCAAGCTCTGAAGAGAGGAAGATCACGGGAAGGAGAAGAGAGAAGAAGGAAGCAGGTAGCCATGATGGGTTACCATGGGGAAGAGCACATGGTCAAATTCATGTGGATGGAAGAAAACGGCCCAGATGGAAGAATAAGCAAGTATTTGTGGGCTCATGGATGGGAGGTAGCCCAAATAGAAATTATTAGAGCAGATGGTGTGGCATGGGGGCTGGCAGGTAACCATATCTTAGGTAATACCTGCCATGGCCCAGGTGATAAGGCTATTCTAAAATCTATCATGTGTCCGTGTCTTAAATTATTGATTGTGATAGCAGGTTAGATAATACCACCATAATGATTATAGGGTTAATAATAAACATTATTAGACCATACTTTTAAATTAACCACAACATCAGCTCATGCCTCAAATTCCTGCAGCGTAACCCCAGACTCCCACTCTCATTTGACCTGTGGCCTGCCCCCTCTTCTGTCTCTCCTCATTGCCCTTTTCTCTAATCCTCTGCCAGGCCCAACTTCCTTCTACCCTTCAGCTAACACCTAGAGAACACTGCCTCCTAAAAGCCAGCGGTACCATTGTCCTTGCACCTACCAATACCACAAGGTGAAAAACATTTCCTGCTTAATCTGCAAACCTTTACACCAAGGTGAATAACTTATCAAATATTGGAATCAGAACACCTTAAGATAATTTTTAAAACTTTCAAAACAACAACAAATCCACATAATGAAACACATTCCAATGGTACTTCAGAAAATTTAACTCTTTTCCCGTTGAGACTGCGGGGAGGGAGTAGCCAGCAAGGCAGAGAAAAGGCAAGGATAAGGGAAATAGAGAGCAAAAGGTATAAAATCTCAATCCTTAGTTTTCATTAAGAGCACAGCATACAGCAGGGGCACCAGGTGTCTAAAGGAAGGGTGTGGCCCCTTGAGAGCTCTTCTAGACTATAAACTCCCTTAGGATCTGCCATGTTTGTTATACTGGCAGCAAGTGTCCAACTAAGTTGCATCATCTTTAAACCAGGGCACATGTGTGAACATAAGTTTTCATTCTATTGCAACATATTATGTGAGAACAAGAAAGAACATTTAACATAAGCATGATGCAAAGAACTAGGCAAAAATAATTATGCATATATAAAGTAACTCCAAATTCTAAAGGAAATATTTAATGCTTTCACACTAAAAATCAGTCGCTTTTTGAGCTAAGTTCAAATAGAAGTAAAAGACTGTAAAAAATTTATGGTAATTACCACCTACTCAAACCTTTATGAATAATTACTTGAAATCTGGAACTCTTTATTGAGTTGGAATAGCTACTGAGGGGGATAAAGGTACACAGCACACGGTGACTCGTACCCACTGTTCAGCTGGCACTGTGGGTATGTGTGCCCATTCTCTTATACATTGAGATTAATCGCTTAATGAACCTTTCAGATACACGAAATCAAGCCATCACAGTTATACCACAACACTTAAAAAGGGAATAATCGGGCTGGCCAAGCAGTCGGGGCTCACACCTTCAACCCCAGCACTCAGGAGGCAGAGGCAGGTGGATCTCTGAGTTTGGGACCAGTCCGGTCTACAGAGTGAGTTCCAGGACATCCAGGATTACATAGAGAAAGTGTCTCAAAAAAGGAAAGAAGGAAGGTAAGAAAAAAGTCCACTTACAAATCCAACTAGAACTAGAACATATTTCTTAGCTGGCCTCACACAAACCAACACACAATTACTTCTTCTATTATTGCTTTACTTGGAAAAACGACAAATAGAAGAAAGAAAGAACACTTCACACTGCCCCAAAAGGTAGACTTACATTTTCTGGTTCAACACCAATATCTTCACAGAATTTCTCCATGCCTTCAGGACCCACCACATCGTCCGTTCCTGTAGTGAAATGCGGTGTCACATGAATTAAATTTGGCACACTCTCAAACACAGCTGAGAAGAATGAAAGGCTTGACTAACTCCTTTGGGAAGAAATCAAGTACAAATTGGAAAATATTCAATTAAACCTTCAAGGATTAAATCTTTAAGGAGTCTACTTTGGACTCTTGTTGGAATCATCACTGTGTCCTTCACACTTTGGATAAGGCAGTCAGCTCTATCTAAGAAGAAAACTATTTCAACAACTGCTTTTTAAAGTGTCTAAAAACCCAATATTCTTACTTGGTGATGATACCTATAACATATATGTAGTGATTTTTAGGATCATCACAAAGAGCCACATACTAGTCTCTATAAAATAGGAAAAATAACATGTTTTTACATAGCCAAAAAAATCAAATACAGTCCTACATCTCTAAATTCAACCAATTCAAAAAGCATTTGAAAAAAATTATATCTGTATTAAATTCATACTGATTTTTTCTCCTTGTCATTTCCTAAACAGAACATAATACCTACTGACACCATATATACATTATATTGTATATTTAGTATTATAAATAATATCTAGAAATGACTTAAAGTAGGCAGGCCATTTTCATATGTATATGATCCATGTACTAGCTCATCTGACATAGAGACATGAGTACTCTAGATTTTTGGTCCCTCCAGTCCTAGAACCAATGTCCAGAATGTATCATGGGATATATGTCATTTTGTTCTCTCTTTTTATAATCTGTGTATGTGTGTGCATGCAAGTGTGTGTGTCTTTGGAGGCTCAAAGAGGGCATAGGATGCACTTGAGCTGGAGTTCCAGGCGGTTATGGGCAGCAGGAACAGGTGCTAGGAACCAGGCTTAGCCCCTGGAAGCTCAGCTCATCTTTCCAGCCAGTTACGCCTTGCTATCTCTCTACCACCTCCCAACCCTCCAGTTCCAGCTCTGTTTCTTCCTGGAGACTGCCTTTGCCCCTACTTCAGCTCACATTTATTCTTTGTCTTCTGAAATTCTGGAATTTGGAATTCTTGCCAAAGTCATCAACAACTCCTTAAGTGTCCAACCTAATGGACATGCTCAATCTTTATTTTATTTGATCTCTGGAGGTTTGCAGCAGTTCTTTATTTGAGAAACTCTCCTCCATGACTTCTAGAAATGTCTTCTTATCTGGTTTTCCTCCTCCTTTTTCTCTTCTTTTAGCTTCTCTGGAGGTTCTTTTGCTCATTAAAATGGAGTGTAACAAGACAATCTCAATGTCTAGTCTTCAGACTCTCATCCAGAATTCCCAACCATCGAAAGTTTTAACGACTAACCAGCTCTCGTCCTGACTATCTATAGCAGTGGTTTTCATCTGTCCTAATGTTGAGACCCTTTAATACAGTTCCTCATGCTGTGATGACCCCCATCCATAAAACTATCTCCATTGCTACTTTGTAATTATGTTATGAATCATAATATAAATACCTGATACGCAGGATATCTGATATGCAATCCCTGTTAAAGGGTCATTTGATCCCCAATGGGATCACGACACAACACATTGATCTACAGTACCACTCTGACGCCAATCCCAACAGCTATAACTAGATTAACTGGGCCTCCTCCCCAAGCTCATTGCTACTGCATTTCACTTTCCAGCATCGCCTCACAGAGACACTTGACTTCTCTGTGCCAAACCTACACACCTAGAAACAAGCCCAGAGTCACTCTCCATTCTCACTTGCCAGCCGCCTGATACCAAATGTCAGTGGTGCCCCAACCCCACCACCCAGCACTGGCTCAGGCTCCATTCTCTGAGACCCCTGACTGACCCTGCACAGGGCCACTACAAGGTCCTCCCCAAGTACAAATCCTACGCTGGCTTAAATCCTCCAGTGGTTCCTAAAGTCTAAGCCCAAGTCTGGCACATCAGCTAAGGCTTCTATGGTTTAACAGCATGTATTTTTTGGCTTTGTGTCTTCCAACTGCAAAGAACATTTCTCAAAAATACATCAAACCCTAACTACTCCTGAATGGATACATATAAGGGGCTGGAATATAACTTAATGACAGAATCCTTTCCTAGCATGAGCAAGGCCCTGGGTTCAATCCCTTGCAATTAATGCGTGCGCACACACACACACACACACACACATACACACAAACACACACGGTCCCAGATATGAAGGAAACATGATGGTCCAAGCCAGTAATCCCAGCACTCAGAAAGTCAGGAAGATCAGGAGTTCAAAGTCAGCTATACTGACAAGGTGAGGGGTCAACATAGAGTCTGTGAGACATTTTCTCAAAAACCAAAATGGATGGAAGGATAGATGGATGGAATGAAGCGCCAGAAAAACCTGACCTTTGTATGGTTCCACTATGCAATACATATGCCACACTTTGTGTCTCAGCCTGTCCCCTCCTTCCTTTTCTTACTCTTCCCCCTTTCTTCCCTGAAGAATTCATTCAACTGTTGAGAGTGAAACCAAATAATCTCTGCCAACTCCTACCTGCAGGACACATTAACCATGTCCACTGTGACTCCATGCTGGGGATGGATTTTCCCATTCAGCACATTGCAAGAGTGTCATACTCCCTTCCCTTGAAAGCTCAAGAGCTAGTCCTATTTATTCTCCTTCAGCCTCAGCAGTAGCCTGGTATTGTGTAGCTAGCATTTACTCAATGGGTGAAGCCGTACTGGGGGAGTCCCTGCAGAACCTCCTTTGCCATCCGAATCTAGTAAGCCACTGGGGCCGGCAGAATGTATCATCTTCCTATGTCTCCGATTCATTGAGAACATTCATCAGAGAAGTCACAGACTAGGCACTGTGGCAGTGCTTGGTTGGGATGCGAAAGGGGCAGGGGTACCTCAGACCTTGTCAAGGGAACTGTTTCAATACAAGGCCACGAGTTCCAAACACAAATGCGAGCCTTGCAGGAGCACCTCCTGCAAAGGCCTGCATCACTTCCTGCCCAAGCCCAGCCCCTTCCTCACACTCTACAAGAAGCAGCATTTTCTCTGCTGCTGGCTATCTTCCCTTTACTCACAAAGGTTTCTTTCTTTTTTGTTTTTTTTGTTTTTTTAGAGCAGCAACAGAACTTGGGCTGCGGGTTCCGCAGAACAGCAATAGAACTGCAGCCTCTGGAGAGTACTAGAGATCTGTGTGAACCAGTCTACCCTTCACTTCGGGTGAAAAGGCGGGGAGTTTGCATGTGCATCTGACCTCAGCCCAAACCAGCACACCTGTTCAAGGCCAGCCTCGTGGAGGCCCCCAGCCTTAACACACAGACGCGTCTTAGAGCGTACAGCAAAATTTACCCTGGTGCTTCTCACAGACTGTGACCAACCTGCTCTTCCAGTTTATGTGCCTGAGATAATCAAACTGAATGTGGTGCTAGCCGGGGCTTTCAGTCATTCCCAATCTGAAGCCATTTTTCCTACTGATAAGGCACAAGAAGAAAAGGCTAAAAATGAGGAAAGGGCACTAAGGGACCAGGAACACAGGTACACTCACCCGCACGAACTCTACAGGGGTCAGTCTCTACAGTTCCCCAGCAGAGACCCCAAGGAATCTAAAGAATGTGGCTACATTTTTACTTCTGAGATGTCACCTTCTGAGATCAAAGAAAAGCAAGCAAGAGGGCAATTCCATCCTGACCTCTTTTTTAAAGAAAAAGACTCATCTACTCTTAAAGCACACACACACAACCAAAATAGCTGTGTTACTATCCCAGGTTTTGTTTAAAATTTTCACTTTAGTAGGGTGCAGTGTCCCACACCTGAAATCCCAGCACTTAGGGAGGCAGAGGCAGGCGGATCTCTGCGAGCTTGAGGACAGCCTGGTCTACAAAGTGAGTCCAAGACAGCCAAGGCTACAGAGAAACCTTGTCTTGAAAAAAAACAAAAAGAAAGAAAGAAAAAGAAAATTCTACTTTATAACGTAGTTTCAAGGAAATAAATCTGACTCAGTACAGGCATTCAGAATTTGCTCATAACATAGTCAGAATGTGGAGTACCTTCATCCACTCAGCTTGTTTCTGAGCCTATGGAAACTGTCAACTACTTTTACATCTAGTTAAGCATGTCTTCAAAGATTTACGTTCTAACCAAGCATGAAGATGGATACATTCTATTACCTCAAAGTGTTTCTACCAGTGCCCATGCCCGGCACACAAAATCCAGCTGGATACTGACTACAGGTACAGAGGTACTTCACAAAGACTCGACACTGAGTGAAAACTGAAGGGGTCGGGACTATGTCCTTCCAACAGCACACACACACACACGAGAAAGATGCTCTTCTCCCAGTGCACACCTAGTCCCCCAGGTCAGTCTCTGTGGTAAAAGGGACAAGACTCTCATTAAGAACAAAGGGTGGCGTGAGAGCGAGGGGAAAGGGAAAATGTAGCTTTTATACTTAAGTATAGAGAAGGCAATAAGCTAATATAATTCAGGAGCCCCAACCCTGATTCTGCTGGTCAGCAAACATTGTACGAAGCAGAAACAACAGTGACTGTGGGAAGCAGAAACAACAGTGACTGTGGAATAGCAACTCGCAGACAGCATTCCAGCAGAGGGGACAGTTGAGCCGAGGCGGGAGGGATCAGTAAGCGGCAGGGAGGGAGGGGATGTCGAGAATGGCATCATGAGCTGCTCTATTTCTTTCTAAATAAGACAACCAGAGACATGCGGGACTCGGTCTAGAACCAAGACTGATGACAAAAAGATGGGTGTGAAGGCTGGTCTAACAGCCAAGGTGAAAAGGCCCAAAATTTGGCAAAGAAGATGGAAGGTCAAAACACGTATGGCCAGATGACATTCTTCCTCTTCCCCTCTCAGCACCAGGCAGAGAGCACAGGCCCTCGGCTGCGACCGCTGCCCAGCCAGTCACAGCAAGCTGCAAAAGTGCAGCTGGACTTCAAGATATGTTAAGGGACAAAGCAAACATTTTCTGCCAGGTGATCTTTGAAAACAGAGGAAATGGATAAAAGGAAGCCCAGTGCACCACAATGAAGTTCAGAGCAGCGATGCTTAAAACAAGCAATTACCCACCATCAGCAGTCTAACTAAGTGTCTTAGCAATCCAGAGGGCTGCTCCCAAGCGCATTTCATCTTTTCAGTTCCTGTCTAGAGTTCTGAATTCCTGAACTTAGCTGCTGGCTATAAATAGGGGAGTTAGTGATTGGCTCCAACTCTATCCCTTTCTTCCTCTCTGCCTCTTCTGCCCCCCACCCCACCCCAATGCATACACACAGGTACAGACACACACAATGTGAAAAGTACATGCTTTAAAGTTCTGTACTCTCTCCTAAGATGCTCCGTATTTCCCCGAGGATCAGTTTTACATGACACAGGCCATTTCCTACCTGCGTATTCATAAAACCACTCCAGGCAGCGCTTACTAGAGAAGGCCTCTTCTTCAGTCTTTATCCTACTCGACTCGTACTTCCTGTACATGCTACAAATTGAAAAGGCAGTTTAGTGTTATTTAAAGGCACTGGGTTCAAGTAGCAGGTAATTTTCACTTTGGCCAAAATCAAACACCTATTCACCCACTGTTTAAGTGTATTTTAAACATTGTACTTCCTGCATTTTCAAGTATTAGCAGTTTCATACATAACTAGTGCTGAAATATACTCATACTTTAATAAAGAATTAAACAGTCCTGTTCTCTGGAACAGAACAAGAGTCTACCACAGATGGCCTCTGAAAGACTCCACTGATCAAGGTATCAAAGCAGAGGCTGAGACTCATAGCCAAACTTTGGGCAGAGTGCAGGGTATTTTATGAAAGAAGGGGGAGATAGAAAAACCTGGAGAGGACAGGAGCTCCACAAGGAGACCAACAGAACTAAGAAATCTGTGCCCAGGGGTCTTTTCTGAGACTGATATTCCAACCAAGGACCATGCATGGAGATAGCTTAGAACCCTGCACAGATGTAGCCCATGGCAGCTCAGTCTCCAAGTGGGGTGCCTAGTAAGCGGAGCAGGGACTTTCTCTGGCATGTTCTCAGTGACAGGCTCTCTGATCACCTTCCCCTGGGGGGGTGCAGCCTTGCCAGGCCACAGAGGAAAACAATGAAACCAGTCCTGATGAGACCTGATAGGCGAGGGTCAGGATAGGAGGACCTCCCCCACCTGTGGACTAGGAGATGGGCACAGGGGGAGAAGAGGGAGGGGGGGGGGGGACTGGGAAGAGACGAGGAAGGGGGCCACAGCTGGGATATAATTGAATAAATTGTAACAAATGATAATCAAAAATAAAATGCAAAAAAATTAAACAGGAAGCACTTAATACAACTATCTTATCAACAATCAATGAGACTTATATAGATTATTTGATAACCTTGCCTTACTATCTAGAACTCACTACAAGAAATAACCATTAATAATGATCCTTTAAAAGCATTAATTATTCCTATCTCTCCATCTAATTCTTCTGATTTCTGTGTCCTGAAAGTCAGGGTAAGCACAGGCATAGGCTAGGGAGAAATTTGTCAGTAATAAGTGATGCCAGAAAATATTACACATATAAAGAGAAACATCAACTCATGTCCAATCTTCCAGAGCAAAACTAAATCAGGTGCAAGGCTGAAAAAAGTCTCTTGGGTGGATCATGGCTTAATGTAAGCCTGAAGCCTCAGGAGAGAGAAGAGGTAGGTTCCTGGCATTCCTGCTCTACTGTAAGCCTGCCGGTTAGCCAGGGCTAGAGGCATGGATTATTAGCACAGAAGCCTGCTGAAACTCAGGAGTCCCTCACCCCATGACAGGCCTGAGGAGAGCTTCCCCCACAGAACAGACAGGAGCAGGAGTGTCAAAATGTGGGTTACATACAAAACATATATATATATTTTTTAACCTATTACATATACCCAGACATTAATATTTATGGATATAATTTTATTTATATAACAATATAAAGATATTAGATAAGTCGCTTAAGAATTTATTCATGAACATTTATTTGTGATCTAGACAATGACTGATTAGTTGTGCAGATCTCTGACAGAAATTCTGGCATCTATTTTCTCTAGAACATCACACTGGAAGGAATAAAGTTATTGAAACTACAAACCCCGAGGCGGTGGTGGCACACACCTTTAATCCCAGCACTCAGAGGCTAAGGCAGGTGAATCTAACCTGGAAACCACAAACCCCAACTTCCCTTTCTCCTACATTAGGTTGGTTTCCTAGCTAGAGATGCACTGGACACAGGCTGAGGGTTCAAAGAGAAAGGGACCCAGCATTCTATCTTAGCTCCAAGCCTGTCACTGTCAATAAACTTGTAGTTTGATGAGATGGCAGCATAAAATAAGAATTCTCTAAAATAAAACTTGCCCAAAACTATACAATGGAAAAATAATGCAGTAGCTAAAAGAAACAAAATATTGGTGCACATTATCATAGGATGATGGAACACAGAAGACCACTTAGACAAGACGCTGTAAAGGCCGGTCCATGCTGACATAGAGATGCGCACTTGCCTGGGCTGGGAGGTCCTGACTGGGACAGTGAAAATGTTCCAACACTGGATTTTAAGGGCAGTTTGTACACCTCCCTTAACTTAAAAGAAGAGCTGAATTACATTCAAAATTTATCAACTTTATGGTACGTAAATAAAGTCATTAAAAGGCCAAGAATCAAACTCAAAATGTCACCTGAACTGCCAGTTTTTAAGCTGGCTTCTTCATAGTACATTAATATCGCACCAAATAATAGTGGAAAATATAAAGCACATAAGTCTACATGGATGTGAGAATTTACCAGCTCCCCTAGAGCAAGGCACTTGGCTTTGTAAAATTGAAAGCCACTGGCCGGAAGACAGCTAGTGATTAACCTAGGAGTCACTTTCTTCTCCTGGATAACATTTTCTGCTGAGATATTAACTGTGGCATTATCTTCATTTTTGCTGTTCGTCTGTGCTCCTCCAACTGAGTTATAAAAATGAAGCACAACAGCAAGAAAGGAACAAAAATCAGCTAATTTCTTCCATCTAAATGATGGAGACTGTAGCTCACTGATGAAATGACCCAGAGTGGAAATGGGGAAAGAAAGAAAAAGGAGAAAAGACAAGACATGAAACTTGTCGTGTGATGAAAGGGAAGGTGACTTATTAAGATGAAGGCAAAACAATAAAGATTCCTGAGAAAAACACTGGCGGCGTGCCACTGTTGGCATCGGCACAGTTAGCAGTGACCTGTCTGGGTGGGATTTAAGTACCTTGTTTTTCGGTTCTCATTAAGTTCTCAGCCCTGTGAGAAGAAATTTCTCTCGGCTAATACTCCGGGTGGGAAGGACACTCTAAAAAGCTGCCTCGCTCTAGCCCTGTGGCTGCAGCTGGTGAGACCCTCTCCAAAGGACAGACACTCCTGACAGGCTTTACCAGCACTTGCATGCAACAACGCCCCTTCATTGCATGAGACAGACCTATACACCTCCCAACGTGCTCTGGCTCAGCGGCCTTCATCCCCTACCTGTCATGCCTGCTCTTCTTGGCAGATAAGTCATCTCCAGAGGCAGGTCTTCTCTTTTTCCTTGGTGGCATCACTTTACTAAAGCAGTCCGAAGAACTGCAAGACCGCAGGCTTCCTACGGAACAAATTTGGACCACACAAAATTAAGGCACGGCACACATACTTCCAAACACTGTCACCACTAAATAACCAACCCCATGGCCAGCCTACCCGATGCAGTGGTTAGATGCTATCAGTCAGTACCAGTACGCAGAGAAAATGAGTTTTAGTTCCTCCTTGAGGAAAATGTTATAGTCAAGAAACAAACCCTGCCATTATGAGTGAATACTCCCCACCACCCCAAATCACAACAGAAACAGAAGTGAGCTTTCCTGCAGAGACCACACTCATGGAAACCACCGACAAGTCCTGCTTTTTCCATGTCAGCTCCTTCAAGACAAAGTGTCGTGCCCTCCCAGACACACACTTCATGAGGCAAAGCAGAGTAAGCAGTAAAAGCCTGCCTAGAATACACCCAAGCATGCCAGTCCTAAGGCTTCAAGGGATATTGAGGGTGGGGGTGGAGGAGGGCGTTGGAAAGGGGGGCAGAAATCTGACTTCAAAACGTAAGTCTCACAATAACTGTTCCTCGTTTCTGCCACTTGAAAATGACTGCCTCCTTCAGACAGGGCTTGTACGAGGAAGTGTAACTGTAACTCAGAAAAGGATATGAGAATCTGGCAATATTCAGTAACACCAGGCATATACATGGTGTCGCAGGCCCTGGTTTTAACCCTTGCATAAACTCCCTCAAGTCAAATTCCCGATGAAAAGGCCTATGAAGAAAGAGGCACTACTGTGAAGAAAAGGAAGAAGCAAGGTAAGTGGCAAAACAGGATTCCAATCTGGGCTGTCTTACTGCAGACTATCTTAAACCACAATTGAAGATATTAGACACCCCCTTTTAGGCATGAGTGCCACCAGGCATGCCATTCAGTTCTCACAAGAACCCTACACAACAGGCAATGGTAACTCTGTACCTATAGCAGGGGAAAAACCACAGTTCAGGCATTCGCCAACTTTCCCAGGCCTCCAAAATGACTATATGCCATTCCTCCATTGCTCCTGCCTCAGCTTTTGGTTCAAAGGCTGTGGCTAGCCATGCTGGAAGCACACTGAGCTCTGGCAGTCTGCAGTCAATAGACACTCAGCTCTTCAACTAACACTGTAGTGTGAGCAAGTGCCAACCTATTTTAGGTCTCTTATTCATTCGTTATTTGAAGAATGGGAAAGGCGTTCTCTCACAATTTTCATGAGGACAAAGATCCATTCAGCACACATTTGATGACACACAATGTGTGTAGGTGTGTGCAGCCCAAGGGTAGGGCAACTTGGGAGGTTAGTAAGTCAGCTCTCAGCCACCATCAACTGCAAGCTGTAGCCCTAGGAAGCCCAGCTAGCTATTCAAGAGGCTAAGAATGGAAGGTTTAACAACCTGGCAGAACACAGCGGAAAGGAAGTTCACAACTTCTATGATGACCCAGAAACCAGAGAAGAGTCTGGGGCAGGGGTAGTGGCTCCATGGCCAAACAGAGGCCACTGTGTGAGAGGCAAAGGCTCAAGCTGCATTCCATAGTAACAAGCTAGAGTGATGGATTGGGCCAGATCACAGTCAGCCAGGAGGCCTGACAGTGGCCAAAGCCACGACTTACTGTGAGCAAGGACAGTCTGAAACCAAATCACAGGTCTCTTTTAGGCTTCTACCATTCTGCTACATTTCAGGGTCTCCCAAACAGACTCATGCCCACAGCACATACTAGACGGTCCCTGGGCATCAGAGCCTGCTTGTTCCCTTGGCCCAGACATTGCATCCAGCAGCCTTGGGCAGATCACACCCAGATACCTTACCTGGAACCTGCCTAACTATATTTGTCCAAGAGTGAAGGGTTCCTCAGATACAAAACTCTCTCTACCTCTCACCACAGCAGCTGAGAACAGGAAAAGAGCCAGAGAGGGTGTTGCCTACCACCCCACACCCCACTCACCTTCCCTACAGAAGAGTTCTCAAGCCATACCACAGCCTATGCAAAGGTTCAGATGCTGCACTATCAGCTTCCTCACGCTTTCAGCCCTGAAGATGACGCTCTCCTTGTTTATCGATGCCTCGGGTACGGCAGTAGAATGAAATGTTGGTGCTGCCTAACCATAACGCTGAAACGGCGTCCGGGAAAGGATGGGAGTGTGCCTGCCGCTGCAGGCGGGTGTCCGCTGCCCTGGATACGAACACTTGTGAAGGAGAGACAGCTCCTTCCAAGAGCATCTGGCCTAGCAGCAGCCTTTCCCTCCCACAGTGTTTTCAGAACACAGGAAAATGCACTTCTCCCTCAGTCCACGAGAAATGAGCACTTGAAAGTAATGTCTCCCCCAGTAAAATGTAACTCGCTAGCTCCTCAGCACCTGCTTCTTTAGAAAGAGCAGCATAGTGTCTGGATTTCACCGCTCCCACACCACAGCAGCACATCTTTGGTAAGCACACAAACATCTTACATCAACCAATTTTCTTACATGTCTTTCTTAACCGAGTGTCTTAGTTTGGGTTTTATTGCTGCGAGGAGACACCATGACCACAGCTACTCTTACAAAGGTTTAACTGAGGCTGGCTTGCAGTTTCAGAATTTTCGACCATTTTCGTCAGGGTGGGAAAGACAGTGGCACACAGGCAGACATGGTGCTTGAAGGAGCGGGAGACTGAGTACTCCACTGGGCATAGCTTGAGCACAGGACCTCAAAGCCCGCCCCCACAGTGACACGCTTCCTCCAAGGCTATGGCGCCTCCAACAAGGCCACATCTTCCAATAGTGCCACTGCCTATAAGTCAAGCATTCAAACACATGAGTTTATGGGGACGATTCCTATTCAAACTATCACACCAACGAATGCTTTCTTCTCAAGGTTTCTCAAATCAATTTTTTCACATATCTGTGTGGCCCTTACTCATATTCTCAAGCTCAGTACCTTCAAAACTTTTATCTCCTAGCTAAGAGACCTGATTTTCTTTCAGATCATATTTCTCTAAGTATCGGCATAAGCGAGTAACTGTTGCTGGCAGTTTTCCACAATCACACTGTGTCTACTGTCTCTGATGACTGCTGCCATTCAAAGCACTCTGCCCCTGCACGGCTGCTTCACAGGACAGATGGGGGAAACACAGACCAACAGAGAATGTTCCTGGCTACGAGAAAAACAATGTTGTGCATGTTTACTGAAAAGAACCATTTACCAACAAGGCCTGAGTCAACAGCACGCACAGGCTCTGCCAAGCCTCTGCGCCCTGCTTCCTCTGCTCCTTCCCTTGCCCGGCAGGTCACAACCAAGAGAAACTGCTAGGACTTGTTAATGTGCACACACAGCAGTGAGCGTTGGGCAGGAGTGGTCGATGGCTATTACCTCAGCCTGTAATCACAGCACTCAGGAGGCTCAGGCAGAAGGATGGGAAGTTCAACACGGGCTACCTAAGGGAGTTCACGGCCAATTTGAGTTGAAGATCAAGACATGGTCTCAAGACAACAACAAAAATACAGAAAGGGAAATGGTACATCTCTGTGGTTTCCTGTTGGGTTCGCTTGTATATATACAACACATATAATTTACAATAGTGAAAATATTTACTGAGTTCCACAGACAATTAAGTATTAACTGAAAAAAATGTTTTCCTACAACATGCATAAATCAAGTTGCTTAACATCAAAACATTTCCAGATACTTGAAACACCTAGGAGTAGATAATGCACCATCATTTCTGATTTATCTCCCTATTTGTCAGCAAAACTGATTCATATTTCCTGGCAGGTAGAGTGTATGCTTCTTAAAGCAATTGAAAAGAATCTTCTTATAATTAAAAAAAATACTTAAATCTAAATGAATACTCTATAAATTTCTATTATTTATATTAGTAAATTTAGGCTTCAAAGCTTAAATATATCCTTTATCACAATTTATATCTTTACAGAAAAAAAAATCAGAAATAGATAAAACAAGCAAGGAAACAGGCTACATAACCCAGCTGACCTTTGAGGTGGAGGGGATTCAAGGCCACGGCTTTAACACACTCAGTCACAAAGCACTTCTTCTCCTTACAGCAGACTCAAGACCACACAAGCCAGGCAAACGCTCTACTGCTGACCAGCATCCCAGCCCTTGAGCTTTCTGAGACAGGACTTGCTATAGGGCTCAGTCTGACCTTGCACTCCTGACTAGGTCAGGCTGACCTTGAACTCTCAACTTCTCCCTCAGCTTCCAGGATGTCAGGAGTACAAACAGGCATATATTAAATGGTATAAGCACTTAAATAATCATTAAAGAAACAATAAAAATAAAATACAGGCCCAGCAAGATGGCACACACAATAAAGGCATCTATCGTGAAATCTTGGCAACCTGAGTTTGATTCCACAGAATCAAAGAAGGAAAGAACATATTCCAGAAAGTTCTGTAGCCTCCATGCATGCAGCGCTTAACATGTGTACCTATACAGGCATATACATATCCCCCCCCCACATACACACACACAAAGGTACATGCACAATTAAAAAACCCAATTGTTATAAAGGTGTTTTGTTTTGTTTTGTTTTAGAGACAGGGTTTCTCTGTGTAGCCTTGGCCTGTGGTAGTCCTGGACTCACTTTGTAGACCAGGCTGGCCTTGAACTCACAGAGCTCCACCTGCCTCTGCCTCCCAGAGTGCTGTGATTACAGTTGTATATAAAGGTTTATTGAAAATTCAGATTCTTTTTATTTTCAGTTCAGTATTTCAAGAGAAGAAATTTATCTTTTCAATTAAGTCAATTAATGTACTATTTCTTCCTACATTCAACAGTTTAAAAAACTGTTGACATTTTTTACTCTATTTTAGTATTGTCTCAGAAATATTTTAGTAATTGTCTCAAGTTTGTTTTGTTTTGTTATGTTTTGTTGTTTTTCAAGACAGGGTTTCTCTGTGTAACCTTGGCTGTCCTGGACTTGCTTTGTAAACCACGCTGGCCTCAAACTCAGAGATCCACCTGCCTCTGCCTTCCCAAGTGCTGGTATTATAGGCCTGTAAAAAATCATGTTTTAAAGATAACTTGAAACTTGAGGTCACCTGCAGGTGAGTAAAGGCCTTTAATTTAGTCTAGCACCTTCTGTTTCCAACGGTTTAGTCATTTTGCACCGATGCCAGAGCAGGTTCTTTGGGCTTTGTGTGATACTTTACATTACAAGCCTCAGCAAGAGCTCCCTGTTACAGTTAATTACCTCTAAGATTCCGCAACTTGGGTGCCCAGTTTCTAGTCATCTCAAGCAAGAGGGAAAGGTTGTTTCTCACTGGTCCCAAAGCTGCCTTTCTCGTGCTGGTGAGCCTACTGATCTTTGCACTGTCTCACTCTGCCCGCCAAGCGTTCTTGTGAAGCTCACTTCAGTGCTCACTCAGTGGCGGAGACCTCATACCTTAGGTGATAAACACAGCTTCCTTAGCGCGCCAGAACACAGGACGTTACTTCATTACACTGAACACATCCATCAGTGAATTAACCATTCAAATAAAACCAGTAATTTCCTTCTTTTTTTGAAACAGGGTTTCTCTGTGTAGCCTTGGCTGTCCTGGAACTCATTCTAGACCAGGCTGGCCTGGAACTCAGAGATCTGCCTGCCTCAGCCTCCTGAGTACTGGGATTAAAAATGTGTGCCATCGCCCAGCTTAAAACTAGTAATTTTTAAATAAACAACATTTTCCTACTATTTAAGACAAAAAAAAATTCCCTTTATTTCTAAGTAACACGGACTCTGGCATACATGCTCGTTTTCCTGGCTTTTTTTTTTTCTTGCCTCTGTGTTAATTCACTTCTCTATTTTGGAGCTACTTCTCCTCATTCTCATCTCCCCATCGGAAGTCAGGAGCATGGGGCAGCGTGTAAGATACTCTACCTTCTGATACGGCCTTGGCTTCCCACACGCAGAGCTTACGGATGGTGCCCAGACTCCCACTGGGCCAAGAGAGCCCACGAGACACACTTGCTCGTACCTCCAAGCCTCGCTCATTTTTTACAGTGAACACTGGGCAATAAGAAAAACAACAGATGCCATAGCCAGGTGTGGAACTGTGGAGACAGACTCCAAAACAAGCCCTGGTCCAGGGAGACGGCTCCGTGGGTAACGCGTTTGTCCTACAAATATGAGGACCCGAATATGGATCCCCAACACCCACATAAAAGGTAACAGTGGTGGTCTGTGCCTGGACCCTCGGCCCCGGGGAAAAGACAAAGACGAGCAGATGTGGGGACTTGCTGGCCAATCAAACCTAGCCAAAACCAGTTGAGTTCAAGGTTCAGAGATACACCATTTTAAAGTAGAGAAGCAAGTGAAGACATGTTAATATCCATCTCTGGCCCCTAAGTGCTCACCCACAGAGTGTGCCTGCACATACACACCGTCTGTACACACATATATACCATATACACACACAGTCCATGAGCATACACTCACACATAGACACACTCCATGATAGAGCGTACCCACACCCCCCTCCCCATGAGTACTAATCAACACTGTCCACGCACTGTCGCATGTCAATGACCAAGCCTCAGACACAGCTGCAGACCAGAAAGCAGACCTGGCCCAGGGCCAAACACACTTTCCCCCACAACTGTCATACTGCCATTTCCCCACCACTGTCATATTGCCATTTTCAAGTTAAACATTTAGAGATGAAATTACTAGAGTTAACAATTACTCATCTAAATCTAAACTCCAAAATTAACTATGTAATAGACACAAATCAGAAATAAGAGGTATTGTTAGCATAGCTAAGATAATCTTACGAGTCCTGCTAATACAAAATCTTATCTTAAAAACTAAAACTACAGAAACTCTTAAGTTTTCTTTTAAAAAAAAAATCTTTACAACCACTGACAGTTTCATATAGAGAATTGTGGCTTTCTCTTTAATTATTAACTTGACCCTGGAAATTTCATTCCAGTATTACTGGAAATAACTGAGAGTTAGGTTCAAGCCTACAAATACACATTAGGCAGCTGGAGAACATATGCTATAACCAGGAATTGGACAATTAAGCAGCAATTTAAAAAGAACCCCTTCTTAAATATATTACTGAAAATGGACTGCTTGCACTTGACCTCCTCAGCACACCTGGCATAGGCAGCTCCCGTCTCATACCCCCATGAACAGAGGATCCTGCCTGGTCTGAGATCCAGAGAGGAAGCTGAACAGAGCCAAGCTATTCCGAGATGCCCCAGACCTCGGCAGAGCAGGAAGCCTTCCTCCATCATAGGGCCGGTGGAGAGCTGGGCAGGTGACCAGCCTGGACCAGTGAGTAAGAGCCAGTGCGTTTGCTAAATCAGTGTCAGAGGAGGATAAGGGTGAGGCCCACGTGTCAACGATCTACCATTAAATGAAATTTTAAATACCATGGATGCTTCCAACACAAACATGTATATATGCATGAAAATATCTGGGAGAGGAACTGGAGAGATGGCTCAGAGGGGAAGAGCACTGTCTGCTCTTTCAAAGGTCCTGAGTTCAAATCCCAGCAACCACATGGTGGCTCATAACCCTGTATAATGAGATCTGATGCCCTCTTCTGGCATGCAGCTGTACATGCAGATAGAACATTGCATAATAAACAAACAAACAAATAAATCCTTTAAAAAAAAAAAAAGGATCTGGGAGAAAGGAAAACATTAAAGAGAATACCGGGAAAAGTGGTTGAATGGGAGAGCCAAATGGCACCAAGGTATACGCCATTTACTTCATTTCAACAAGCCATGGCCTCAATGGTGCCCTCCAAAATTCATGCACTGACATCTAATCCCCAAAGTGCTAGATTGGGAGCTGGGGTCTGTAGAATGACTACAGAATCCTGGCCCCCATACACAGAGCACAGCAAAAGTCACCAGGGAGAAGAGGGCCCCACCAAACACCAATCTGCCACCTGCCTCTCTAGCCTCCAGAACTGAGAGTCAGACATGACTATTTATAAATCACTTGCTCTAGGGTGTTCTGTCGAAGCAGCCTAAATCAACTAACGTGGAGATGTATTCATGTTTCCACTTCACAATACATTTTAATGATCTTCACCACAAATTTTGTAACCACAGATCAAATGCACGTTCCTGAACTTTATACTCATAAATGGCTTGGGGAAGTGGTTCTGAGAGTTGCCCCCTGGTCAGTTGGCTGCACCATGGCCTGGGCACCAGTCAGATGGGCAGACACTGAGGCTATAACCCCAACTTACAGAAGAGGGCTGACATATGGAAACCTCAATGCTACTTAAACCTTGAGGAGCACGGGTCTAGAGCCAGGTTTCCCTCAGCTGAACCCTCAGTGTTAAGCCTCAAATCTGGGACTAAGGACTGAGGTGCCTACTGACATCACAAAGCTGGTGCTGGCTACTGGGCTCTCCCAGCATCCCTCAGTCCCCACTTGTTACAGAGTCCTCCTGGCTGGCAGGCCCCAACCCTACCCTAAACTCCTCCAGGCTACGCCTCCCTTCCCTCAGCTGCTCTCCCCTACATAGCCTTGGCCATTTTGGCTACCATCCTTGTTTTGGCCTCTTGCCCTCTGGGCTGCTGTTCCTGGTTCCCTCTCCCTTCCCTCACTCCTGCCTCTCTCCTCTCATGGCCAGCTCAGCTGCCGGTCAGGTTCAGTCTGGACCCTTCCAGAGGCCTGTCTTTGCTCTCCCTCACGTCTACGGTGAGCCTTCTCCTCCACCATACCTAGGAGCAGTCGAGTCCCCTTTTGTTTTTCTTCCTCACTCAGGACACAAATGCAAACACCTTCCTGAACCTTTCAAGCCACTCTGCTGAATGGAAACACACCTTCTGGGCTGCGGTGTTAGAGCCTTTCGGCACGAGCTGACACACTTCAGTAAGGAAGAAAACTGCTCTAGAGAATCTTCAGGCCCTTTGAAGAGGTTAGAGGGCTGTCATAATCTGGAGCTTCAGGAACAGACTCTCTGCTGGGAAGGAGCTGGCCCTCAACAGTGACAACTTGTTAACTAAGGGTGCTAGATCCGTGGACACCGCTTCCCTTGCACAATTACATCCCAGCATGTTTACTTAAAAGTCAGTAGTGTTCACATTTACCTGTTTGGTGATCGTCTTGGCCAACGTCTTCTGTCAGATTCTGTAAGAAATACGATCGTTAACACCAAGAAATCTCATACCCTATGCTGAACACGAAAACTCAGTATTTTCATAAGCAAGTGATAGCCACAGTGTAAATTCTTTTATCAAACGTGCTTGCACAAAAGGACTGCTTCAAAGCTAGCGACTGTATCTGTAAAGACTGACTTACTAGCTTGTTAAGGGTATGGTAGATCTTATGAATGTTTGCCAGTGTTGAGAGATGAGAGTTCAGCTGAAAGTCTTTAAAAGGGAAAAAGAAAAAAGAAATCAGTGTTAGCTGTTTCTCAGACAGCAAGAAATTTCAAAAGCTCAAAAGTAAACATAAACAGTTGTTTTAGTGGCTTGACTAACAGGATACGTATAGGTAAACAACATGTGTCTACTGACCCCGGGAATCATTCTGACGATAAGGTCAATTCTCCAACCAAATGCTACAAGTCACGGGAGTTCCTGTCACCTCTAACGTAAAAAGAAAATTCTGCAGGGGCTGTGAAATCCTGCCAGCAGCCAACCTGCATTCCCTAGGAGGATATAAATAATGTCAGGAATTCGAACAATCACGAAAATAGAAGACTCCAAATCTCTGAGCAAATAGGCTTGCTTTCCCATCCTTCCCCAGGATTTTGGCATGATAAGCACGCTCCTGGCCAGAAAATGACAGAATGGCGTCCCAGTGTTTGGCACTTTACAATCGTGCAATTGATTTCTTCTGTGGCTGGTTCTACCGTACTATCACGGGGATCTACAATCCTCCACCTCTCCTTAAACACGCAGATAAAGAACTGCCTTATGGATTGTTGGTCCCAGAGTGCGGAGTATCGTGCAGCTACCTGCAGGCCCTGCAACAGTGGAGAATGCTATGGATTCAGAAGACTCCTGGGGAAGCAGCCCCAGGGCAGGGAAGCACACAGCCAGCACCTCTAAACCACTTCCGCACTGTGTGCTGAGTGAGGCCTTAGAGACTCCGGAGGCTGCTCCATCCCAGAACCTTGCACGGCATGACTGCAGTATGCCACCAGGCTTTGGAATTTCCCACCTCGAGTGTCTTCAGAGCTGAGGATTCAGCTCAGTGGTAGAGTCCTAACCCAGCATGCATGAAGCCCTTGGTCAATCCCAGCACCACACACACGCAGACACATTTTTATAAAGTTTGCTCAGGTACACATATGCAGGCTATACAAAGGCACTGAAAGGTTATTAATAATTCTGTATTTGGAAACGCATCAGTACTTTCATAAATAACAGGATTTGCATTGATTTCACTTCTCTCCTATCACAAATGTTAGACTGAAAGTGGCCCAGAAAAGACACTCTCAGCTCACACCATTCCAGGGAGAAGGAAGTCACTGCCCTGAGCTAGCACTTGGGACATGCACCAAGCACAGAGAATACACCCAAGGGTCACATGCGACCCTGTGAGCTCACAGGGTCTGCTGGGTTGGCCCCTCCGGGCCGCTGCTCTCAATCTGTCAAAAAGGCTCACTGGCACCAGGAATCCATTCACGGGCAGCCCTGCAGGGCCGGGCGTCAGGCAACAAGATGTCCCTGCCATTCACAGGTGGGCAGGGAACAGATGACACACGTGTCCATGTGCACTGCTCTAGCAGTCGGTGCCATCTAGACCCAGTGCTGGCTGAGTGACAGCCAGAGCAGGGCTTCAGCCTCTACACAGGCCTTAAAGTAGACACCTGGCCAGGTGTTGCCACGCTCCACTAAAATCCCAGTGCACTGGGGTTGGGGGAGGGTGAAGAGGAGCATTGTGTTCAAGACCCAGTCTTTAAAAACCCAAACAAACAAAAGCTAGGACCCCTGCTGATTGTTTCTACCAGAATAATCTGGCCATGCCTAAATTTACGTAGAGGGCCCAGGATCTATCTAGATGACCCACTTAGCACAACCACAAGGAAGAGCTCAGAAAGCATACAGGTGAAAATGTGCATATGTGCATGTCTGTGCACACTGTCCACACTTCCTCATGTTTACATTTAATAAAAATGGACGGGGTCTCCAAGCCAGAGGCAATGGTTCTCACTTGGCCTCTAAGAGGTGGTGAGGGAGGTCAAATACACAGCTCCCTCACCCGTCTGCAGCTGCTACCAAACCACAGCCATCTTAGGATTCTGTTTCGAAGCACGAGATCTGGTCAATACATTCCATTATCACTTTGCTCCCCACCCCAATCCTAAACCAAAGCCACTGGGGAAAACAGAAAGGATATGTCAAAGGCTAGATACGTGTAGCATGCATCCCTGTGACCACCATATGTCACTTCAGGAGCCTTCGGTTCAGACCATGCCAGACTTTGCATAAGAGTGTCAAAATATCTGAGCAGGGAGCCTGGGTCTTCTCCATGCATGGTCCTTGGTTGGTGGCATCAGTCTCCGCAGGCCCTCCTGGGCCCAGATTTGTTGGCTCTGTTGGTCTTCTTGAAGCTCCTGTTCCCTCCAGGTCCTTTTATCCCCCCAATCTTCCATAAGACTCCCTGTGCTCTGCCCACAGTTTAGCTATGAGTCTCAACATCTGCTTCAATCCCTTGGTAGATGGAGTCTTTCAGAGGGCATGTGCGGTAGGCTCCCGTCCTGTTCCCTCTCTTCAACTGCTTCCAGTGTCTATTCTACTTGCCATTCTGAAGGAGCATGACGCATCCTCCCTAGGGTGGTCCTTGTTACTTAGCTTCTTTCGCTCTGTATTATATGGCTAATATCCACTTATAAGTGAATATATACCATGCTGTCTTTCTGGTTCTAGGTTGCCTCAGGATGATCTTTTCCAGATCCATCCATTTGCCTGCAAATTTCATGATGTCCTTGTTTTCAATGGCTGAAGAGTATTCAAGGTCCCCTGCTCAGATGTAACCTATAGGCAGCTGTCTCGATGTGGGTTCCCTAGTAAAGGGAGAAGGGGGCATCTTTGTATGGACTCTGTTGCCTGCTCCTCGATCACTTCCCCCTGGCAGGTCGGCCTTGCCAGGCCGCAGAGGAAGAGGATGCAGCCAGTCCTAATGAGACTTCTTAGGTTGGGGTCAGTTGGTAGGGGAAGAGGACTCCCCCTTTCTGAGGACAGGGGAAGGGAGGGAAAAGGAGGGAGGGGACCAGCATGGACAAGGGAGGGGGCTATGATCAGGATGTAAAGTGAGTAATTTACAAAAAAAAAAAAAGATTTAAATAAAAATAGACAACACAGGGGGGAAAGTGTCAAACTAAACTAAGGTTGTTAAACCTTCCTCTTCCTGTAGTAAAGATGGAAGCCACATAAGAAAAGAAATTCTCCTCACTGAATTTCCAGACTTTCATGAGCTACTACAGCCTGCCCTGGCTTACAAGTGTCTTTCACAGCGGTCCACAAATTCTTCTCTTCCCACTCCACACTGGTCTTCTACCCAATATCAACCCAGTCTACAGGGGCGAATGCTGAAATCACCACTGTGCTCTGCATTCTGACCTTGGGGTCTGGAAGGTGGTTCAAATCTTCAGCCTGTCAGTTTTGGTTCATTCAACCCAACTATCAACTTCATCTATAAAATGAGAAATGTTATCCTGTATAGTGCTATTAGGATGAGACTATGCAGCTGGCTACCTACCACAATGCCCACATGCCAGGCCCCAGTCATGCACGGTGTGTGGAATACAGAAAGTACTCAATAAAACTATCCACTCCATGCCAAGCAACCAGAGAAAACAGTCTCTTGGGGTTAGACGCAGGTCCAATCCCAGCCCTGCATCAGAGACCCCCAAAATCAGAGCTCCCCTGTGACTGTGGCGAGTGGCCTGACCTGTGAGAGCGTTGCTGGGCAGTAAAGTGTAGGTAGTATATATGTACATAATGAGCGTGGCAGGCAAGGTCCACACCCGGGAAAGGCCCGGGAATGCTTACAACTGTGCTCCGTAGAGGGAGGCGCATGCCACGAAAGGCAATACAAGGTTCATTTCACAACTCACATACTATGTCAATTACCCACTTCCACACCCAATTCCTGCCACGACCACCAGGTTGTCACTGCACTCAAAAGACAAAAGGAAAAACAGATGAAAGCAATAACATGAGCGGTCCTTTGTGTAAGTTAAGAAGGCAAGTATTTAGCAGGGGGGGACAAAAAGGAAAAATAGCAATAAAAGATAACTTCACAAAGGTTAACAGATATTGGATTTATGGTTCATCTGCTCCATGCTCAGGGCAAGCAACAGGCCTTGAAATCTAAAATAGATTTCACATCCTTAAGGCAGAGATGACAGGGTAAAGATCAAACGCTTTACAGAGCCTACATTCAGGAAAGCACTAACTGATTCAAAAAATCTCCTGCTCATCTTTCAATTCCAAAGGATGAATGCAAGGTTACCTCCACCGTACTCCACGACAGCGGAAGCTCTGCTGCTGCAGGTGACAGGCCCCTCTCCAGCCCACGTGAGGCACAGCCTGCCTGACAAAGAGCGCACCTAAATGGCCTTCTGGGTGTTTTCAAAACCACCAACAAATGCTGCCAGGGTATGAAAATGCTATTTCATTTCATTACTCTTTGCTGTGATCTGCGCAAGATGAAAGGGAAGGGGGAACACAGGCCACCTGCTAAGCCACTGCAGCTACAGAACTCTGCAACACGACACAGGAGTGTTGGTGATCAAACAGTCTTGCGGAGTAAGTTCAGACATGACTGCCAAACAACAACAGTGTAAGTGCTAATGGTTTATATATTCATAAGGATCAGAAACAATCTAAATACACAATAAGCAAAATCCTTTCTTTCTACCATAATGCCAATTGTAAAATATAACTGAGATCTCAATTATAATAGCATCAAAAAAGCAATAATACATACAGGAATAAACTTCAAAATGTGAGACAGAAATGCAGAAACAATCAAGCTCGGGGAAAGACGTAATTGTAGAGATGGTTATTTCTGGAAGAGAAAAAATGCCAACATTATGAAGCAAAGGCTTCTCCCTTCAGTAAACTACAAATTAAAGGCAATCAAATTCCTATTCTGCCTGCCCTGCAGTTTCTACACACCCCATCCTCACACACCCAGCCTATCCCCACAGCCATCCCCCAACCCCTGAAAAGAAATATAGGAGGAGAAAGGAGGGAAGGCTGGGAACAATTCTGAGAACATAGATGGCAGCCCTGTCAAGCGACTGCTGAAATGAACAAGGAAGAACTTTCTCCTCAGTTATCAACATGAAGCATGGAGTAGAGGCGGAGAGAGAAGCTGTAGTTGGGGGCAGGGGGTCAGACTGTCTCGGGCTTTGTGGGCCAGAGAGACCTCTGCTTGCAACTAACTACTTGGCCATTGCAGCTCAAGTGCAGATAACCAATATATAAACAAAGGAGTGAGGCTGTTTGCCAATAAAACTATGTGCTGGGTAGGATTTGGCCCCTCCGCCATTGTCAGCTAAGGCCTGGTGAACTGATGCAACAGTAATAATAGTGGACTGTGCACGGGACTACAGGTAAGTGGAAGGGACCGAAGAGCTAGGTCCCTGTGCATAAATAGATGCAGATAATTAACATGATAAAAGAGCCTTTATTTCAATTTCCTTGTTTAAGACAGGGTCTCTCTACATAGCCCTGGCTGACCTGGAGCTCACTACGTAAGCTCGACGTCTTGGTTGAACTCAAAGAGATCCTCCTGCTTCTGCCTCCTAAGTGCTGGGATTAAAGGCGTGTGCCACTATGTCCGGCTAAAATAAAAGAGCACTTCCATAAGGGAGCATTTGGAACAAACTAAAATTCACCCCTACCTCAGCCACAGTAGCAGGGGAAGGTGTTCCAGGCAAAAGCAGTTTACCATTGGCCCGGAGCCCTGTTGGAGTCTCAACCGCATCTCATCATCCATGAACACACACACCTCAGGGCCTCTGCATATGCCTCCCCTGCCTTGAGTTAACTTTCCATTGAGACAAAATGGCTCATTCTTATGCCTAAGTGTAACACTTAAATCACCGTCTCCACAGACTCTTGCACACCAACAGACAGGATGTCTTCTGCACTCTCTGCCACCTCTCCCACGCTCTGCTTTTCTTTGCTGTTTGTACCACATGCCATGCGCTTACAGTCTCACAACTCTGCAGAGGCCAGGTCCTTGCCCACTGTATTCCTAAGGCCTAGAATACCACCTGCACATAGAAAGCACTCAACAAAGATTCCAAACAGCAAAGGAATGCAGCTACAGAGCTAAGCAGGACTTAATATATGGTCAGGCAGTTTCTAAGCCCTCCTCACATGTGACGGGTGTCATGAGAAACATGGTGAGTTTAGACTGAGGACCCTGAGACTATGCCTCCTAACTTTCCTTCCAGGGGCATGCAGATACAGCAGGTAGAAATGACACATTCAGCCAGCACTCAGTCTACTCAGCGGCAACTTACCTGACACTACTTTACATGAGGGCAGACATGAGCGCGACCCAAAGCTGCACATGGGGCCACCAGGCTCCCGGAGGCCGGCATGGTCACCGGCTAGCCTAACCTCCTTCAGAGAACACACGCACTCATTATTCGCATTAGTGAGGAACTTAAGAAATGACCTGCACCTAAATCGTTATGGGAATGAGACTAAGACCACGTTCCCACATAAAATGTATTACCTTAACTATCAAGTACACAAATTATTTTAATAAAAAGAAAAAATTTTAAACTGGCTGCATCTTAGTCTACCAGCGACATTTTTTTAAGGTAAGGAAATGGCCCGGAGCAGTAAGAGAATGAAATAAAGAGCATAAAACAGAGGAGGAGTCCAAATTATCCATTTTCAGACAACAGACTTGATTGCTTAATTGATTGAGACAGACAGGTAATACAGATAATTGACTGATGCCAAAAGTGGTCAGAACTCATAAATTCAGTAATGTTCCAGAATATGAAGCAACATTCGAAGATCAATACCTTTGTTATGCACCAACAACATCACTGTCCAGAAAGAAACCAAGAGAGCGATACCACCTCTGATAGACCCAAAACTCAAAAGACCTGCAAAGAAATCAACCACCATTTACATTGAAAATTACAAAACAGGTAAAATTGGAGAGGCCGCAAACAGAAAAATATCCCATGTTCATGGACTAGAATATTGTTTAAATACCCATGCCACCCAAAGTGGTCTCAAGACGTAAAAGTAATTCCTATTAAAACACTGACATCCTTCACAGAAATAGAAAAAAAAATTAAAAACTGTGGAACTCAAAAAAGACTGAACAATGAAAAAATAAATCTAAGCGAAAAAGAAAAAAATAATGAAGTTGAGCCTCTAATACCTGACTTTACCCATACCACAAAGCCTGGAGACGGTGGCTCACACCTTTAATCCCAGCACTTGGAATGCAGAGGTAGGTGGATCTCTGAGTTTGAGGCCAGCCTGGTCTGCTAAGTAAGTTCCAGGACAGCTAGGGCAACACAGAGAAACCCTGTTTCAAAACACCAAAACAAACAAAAACATACCATAAAGCAACAGTAAACAAAACAGCATGATACTTGCATTAATAAAAAAAGGCACACAGGCCAAATGAAACTAGACTAAGGGATCCAAAAGCAAATCCACATATTTACAGCAGATTTTCAATAAATGCAGCTAGAACATACATTAAATAAAGTCTCATCATTAAAGAATACTGGGAAAATATGATACCAAATACAAAAGACACACACACAAACATATTTAGAAGAAAAAAAAAATCAAGGCCCATGCATGTCTTTGATCCCAGTACTCTGGAGGCTGAGGCAGCTGGATCTCTAAGTTAGAGCCCAGCAAGGTCTACATAGTGCACTCCAGGATTCCAGGACTATATACTGAGAGCATACCTCAAAAATAAACAGAAAAGCAACTCAAAATACACCAAAGGCTTAAACGTAGATCTGCAGCTATTCAACTACTATGAACATACAACAAAAGCACTTCAGGGCACAGGTTTGGATAACGATATTTTTTTGATATGGGCCCCCAAAAAATTAGCAGCAAAAGCCAAATTTGACAAATGGCAAATGAAAATCAATGAGAAGAGACAGCCCCAGATCAGAAGGGCTTAAGTGCAAGCTTCTTTACCTGCCTGATTAAGACATGAAAGGTCTTAAACATGTCAACAGCAAAACAGAAACAAGAAAACTCCTTTTTAAAAATGGACAAACAACCTGCATTGGCTCAAGAGATTAGACAAACAAGTAACACGTGCATGGGGGGAAAATTCAGTATCAGCAAGCAGGGCAACTGCCATTCAAAGTCATAATGGGACATCATCTCCCCAGGTTAAAATGGTATTATCCAAAAGACAGAAAGAAACTGCTACGCAGGATGTGGGGAACAGAACTCTTACATGAGGCTGCCGGGGATAAATTAGTACTTCATTACATTAATTATGTAATTGTGGAATAGCCATTAAGAAACTGTGGGACTCCTCAAGAACCAGGAGACGGAGCCCTCACTCGATGTGCCACCTCCTGGCCGGTACATACAGGGGCCTGAGAGGAGGAGGACCCTGGGACATCACTAAGACATGCATCCGGCTTCAGCATGCTCCAGCAGACGGTGCACAAAGCATGGTGCGTGTACACAGCACACCACCACACAGCCAGACCACAACAGCACCCACTGCCTGCAGCAACACCGAGGGAACCAGAGTGCACTTAAAGAGAAATAAGGCCCGGAGGGCAAATGCCGCATACTTTCGCTTAGTACCGACCCATGGTAACTGTACATGTTTTGAGGTACAGTGTGACAGCACAAACACATATATAACGTGTGGTGATCAGATCGGGGTGGTCGGCACGTCTGTCATCTCAGATGTAGGCCATTTCCACGGGAATGTTCATCATCAGTATAAAAGCTAAGAAGTTCATCTCAAAGCACAGACCAGGCATGGCAATGTGTGGAAGGCAGAGGCAGGAGGGTTGGTGGGAGCCAGCCTAGCCTACGGAAGGAGCTCCAGGCCGACATGGTGAGCTACAGTGGGCACTAGGTCAGCCCGGGCTCCTGTCCCAAAAGGTCAGCAGAACAAGGATCTGGGAGGAACGAAAGGGGGATGCAAGAGTCTGGGTAGAGCTGGACAGGAGGAATCAGGTCTCGTGGCTCCACACGCTTGACAGCTATTACCTGCATATTTCAAATTCCCTAGCCAAAGACTCTGAAGAAGCCCATGGGAATGGGTGTGTGACGTGAAAAACGTGCAAATCACTCGCTCTGATCTGATACCACACGATACACCATGTACTAAGATGCCATAACCTCAAAACATGCACAATTACTGTGTCAATTAAAATTAAAGGCGCATTTTTTAACTTAACACTTACAAACACTTATAAACGCATATTCTGTCTTCTGGTCTTCACAAATGCTGTCCATTTATTATTCTATACTAAGCTGGCCAACTGTCCAACAGTTATTTATGGCATTTTACGGGAGGAGGAAGGGTACGGAAGAGGTCTGACACTGTCATTCCCATCTCAAGTGCACAGTGTTCTCCGTCAAAGACTCACAAAGTCAGTGATTATCTACACTGCAGCCCGCCGAGCAGTAAGCAGTGTGCTCAGGTACACACATTTTAAATATGCCACTGTGCCTTTTCTGTGGCAATGAAAATCATGAGATAAGCTTTGCGGGGGGGGGGGGGTGAGCACAGGACTCAAGGGTAAGGGCAGAACAACAGCCACATTGCTGCCAGAAAACCAAGACAAAAGGAAAGGTTATCAAAATCACGGTATTACAGGGACCAAGCCGTGCAGGGCTGTGCCTCTCCCACGGGGTTGAAGGGGCCTCCATTTTCCGGGTGTTTTGAGAAAAGGAAACCCATTACTGAGGCAGGAGTGTGCTGGAGTGACAGCCACCGTTACTGTCCGTGCAAGGCTCCATCCAGCTGAGCCATGTCCTCCTGGCTCGTCCCACCGCTCCAGGCGCGGTCTTCCTTGAGTACAAGTGGTGTCCTCCTGCAGGGCCTTGGGATTTACTCTGCCGTCTGCCTCGCCGACTCTGGAATGCACAAGGTTCAACAGCTGTCCCCACTGAGTAGCTGTCCACGTGCTCATCAGCTCCGACCTCCCACACTAGGCAGGATGTCACCCTCTAGGAGACTCTCGGTGTCCTCACAGGCCTTCCACTTGCTGGCTTGCTCAACAGCCTTGTGGACATACAATGTGCATTCTCATTCAGCATTTGAAGTAGACAATGCATACATTAGTATATTCGGGGAGTTATCTGCTGCAGGGCCATTTTTATCGCATTCACCACCTCGCTTGTCCCCTCCCCCTTCAACACGAGGCCACTGTGCTCTCCCTCTTGCCTCTAGAGATCTGCTTATTCTAAAACATCTGCAATCACAGAATGGCTCAGGACACTGTATTACATACACTTCCATGTCTCTGTCCCTCCTCCCGGAGTCCAGGCAGGGACTGCTCACCCTATTCCAACACTTCTGAGGGCACAAGACTAGCCCACAGCGGGTATGGATGTGCAAGAGAGGTGCCCGCTTCAAAAACAGCCTATAGCTTCAGGACTGTGGCATTCACTCACAAGACCTCAGTGAGGACAGTGAGGACAGCGAGAGCAGAGGCCTGAGCACAAGAAGGCTGTGGGGAGGAGGGGTGGACAGAGCATTCAAGCTGCCTGGCTGCGGAGGGGGCCAGGGGTGTGTGTAGAGCGCGTGAGTGGCTGAGGGTGGGGCTTGCTTAAAATGCTGCTGCTTCCCAGAAGTCAGGAGGCTGAGGCAGGAGGATCCCAACATCAGAGTCAGCCTGGGCTGACTCAAAACAAAAACACTGATATTAGCCCAGCAAAAAGGCAGGCCGGATGGCCTTACAGCCTGGAACTTGAGCTCAGAGATACTCAGTATGTGGGATTTGAAAGGGACAGTATGTAATTTTTTTTTTAACTACAATAAAATTAATTCACTTCGAAATGACTTGGGACACAGTATCTTCTGTAAAATGAAGCCTACGCTCTGTGAAAACTAAAACCAAAATGTTTTAAGTGATCTCTAATTCCAATTTACAGTTTCACATACACATTAACAGTCACTGCCTGTACGAGATGGCACAGGGCATTTTTGTGTCTGAACATTTTTACTTTCAAAGCAAAATTATTAGATCACAGTGGTCTGTTTTTCATGCCATAAGCCTAGGCAGGGCACCCCGAAAGCTAGGGTTGCAGTCAGCTCCAAGCCACATGAGCTTCCTAACTAGCAGTAGGCATCTCTTTTTCAACTAAATGAGATAATGATGCCTACCTCACAAGGTTGTTGCAAGAATCCAAATGTTTCCATCAGTGCCTGGGACATGGTAAGTCTGACTTAGGACTGGCCACAAGCCAGAGGGCGGCATCTTTTAAGCCTTCTCCCACCATAGCCAAACCAAGCTCACTTAAAGCAACACAAAAGTAGCTTATATGGCCACTGAAGACAGGGTATAACCCAACTGATTAATGAAAATGGGAGAGCGGATCCTAATACTCGGCACCTCAACTCAGCCATCACCTGCCAGCAGCCACAACCATTCAAACAATCTGGGCAGTGCCCAACAAGACTAACCCAGTGCCCTGCAGTGTGGGAACAAAAGGTCAAGGCCCAGGGCGGACAATCAGGCAAAGGAAAGGCAGGCAGCGGGGAGGAAAGTGTCAACTTGTCTGGTCAATGAGTATCTGCCACTGGAACCAAAAGCCAAAAGAGGGAGCTGCAGAAGGAGCGTTGATAAGCAGGTCCCTGTGTGATGCAGCATTTGCATAGAGTACAAAATCCAAAATTAAACCCATCCGAGCCAGCTGTGGGCAGTTTCCTCCTCACTCTCACACCCCCCAAGAAGAAACCCAAGAGGAGGCATGCCATGCAGCACCCTGTCTGTGCCTGCCACTGTCATCTCAAAGGATCTGGTCACCTCAGGACGCATGGGCTGGCTGTGTTCCCAATGTTACAAGGTACAAAGGACTTCAGATTCCTTCTTCCCTCCCTACTGTTGAGATCAAAGCTTCATGGGGTCATTCAGAGACAAATAACGTCTCAGGGCCCAGGTTTAGAGGAAGGAATGTCAGGTCTGGTGCTCGCTAGGCCACAGAGCCCCAACTCTGCCATGTCTCAGCTGAGCCACCTCATCTATCACCAGCCTAACACAGCCTTGGAGCCCCATCTGGACAGCCAGAATGACAGGATCCTCTCCACGGCTCCTGGGGGCACCACTGAGCTGGTGCCCAAAGCAGGGTGACAGAGAGCTGCCCACACCACACACCAGTGCTACCTGGCCTGGACTGGAACAGCTCGGCAGAAAGACAAGTGAGAAGCGACAAGGAGACATATCTCTAAGGCTATTAATACAATATCCCCTGGTCTGACTTACAACTGTACTATCCCATTTATTTAACTGATCAGGACTAGGAATCTATGGAATAGTTTCAGGACTGGCATCTTTAAAAAGCGATGTTAAAAATAAATACTTAACCATGCCTCAAGATACAAAAAAATAGGGGTGGGGGGAACTAACTTTATTATAAAAGCTACTGAATGTCTCCAAGCAAATTCTCATTTTCTGGCTTTTCTGCAATGTTGTCAGGTATCACCTGTATCTTAAAACTTGCAAGAGTATTTCCACATACACCTATTTAAGAGGGAATTTCCAACAACTTAAACTGTTTCAGCAGCAACTGAGAAAGCAGAGTATTTTTCTGAGCCACCGTTCTCCAGCAGGGTTAAGTACCTGTTGTCACTGCAAGTCACCCTACCAAGGACGGATGCAGAGGAGTAAACCAAAAGACCTCAGACACTCTACCAGCTACAGCATCCCAAGAGGATCTAAAGCAGAGGAGGAGAGTACCAGAGGACTCTGACCAGGCCATTCACGGGCCAGGGCGACTTGCTCCCTCTGAGGAGTATGTGAAAAGCAAGAGGGCAAAGCTGTAACTTGTCACGTGCAGAGTACAGTACCCCAAGGCTGGAGACACAACACCCAGTTAAATCTCAAGCCACTGTGGAAAAAGCTCAACCCCAATGACCTTGGGATTGCCCTTCCTGTCCTCCAGCTTCCTCAGCTGTGAAATGTGGGCACAGCAGATCTACTTGGGGTAGGGGTAGCAAACACAGTAATAAAGGGCCTCCTCTCCTCCATCCCCATGCCGCTTTAAATACCCATCTTCCTATAGAGGAATTTTAATTCAGAACAGGGCTGCTCTGGCTAAAGATAACATCCAAAGGCCTCCTAGGGTCTGGGAGATCCGACTGGAATGCAAATACACTGGGGTGTCGGGGTAGGGGTTGGCAAACTTGGTTCATCCCAGGAGACAAGAGCAAGATCTCTGGGTTCAAGGCCAGCCTGGTATAGAGCAAGTTTCAGGTAAAGAAAAGGTTAGGTCTGGAATGGTATAACAGGCCTTTAATCCCAGCACCCAAGAGACAGAGAAATGCAGATCTCTTGAGCTCTAGTCCGTTCTAGTCAGTCAGACCACTGACTGTGAGGTGAGAGGAGGTGAAGTAGAGCTGAGTTTGTGGCCAGTCAGTGCTTGAAACTCAGAGGCAGTTTTTACTGGGAGAAAA
>CM053743.1:34653060-34717277 GCA_028658305.1 Pachyuromys duprasi
TAATAGTTAATCACCTACACTCTCATAGCTAATAGATGTCAGAGTAAGGTTGTGTGAATCCAGATACTCTGACTTAAGGGTCTTTACCTACCAAGCACATTCCTACTTCCCAAACTGCCTTCCACAGAGCAGCGGGAAGCCACCATCACATCCACGGAGCAGACACTGGAGGGCATGTCTTTGGGCCACAGAAAGGCTACCCTGGAAAACCTTTGGAGTAATCATGAGATACATGGTTCATACAGCATGGCCCGTTTCCTTTAGCTCAGTGTGTGATGCAGTAGTATCTTCGTGAAGAGAAAAATAATTAAGCATTAACATGAAGGAGACCAGCTAAAGAGCCAAGTATCTGGAGGCGGGGTCCCAGGGAAGCGCTGACTCATGGGCGGGACTCTTGGAGTGCTGAGTATGTCCTGTATCTTCATTTAGTTATTGCTCTGCCCGAGTATTTGTTTACAGTCTATCCAACCGTATACTTAAGCAGCTACAATTTTATAATATGTAAATTATAACCTCAATAAAATTGACCAGAAGGCTTTAGAACTATCAGGTATTAGATCTGGCTAAGCACAATAATCCCACAAACATTTCACAATATTCTCAAATCATAGCATGCATGGGGAGCTAAGGGCCAGCTTCTGCGCATCCCATCTCTGAAACGGATTTCTCAGAGACAAGAGAGGCCATCACTGGGGACAGGTGTACATAGCTCCAGCTGAGATCCAGCTGGCTGGCCTGCTTGTGGCCAGTCCTTAATACCTGCAGTGCTGGCTTCCACCACCCACAAGTGATATTACATGAATCCTTCAGTCAGTGTTGGTCACCTCTGATGGAGCCGACAGGCAGCTACACTAAAAAGGGGAACGGCTGTAAAGAAGCTCTGCCAGGTGGCCTGAGCAGCGGCAGGGCTCTGGCTGAGTTCTTTCTGGCAGGCATTGGAAACCAGCTGTGGCAAGTTTAAACAGAAGTGCTGGTTTTGTTTTGGGTTTTGTTTTAATATAGCTGGAGACACACTAGGGAAACTAGAAAGCCAGGCCTGTCGAGCACACACCGCAGAGAATCCCCCACAGGCACATGCCGAGATTCCCCACAGACAGAACCAGGTACTGGACCAGCTCCAGCTCTAAAACCAAGAGCTACCTTGGATGAGCACCCACCACAGTGGTTCTCCCTAGGCTACAGCCTCCTTGGCCCCCTCTACCTTCAAGATGCACTGGAGGGTGGGAGGCAGGTGCTTCCAATCGGCTTGCTGCTAAGGCAAGCGTCCCTCAGGCCAGAGCCCTAGGGACAGTGCTGTCTGGACGTATCACTCTCTGCTCAGAGAGCCCTATGGATACAGGCAGCAGGTAGAGAATGATTTGCTAAACACTCATGAGAAAAAGAAATCCCTGAAGAACTACCAAAAACAAAACAAAACAAAAATCACCGCATACAGAAAGGTGGTGCTGCCCTGGGGGGGGGGGGTCTCTTTCCTAAGGTTTCACTGTTTTATTCCATATATTCACAACTTTCAAAAAGGACAGCCTGCCTTCCTAGGTGAAAACAACTTGCTTAATATCTTCTAATTAAAAGAACAGCAATCCAAACCTCAGGGTGTAGGCCCTCCATAGAACCATGGACACTCCAGGAAAAAAAAAAAATCTTGGCTCTAAAACTGTCATGTGACACTTACAAAGCATACAGTTCTATTTAAAATGCATTTCAGTGTTTTTCTTCCTAAGATACATTTCCTAAAGTATGTTCTTAAAATAATAATTCTCAAGAGGTACGTATAACCTGAAATTCACAGTAAGAACAAACTGCAGGAAGCAATCAACACCAGCTCAGGCGTCCAACCAAAATTCTGTCCTCTGTCAATTTGAGTTTTAACTTACGCACTGTAACACAGTAAGTGGGGGCGGTGGGCGGGGGGACCCCACTAACAATGTCATTGTGTCATTTTCTGTTTTATGTGCGTTTAATATTTTACCTCTACATCTGTGCATATGTGTGCCTGGTGCCCTCAGAAGCCAAAGAAGGTGTCAGATCCCCTGGAATTGGAGTTACAGACTGTCGTTAGCCACTGCGTGGGTGCTGGGAACCAAACCCAGGTCCTCTGCGAGAGCAGCTACTGCCCTCAACCAGTGTGCCCTCTCACCAGCCCCCTACCTCATATTGTTAACTGAAGAAATAAAGCCTTAAGACCAGGATATGGCCATAAGACAGAGAAAATCAAACAGTGTCAACCTATCTCCCAAACAGATCTGAGACAGCTCTAACCTTCTGTCACAAACACTTTTTCCTAGTCCTTTTCACATACCTTGTAGCATTTTCATCTCTCCATACTGGACACTCTTCAAACTTAGTTTACACATTGATACATTACAATCTGAATATGAAATGTTCCCCAAAGGTTCACAGCTTGAAAGCTTGGTACCTAGCTAGTGTTGCTACTTGAAAGTTTGCAAAAACTACAGGACCTCTAGAGAAAGGAAGTCACTGGTAATGGGTCTTACGGAATATAACATTGCCCTGGCCCCTTACTGTCATGTGCTCTGAGGACAGGCCGGGAGGCAGGAGCCTTCCAGGGGAGACAGCAGGCCTCAACTACAGAAGCCACCCTATACCACCAGGTTCCTCTTCTGAGGAGGCCATCCTTAACTGAGCACCTGGAAGCGCTCGAGCATTTTGAGGAGGGAAGGGAATGCAAAGGTGATTCAAATACTGAAAGACCAAGGCAGCACAGGCTAAAGCCTCCCAGCGGGTCACTTGTTATCACGACCCAAAATGGTGGTTCTAAGTTGGGGAGAGGGGATAAATGTAGGAAGTAGGAAGGGATACAGCCTGTGGTTATGTGGTTATCTTGTTAACATGCCTGGATTTAGAACCACATACGAGACACACTGTAGGTCTATCTGAGGGCACTTCCAGACCGGATTAACAGAGGAAGATCCACCATGAATGTGGGCACCACCATCTCATGGGCTAGGTCCATGAGTAGACTATGAAAACAGAAGCAGCAGACAGCCCGTATCAGCTCTCCCTCCTATGGACACAATGTCATTAATCAGCTGCCTCACAGCCTGCCACTCCTTCCCAGCTCGGCCATTCTCCTCAAACTCAAAGCCAGAATAGGCCCCTTTTCCTCAAGCTATGATTGTCAGCTATTTGGTCCAGCAACAGGATAAACTCTGAATACACTGCCTCTCCCTTCCAATACAAAACAGAAAAAGATAAGAAGCATCTAAGGTTCCAGCAAGGGTGATTAAAATTACTGTGCTCTCATTAACCAAATGAACTAAGTAGTTTTGGTCTCCTCTTGCCTTGCCTAACTCCACATATACAGCCTATTTCTGATATATGAAAACACCTTGGTACAGGCTCAAGTCTAGATGTCCCTGAGAGTCAGTACTTACCAAAGGCAAGCTGACAGGCCAGGTGCATTTCTAACAGACTGCATTTTGCTGCTGTGTCAGCCGAAGTACTAATTAATTATTGGCTACAATTACAGGAATGACTATGACAGTGATTGTGTGTTTGGTTGGTTTGGTTTGGTTTTCAAGACTGGGTCTCTGTGTAGCCCTGGCTGTCCTGGACCTTGTTCTATAGCCAGGCTGGCCTTGAACTCAGAGATCCACCTGCCTCTGTGTCCCTCATGCTGAGATTAGAAGTGTGAAACACCACACCGGGCAACCACTACAGTGATTAAGATGAGAATAATGCAAACTTCAAAACTGGAAGAAGGAAGAAAGTTACAGCAGCTCAAGATAAAAACAAAGGAGGTAATGATAAAAGGTTTTGTTTTTCTTTTATGGGGGAAGGGGAACAGGGCTGGATACCATCAAGCACCCCATAGGGGCCTTCTGTGAGCCAGGAATGGACAATGGACAATGAAGGGGGTCATTATATAGAAATCCCCAAAAGAGAACAAGATGAGCGCTTTCTTCTTTGGTTCAGTTATAGACAAGACTACAGTGGTGGCTATTCTTGGTTGCCAACTAGCCTACATCTGGTATCAACTAAACCCAAAATGGAGTGGCGTGACTATGAGTGATTTTTGCTTAATTTGAAGTGGGAAGAGTCACTTCTAATCTGGATCTTTGAGGTGGGAAGACACACCTCTAATTTAGGCCATGCCTTCTGCTGGAAGCCTATATAAGGACGTGGAAGAAGGAAGGTTTTATTCTCTGCCTGCTTGCTCCTGCCCTCACTACCGAGTCCATCCCTTCACTGGCATTAGAGCCTATTTCTTCAGGATCCCAGTGTACACTGAGGACCAACTGGATTCTTGGACTTTCCATACACACAGTCATTGTCAGATTAGCTGGGCTATAGTAAGTCATTCCAGTAAATACCCTTTCTACACAAAGAGTCAGATTCATTGTATAAGTTGTTATCTAGAGAACCCTGACTACTACAACTACCCTCCCCGCCCTCCCAAAAGCCTTTCTAATACAGAGTCAAAAATCTTCAAAAAAAAAAAAAACCATATATGCATAGTTAAATCCACAAGAATGTATCGGACCTAGCCAAGGGCCAAAAAGCAAAGGTCCCAAACACTAGAGTAGAAAGCACAGGCTGATACCGCCTAGGGCTTTTTCGGCTTACAGACTAGATGGAGAATGGTGTGGAAAGGGCAATTGTCTTTCAGGATGTGATGAGAGAGAAAAAAAAAAACAAAAGAAATGAAGACTAACATTTTCTTAAATCTTAAAAGACAGCTACAGGTCTTATGCATTTTTTTAGCCTTACTTCGAAAGAGCAAATCCCAGAATTAAATACTTTTTTGAAAAATGTCCATAATATGTACATTACGGAAAGTTTCTTAGAGACTTTGATGCAGGAACTGTTTTCCCAAAATATCATTTACTAGCCAGTTTCTTAGACCTTATTTTAAAAGTCACCTTGTATGGAAGAAGGGCTAGAGCAATGGCTCAGCAGCTACGAGTGCTTACTGCTCTTGCAGAGGACCTGAGTTCCATTCCTAGCACTCATGTTGAGCAGCTCACAACCTCCTCTAACTCCAATTCTGGGGGAATCCCAGGCCCTCTTCTAATCTCCATGACATCTGCACACATGTGCATACCCACACACACGTGCAGAATTAAAATAAAAATAAACCTTAAAAAACATTGTGCAATACCGTCTTTACCCTGTCAAGTGGTTTCCAAATCTTAAAACTCCTCCACAAGATGTTTACCATTGAGTCATTAAAACACCTCTCTGATAACTATTATCAACAATTTCATAGTATTTGATATGCCATGGAAAAAATAATCGATCACCTCTGAGCCAATCTTATAGCCCCTACATTTGATTTAGGAACGATCACTAAGAAGAACTAACAACGGACGAGGTGGCTGGAAGTACACAAGATCTGGAACAGTCAACAGGGAAGGGCTTTCCAGCCCAGCATCAAAAGGGCAAGCAATCACCTCGTTTGCTTTGCACTTAAATAAAAAACATCACACTTTCCCCGTTGCTCACCTTTAGGATTTCATTTCAGGTTCAGGCATGAGACTATTTCAACCCCAAATTCCACTATGCTGCCATTGTCGATTCACTTCCAAAAAAAAAATCCCCCAATTCTTGGGCAAACCAAATAAGCCAAGAAATTCTACTGCAGTTATCTGTATTTTCTTTACAGGGGATAAATGTGTCTCTACTTAGTTCCCATACTTATTTATGTAAGGCTGTATACTTCACCCTAGGCTTCCATACACTGAATCCACTCTAAGTGCTCCTTGATAAACGTTGCTTTAGAACGAATGTGTGCAGGATGGTTCAAGACAAAAACATTCACTCCGCAAGGCTACCAGATGCAGGGAAAAATAATTAACTCGGAGAAAGGCCACGACTTGGCCTGGGCTCGCCCTCTGCGGTGGACACTGTCCCAAGGAACCCCAGCACCTCCGGGGAGAGAACGCATTGGGTCTCCGCGGCATAAAGCACGAGTTAGCCAAGCAGGGAGGTTCCAAAGGGCGCGCTGCATTCTGGGACTCGTTTCCACAGTTACCCACGTGCACTCAACCCAACCGCGGCCCAGCGCGGCTGGAACTACAAGTCCCAGAATTCCGCGAGCCTGCCTTTCCCTTTACACCGGCTCCCCGAGCCAGACCCTAAAGGAAACCCCTAAAGCACCCTCCCGGTGCTTCGGGCCGAGGTCGCTTCTCGCACGGGCGGTGCTGTGCCTCCGAAACGGCCCTCCGTACAGGGTAGCGGGTCCTGACGCATCAGCCTCCACACCTGATGGTCAGAAATTAGACAACTGCGTCACACACTGCCAAACCTACGGACCGCCGGGAACCCCGACACCCTCTTATGCCAATACCCCCCCAACACACACACACACACACACCACGCCTTCAGGACCCGACCAAGCAGTCAGCTCGCAGACGGCCGCCCTGCCCCGCCTCCCGGTCCCGAAACCCTAGCCCGTGCTGACCTCGCTCCCCGCTGCTCGCCAAGCGCGGTGGCCACGGCCAGCCTCGGGACACCTCCCGGGTACCCGGCCCCGCCCCCTCCCCTCCGCGCACCCCGAGGTTCAGGGCGGTCCCCTCCGAGGCAGGACCCGGCCACCCCAGGGAGGAAGCGCCTCCCCCAGTGCACAGTCCAACGCCCCCCACCCCGCCCCGAGAGCACCGAACCCGGGGGGATGACAGCCCTCCCGGTGCCCACTCCTCCCCGCCTCCTCTTCCTCCTAACTCACTCCGCACACCCTCCCCGGGCCCTGTCCCAGCCCCCAAACTGCACCGCAGTCGTAGCCGCCATCCACTCCTCCAGGGACCCCCACCGTCCCAACACCTGCCCCCCAAGCCCTCCCGGCCGCCGCCCCGCACCCCGGACTCCCCAACTCTCCCATCCCACCGCGCTGCCTCCCACTCCGCGGCCCCGTTACATCAGCCCGCAGCCCCTCACCGGCCGGGCCACGGCCCCCGCTCCCCACCCATTGTTCCCGCCCCCGCCCCCAGCCCTCCTTCCCATTGTCCCCGCCCCCGCTCCCCTGCCTTCCCCCGCCTTCCCGGGCCCCACCGCACCGCTCCGGCCCCGCAAGCCTCTCCCTGCCCGCTCGCGCCCCCCGCGACCCCAGCCGCCAGCGCCCGGCGCCGTCTCCACCTCCATGCAACCACCGACTCTCGGGCCCCCGGCCTTCGGAACGTGTCCCCCCCTTCCCCTTCCCCCACCGCGGGAAGCCAGCCAGTCTCCACCCCCTCCCCGCCGCCCCTGCCCCCGCCCCAGCCGCCCGCGGCGTCACGGCCCACGGGCTCCGGGAGGGGGATCAGCCCGCTCCGGGACCAGGGACTCCAGGGCGGTCGGGACGGGGAGAAGCGGAGAAGGGAGGAGCGCGGG
The DNA here is from genome assembly GCA_028658305.1 of Pachyuromys duprasi. Taxonomy (NCBI): domain Eukaryota; kingdom Metazoa; phylum Chordata; class Mammalia; order Rodentia; family Muridae; genus Pachyuromys; species Pachyuromys duprasi. Next base: position 34,660,390 of record CM053743.1, read on the forward strand.
AGCGGATGGGGGGTGCGGGCCCGCGTCCGGCCCCGCTGGCTCTGCGCTACTCACTGACAGCTGCAGCATCCGAGTGCATTTTCGGGCAGCTCACGCTCGCTCGCCGCCCGGGCTCCCGCGCTCCACTCGCGGTCCCCCCACCGACTCCCAAACCTGAGCTCGCGGCGGAGGACCGGCGACTGCCGCTCCGGCCCGCCCATCCCGCCCTTCTCATTGGCTGCACCCCACCGGGAGCCCGCCCCTCTCCCGCTCTCATTCGACCGGAGGAGGGCAGGCTGCGCCGCCTGGAGCTGCCAGCCAGGGCCCGCCCCCTGTTCTGCAACGCGATTGGCCTCGGCGCCTCGCCTCCGACCGCCCCTGTCCGAGGCCACTTTTCCGAGCCCTCAGGTTGGACCCAGCGGCTGCCAGTCATTCTGGGGGTCCGAAAGCGCGTGGAGGGGCGAGGCTGGGGAACGGGTCCACCTTGACCCTGAGGCCCCGCCCTGCGGCGGGCGGATCCTAGAGCGGGAGACCAACCCAGATCCCAACCCGGAGCCGGTGTTGAGCGTCCGAAACAAAGCAAGAGGAGTGACCGCGAGCCGAGCTCAGGGGGGCTGAGGCTGGGGCTCCCTGCCAGGTGGTCGGCTCCTGGCCCGCCCGATCCAGCCGGTTCTCATCAATTCTCATCACAGGAAATTAGAAGGAAAAAAAAAAAAAAAACTCCGATTCTTCATATCGCGCAAAACCTTCCCTTTTATCCCACAAGCTTTCTGTCCCCAACTTTGGAAATGCGCTTCTTTTTTCAGTCAATATTCAGAGTCATGCGCAGCTTGCGCCAAAGGTTTCCAGTGCTGCAGGCGCTGTCCGTCAGCCACCTCGGCGGTTCCCCAGACAGCCAGAGAAACCCGTTGCCACATCAGGCTCCCGGGTGAGCCAGGCAAGCAGGGTAAGCCAGGTTCCCAGACTACAGGTCTCAGAAACCTAGGTCGACCCTGGCCGGAGAGTGAACCGTGTTGTTTAGCAGAGGGGAGCCATAATGGGGTTCTGACCCTAGGTGTCCTAAATCAAAATACTGAGTTATGTTGGGCATAAGTGCTGCACTTTTTTTATTCCTCTCTGCGTCTTTCAGTACTTGAAAACCAGTTCTCCACAATCACTACAGAAATGTAATAACGCTAAGAGATGTTCAAGGAGGAGGGAGAGAGCGCGCGCGCACACACACACACACACACGCACGCACGCACGCACGCACATTCTGTAGACCCATTGACAGACAGCAGATGATACAACCGAAGATAACAAAGGGGTCAGGCATTAGGATTCGGAATTCTACAGCCTACGCTTATGAGTTGCAGAGTTCTGAAATCCGGACAGTTACAAGAGCACGATTAGCTGAGACCTTGTCGCCTACATCACCGTAGTTGTGATGTGCTCCGTCTCATTATCCCCGATTTCTCTGTAATTAAATTATATCCCTAAGATGTTATCTCTCACATTTGTCATTCAAATGCATATGATTTACTTCATCAAATTGCAGGATCTCAGAATTTCGCTTGAAGACATTATCCTTCACAGAGCGTCCTTTTGGATCCTGTTAATAGGACAGAGTCTTAACTAAACTTCAAACAAATGAAGGTGGACTCCTAGGTAGGGGACTCCTGAATTTAAAAATGTGGCGGGGTAGGCTTACTCCGAGCAAAGTTACTATGTTGGTTATTCTGCTTCTGATTTCAGCCTAATCTACAGAACCGAGAAAAGGCTTATTCGTGTTTCTGAGATTCTTGTTTGTATAATACTGTGTTTGAGTTTTGTTTCCCATAGTTTTGCATAGAAAAGTGCTTACTTCTTGGTACTGCTAAATTAAAATAAGCCCGTGATTTATATTAGCTGTTAGCTATATTGATTTATCTGCAACAAACTTTATCGTTGTAAGATCATTAAATCTCAAGGACCTGCCTGTTTGCTTTCTGCCTAGCTCTCAGCACTTCCTTGACATATAGGGAAAAATATAGAATTCTTAGCCTTTGCTGTTTCTCAGCTTACATTCCAGTAGGGTCAGTATGATTATTTTCAAGTAAAATACAGATTTAATTTACCCAGATCACAGTGTTGGCCATATGAGAACTAAGAAAGAGACAACACTCTTAGTGAGCCGAGCCTCTCACTACCCTGCAAGTCTCATGAATAACAACATGACTACTTGATGCTCTGTGAATTCGGCCCAGATGTTTCAGCCATCCATAAGATTATAAGTCTTCACGGTCAGGGAACGTGTTATAGTTGAGCTTTGAGTTCTGCAGTACAGCAGCTTCCAACTGTTCCTAAGAGTGAAGCAGATGATAACGGGTAATTTTATATCTGAAAGAAACCTCAGAGAGTACCAAATCCACTCCCCTCATTATAAGACTATGAGTTCAAAGGAGTTAAATCTCTAATCCAAGTCATCGGGCTAGACAAGAACAAAACAGTATTTAAAAACTCAAGTTTCCAGCTCCTTGTCCACATCTCCCCATCGCCATACCGGTCCAGTGAGAAAAACCTCAGATTCCCGAGATGGTACTCTACGCCACTACTGGAAAGTTCTAGTACCAGACTAACACAAATTCCTTTCTTCCTATTTGGAATATGGATTTTTCGTGAAATCCAGTAAGGGATCTTTCAATATGTAATATATCATTTCAATTCTCATTCAGCAATCCCCAATAACAAAGTCCCTGCAGAGATGTTTACTGAAATAATATCTTTTATATTCAAATCCCAGGGGGAAAAGAAGTGAGCAGCCTGAGACTTGGAATGGCAGATTTGAGGTGTAGCATGTCACATCATTGTACTTGGTTACCAATTTAAAACATGAAGTAACAACATGAAAGAGTTACTGAGTGTTCTTGACTTAGTAATGCCCTAACTTTGTTAGTTGTATAGTATTAATTCCAACAAAATACATTTTGAACTACCTTAAGCCTAGATGATAATTTGTTTGTTTTTGAGACATGGTTTCTCTGTGTAGCTTTGGCTCTCCTGAACTCATTTTGTAGACCAGGCTGTCCTTGAACTTACAGAGATCCAACTGCCTCTGCCTCCCAGAGTGCTGGGGTCACAGGGGTGCACCACCGCACCCGACTTTAGATGAGAATTTGGGATAGAAGCCTAGTGAGAGAAAGGATTCCACAAGTTTGGGGCTTTAAACTTTCCTCCCAATATCACAAATCCCAGTATATCTGCTTGTGCTGTGCACTAGGTTTGGGATACTGATGGAAACCAACACACTGGAATAGAATTCGGCCTACTTATGTTAATTAGTAGAGAAGTGTGTCCCTGGGAAGGCTTGAAGTAAGAACGGAAACACAGCATGGAGGAAGTAATGTAACCTTTGATTCCAGAGAGAGTTACGTGAAACTCCTCAAGTCAGCCAGGTGCAGGAGCACACGCCTGTAATCCCAGCACCTGGGGAGGCAGAGGCAGGCAGGTCTCTATAAGTTTGAGGCCAGCCTGGTCTACAGTGTGAGCCCAGGACAGCCAAGGCTACACAGAGAAATCCTGTCTCTAAAAAAGAAACAAGAAACTCCTCAAGTTATCAAACTTCAGGCTAAGTGGATATTTGTGATGCGGAAATGAAAAAGAATAAAAATTTAAATGTATTCATAGAAGACAAGATAATTTTCTCAAAGTCATAAACAAGTAATTTCACAGAGTTGATGTTAGTGGAATGGAGGCTTAAAATACACTTTAATGCACAAAGAAACCCTGGGATGGGGACTTTGATGGCTCATCCATCTTCTCATGAGCCACCATTGTATCTCTATGATAGCTTCAAAATGGGAAGCTGGAGAGGTGACTGGTGTTTAAAAGAAAAGAATTACTTTTGCAGAGAACTGAAGTTCCGTTCCTAACACCCATGTCAGACAGCTCATAACAGCCTTTTAACTCAGCTCTGGGGATTCTCTGCCCCTCCCAGGGCACCTGTATCCATATGCGCACACACACACAGGCACACACATACACAATAAAAATAAAGAGAAAAAAAAATTTGGCTGAGGGTGAGGGGAGGTTGAGACAGGGTTTCTCTACGTATTCCTGGCTGTCCTAGAAGTCACTCTTATATACAAGGCTGACCTCAAACTCATGAGATCCACCTGCCTTGGCCTCCCAAGTGCTGGGATTACGGGTGTTAAATCTTTATAACATGACCCCTAAAGATTTTTTTTTAATTTTAGGGCCCTTCTTGAATCAACTCCTCACTGGACGTTATAGCTTAGGGAGCACTTATGTGATTTTCTCAAAATAGTGAAAATATAGGCTGTAAAATTGGTTATAATATTTAACATAGTATAGTTCAGTCTTTTAGTGATGGTTAACACCTCAGACTCTGAGCCCTGGAATGAAGGTGCAGTGAATGCCCCCTAAGCAATGGTGAGGTTGCCGCTATGGTTACACTGTTTGAGCATTACCACATTCCGTTGCATGCCGATTCTCGGACCACCTCTTTCTTTTACCCTAAGCTTGTTCCTCACTGGATGGTGGAATTTAATTACTTTCTGTGCTGCTGGTTGGTTTTTGCCAACATGACCCTTAACTAGAGTTACTTGGGAAAGGGGGAAAGAAAATTCAGTGCTTGCTTCCATCAGAATGGCCAGCCTGTTTACATGTCTCTGGAGCATCTTCTTGATTAATGATCGCTGAGGTAGAGCCTAGCCCACTCTGAATAATGCCATCCGTGGGCACATGTCCTTCGGTTATATAAGAAAGTTATATGCTTCAGATCCTGCCTCAAAGTTGATTTTCCTAAATGATGAACTGAAATCTGGAAGCCAAACAAGCCCTTTTCTCCAGAAGTTGCTTCTGATCAGTGCTTTATGATAGTAACAAAACTTATCTAGGACACTTGCATTCATTCTTCTCTAGCGTCTAAACTTTATAATGAAGGTAGAGACAGGGATGCAGCAGCATCCTCACTAGAACAAGTCACCAGTGCAGCCTGTCACCAGTGTGACAGGAAATGTATAACAAAGTTGGGCCCATATTGGAAATTCACACATAGAAGTCCTGTCAGAAAGTTGGTGTCAAGTGCAGATACCAACTTTAGAAAATCACATAAGTGCTCCTAAAGCTATAGAATCAGCAGATAGATAGATAGATAGATAGATAGATAGATAGATAGATAGATAGATAGATAGATAGATAGATGCCTCATACACACACAATTCTAGATTTTCTATAATCGAGATCTAGGCTGTATTCCCATAATGAATAATTTCTCTTCTGTGTTCTTTGACATAATTACTCTTCCCTGAGATCCACTGTAAAAGAACTGGTTCAATTGTTGTCTTGGAAGCTTATTGCCTGGTAAGCTAGGCCTAGTCCTGGAAGATTCTAGCCTCCATACAATCTATACTAGGCCTAGAAAGTTTTCAAGCCTCTGAGACTTACTGTTTAATAAACTCACCCTTTCTTGTTCTTTCTGAACTCTGGGCTAGCTGGTTCAACTCAACAGTTTTGGCTCAAACTCCTCTGCCAGCTGACTTATTCAATATGGCTTTTCTCTCTGCCTCTAAATTGCTTTGCTTGGCTCCAGCATACATTTTTAATCTTCTGGCTCCTTCTTATTCTCTGGCTCATTACGTCTTCACCTATGTGTCTAGCTTGTTCTCTCATACAAACTTTCTCTGTAAAACTTTCCTGGTAAAATTGCCTCCTCTCTTCTCTGTATTACGCCTTAAGAAGCTTCCCTTTCCTCTCTGTTCTCATGTGAGTTGGGCAGATCCTATTCTGTGAAATCTTTCTCTGATTTGTCACCTTCTCTGCCGCTCAATTAGGCATCGCTTTCAAACAGGTGTACTTCATTCTACAAGCTACCTTTACCTTCATTGTTTCAGATTAAAAGTGAATGCCACCATGCCTGGACCTCAATTTTTTTTTTTTTTTACCTGAAACTTGGACTATACCAGGCTGGCTTGAACTCAGATCTGCTTGCCTTTGTCTCCTGGATTAAAGGCATGTTTATATTCCAGCCAGATCACACAGACCTAGAAGATCTTTGGATGTGATCTAATGCCAGAGCAGCCATGTTCTGAATTAAAATTCCTCTACAAGCCACAGTTGATAATATCATTTTGTGTGTGTGTGCATTTGTTGTGTGCATGCGTTAGTGTGTATGTGGTATGTTTGTATGTAAGCAGGTACTTGGGTACACATATGTAATAACCAGAGAGAGATGTCAAGTGTCTTCCTCAATTGTTCCATAACATTTTTTCGAGACAGGATCTTCCACTGAACCTGTTGCTCCCCTGGAATGTCTAACTAGCAAGCGAGACTTTTCTTTCCCAGTGCTGAGATGACACGCATACACTAATGCACCTAGCTCTTTTGCTGGCTTCATGCGTCCATGGCAAGCACTTTTTTACCAAGGCCCTTCCCAGCCCTGCTTAAGACACTTTGGAAGTCAGGCACTGGGGTGCCTATACTCCCAGCATTTGGGGAGGCAGAGGTAGGCAGATCTCTGTGAGTCTGAGGCTAGCCTAGACTACAAGGCGTGAGTCCAGGACAACCAAGGCTACACAGAAAAACCCTGTATCAAAAAAAAAAAAAATTGACAAGCCAACTGTCTGGGCTTTGCTTTCTTCATCTAATAAAACAGGAATAGTTTCACCGAGTCATAATTAGGGGTGACAGGGTCAAGTATAAAATCACTTCTAGGACTAGGAGAATGAAGCAGGAAGATGTGCATGAGCTTTCACTGCCCAGGACGTCTTCTTCATGTTCCCTGATGAGCCTACTGCAAGCCTGTGAGGTAGAGCTGGCCACTTCCCAACGCCAGGGATTATTTCAACTAAAAATGACTCTGTCTTGAAGAAGCAGTCATCTGGAGGATCCCTTAACCAAGCTGAGAATTTTCCAATTAGACTTCACATCGTGTTTCCATTTGGTTTCATTTAGCAATAAATTTGTTTTGCCTGTTGTAACAATAAAGGAATTTTTGTTTTTTAAAAATATTTCTAACTTCCCAGATTTCTTGTCACACAGCTATCAGGTAGCATTAATAGACCATTTAACTAGCTGGGTTTTTTTTCTAGAGCAGATATGGGATGCTTAAGCTGGCTGTTTCCTTTTTTACCCAGGGCCTTTCACTTTGGGGAGATTACACCTGCCTAGGGAATTGCCAGGGTTTGAATAAAAATGTATTCATTCCCTACCACATAGTCTCTGAACTGGATTTCCTCTCCTTATTCCACATTGAGCTAATCAAATCCTAATGATGTTGCGTTTAATTCAATCTCAGAAGGAATAATTTTCCAATTTAGTCTAAACAATGCCTGACCTTTGTGGTGACTTGTATGAATATAGCATTTCTTCAATTACTGCAGCTAGCAAGAGATGGACAGAAAGAATAACCATTTTCCTTGGACAATGGCTTCTGTGTGCTGTCAGGCTCTTCATTTTTTCTCCCTCCTCTAGCCTGCTTTCATGAATACAATGTCTTTTTAAGATCCCTCTCAGGGCGGTACAGGAGACCCCATCCATCTCCCGATCTCAGCGGCTGCAAGGCAGCCGAGCATCTCATTACAGCAGAGTGAAGCATTCTGGGAGAGTGGATGGAGAAGTCAGGCTGCAGTAGGAAAGTATGGAGAGGAGAGAGGAGGGCAGTAGCTGTGGAAAATGTACGTTCACCTCCTTGGTGATACTACACCATGGGGTTAAGAACCTAGAAAAAACTAGCGTGCAGGAGAGGATACCCAAACCGCATGATTCAGCAGATTCCAGCCTCCCCTACAGCAAAGTTGAAGGTGCCTTAGTCCCTTCAGGCCTCCAACCGTACTGTCTCCCCTAATGGATGCTACCTACACCCTACCATGGGTATCATGTTGGTGGGAAAAAAGAAAGGTATCTATACACTCAAAAAAAAAAAAAATCAGTGGTTCCAAACTTGGAATAGAACATGCAAACACTCAAATGCAGGCCTGCTCTTGAACAACAGAACTCCTATTTATCTACCTGAAAACTATTTCCTTCAACTAGCTGGACTAGTTCCCTATTACTTTATTTTTCCTGCTTTAACCAACATAGGTTGGGGCAATGTCCTTAGAATTCTGGGAGAGTCTCAGACCCTTTTCAAAGTCATTGGTAATTCTCTATCAACAGTCTGAAAAGCATCCATAATCACCCCATCACCCTCCTTCTTTAAGAATGTCCATTTTAGACAGGTGTTGCCTTCTTGAAGTCCCAGGGCTTCAGGCATCACTGGGTGGTTACCTGTAAAAGTAACTTTTATTCGCCTGATTAACCTAGGCCTAGTTATGAAAGCTTCTAGCCTCCTCACACAATCTAATCTAGGCCTAGAATGTTTTCAGCCTCTGAGACTGACTGCTGAGTAAGCTCACCCTTTCTTGTTCTTTCTGAGCTCTGGCTGGCTGGTTCAACTCAGCTGTTCTGGCTCAAACACCTTTCCAAACTGACTGATTCAAACCGGCTTCTCTCAGTTTCACACTGAATTGCTCTTCTTGGCCACAAACTAACTCTAGCAATCTATTCTATTCTTCTGGCTCCTCCTCATTCTCTGGCTCATTCTGTCTTCACCTGTATCTGCTGGTTCTCTCTCTCTGCAACCTGTCTTTCTATTACTGTCCCAGTAAAATTGCTTCCTCTCTCCCTCATTCTCCGTTCTTCTCCCTTAAGTAGCTTCCCTTTCCTCTATATTCTCATGAGAGTAGGGCATATCCTATTCTGTCAAATCTTTCTCTGATTGTCACTTTGTCTGACACTCAATTAGACATCACTTTCAAACATAGGTGCTTCCTTCTGCAAACTAACTTTACCTTCATTGTTTGGGATTAAAGGTGTGTACCACCATGCCTGGACCTAAGCTTTTCTTTACCTGAAACTTGGACTCTACCAGGCTGGCCTTAAACTCAGATCTGCTTGCCTCTATCTCCTGGGATTAAAAAACGTATGCCTTCACTGCCCAGCGTGTTTGCATCCCAGGCAGATCACACAGACTTAGAAGGTCTTTGAATGTGATCTCTTACAATAGCAGCCATGTTCTTGATTAAAATTCCTCTACAGCTCCCTATAATTTTATCAGGGTGAGATTAAGTTCTTTCTATTTTCCTCCTAAGCATTGCTGACACCGGGGCCCATGCTCAAATAGCAAGACTCTAGCTGAGGAGCACCTTCAGTGTGAAGATGAGGCACTGGGCAAGAGGAGACGTGTTCTTTGGGACAGAAATGCCAAGAATAGACTTGGGCCCAAGCCAGCACAGCTTCTTCTGAGGCTACCTTTTCCTCCCAGGCCCCGTGTTCTCCAACTACAGTTGCCTTCTTTGGCATCTGACAGCTTAGTCTCTCTACCCCACTGGCTCCAGGACCCCAAGTCAACTCCTTGGTTCTCCCCCAAGGAGAGTAGCGCAAGGTCCCCCAGCTGGCATGCCCTGCCCTGCAGATACTTACCCTGAGTCCAACCCTAAGCCCCACCTGGCCCATGCTGTATTCTCTACCCCTCCAAAGCTCTATCACCACAACCTCCAAGCATATTCATCACCTCAGTTTGTGAAACTGTCGAAGATACCACATATAACAGATCTCAGGGCAGAACAGTCAGGTACTGTTCTGAACCCCCATATTAACTCACTCACTCCTCAGAACCATCCTAAAAGGTATGAACTTTTGTGCAACCCATTTTACAAATGAGCTTTAGCACAGAAAGGTAAAGTAGCTTGCCCAGAGTCACATGACACTTAAGTGCAGTGAGGGGACAGCCTAACCCAGCAAGGCTTACCTCTCTGGTCTTCTTTTCACAGCCAGTGTGCTCTACCTTTACTCTCTCCAGTCTTTTAGCTAGGATTGCTTGCTCACCCTTAAAACATGCTTGGTGCCCTTGAACATGGATGGGTCTGAGTCTGTTCTTCTGGCCCTGGCATACAGGCACACTGATCACAGTCCTTGGGGACAAACCTGTTCTCTGCCCCTGATGAAGTGTTAATGAGAATCATAAACCTCTGGTCCAGGACATGGGCCTTTCCTTCCTCCTTCGTTAAGCAGATGAGCAGATCTAGAGCAGGACGTCATGTTGGGAAACGGAAGAGCAGGCCCCAAAGCAACACTGTTGTCTTGGGAGGGGGCAATGGGCAGGGCTGTGCTCCCTACCTCCTCCTGTGAGCCTTCGGCCCTCCCCAGCTTCCTTTCCAGATGATCCCTATTGCTGACCTACCCAGAGTGGGTGAAGGCAAGTTTCAGTGGTTCCTGTCGCTGTTGATTGATAGGTTGAAGAGAATTACAGTGGGCTTGAGCAACAGCCTAGAGGAAAGCCGTAGAGGAGCCTGGAGAATTGGAACAGGAGCCAACTGGGTCCAAGATTATCCAATCTTGATACTCCTAGGAAGCTCTTGGGGCTGATAGCAGGAGTTAAGACCCTCTTAAGGGGGGCTGGAGAGATGGCTCAGTGGTTAAGAGCACTAGCTACACTTCCAAAGTACCCGGGTTCAATTCCCAGCAACGACATGGCAGCTCACAAGTGTCTATAACTCCAGTCCCATGTATTCTGACACCTTCATGCCAATGCACAGAGAATTAAATTTAAAAAATTATATATATATATGAACCTCTTGCAGCTTAACCTCACAAGGTGGAGCTTCTTCCTTTCTGCTGCTATTCCTTGGATCTTGAATGCCTCCCTACCCCCCAAGCCTATGATCTAAAGGCCTCAGGCACAAAGCTTAGGTGTGGAACAGGGATGACACCGGCAAGACCTGGAAATGGGACTCCAGTCTTTCCTTTGCCTCTGGTGCTCCCTTCAATTTAAGTGTTTCCGCCAGCCGTGAGCTCCTGTCAATGGTGTGCGGCCTCACCTCAAGCCCAAAACAACAGCCAACCAGGCGCGGACCAGAACCACAGGGCCAGGAGCCAAATAAACCTTTGCTCTTTATTATCTCTGGTATTTTGCTTTATAAGAAAAGGCTTCCCCACACAGACCCTGGGTTCGGGCTACTTTAGGGCCATCAGACTCCGCTCCCGGCAGACTACCGACCTTCAGAAAACCAGTTGAATTGCACACTCAAGAGGCAATTGATGGACGTTTTGACCGAACTGCTCCTGTCAAAGCTTACCTTTCCAATGTCTCATTTCCTCAGAGCCTTGTGGATGACAGGCGTGCTGTTCTTCAATAAACTCAGTTGAGGGGAAAAGAGATCAGGTAAGAAATTGATGGGAGAAGACCCCAATCTACTTCCGCCAGCCACCCCTCAGACTCCTCCCCTGCATACTCACCTCCAGCCTTGCTTGACCAAGGTCGTCCACTGTCATGACTTTACCCACAAGTAGCCTATAACGCTGGAACAGAATTTTGACTCCGAACAGAACCAGGACAAAGGGGATGGAATGATGGGGCAGAACCACTTTTGAGGTGAGCTCAGAAACCGACCCCTTTCCCAACCCCACGCGTTTGGAAACAAAAACTCAGAATCTTTCAGCACCGCCTTCGGAGGCACAGATGGGGGACACCAATAGTTGCTGTTTAGCACACCCATGTTTTACTCAGACGGACACCCCTCATTTCTGCAGGAACTACAGTACCCCAACATTTACCAAACAAAGCCATGATGAAGCTGCCAATCAGGAAGCCCCACCCCACCTACAGGGACCATGTGACCTCAGCTGGACCAATCAATTTCCTTCCCTGGAATTTTAAACCCATTAAGGCAAACAAGCATCTCTGTCTCCTCGCCTGGACTCACATCATTCAGCAACAGGAGCGCTCACCTCAGGGAAAGAGCAGTCCTGGGGAAGGAGATGACAGCTACACTCCTGCAGCCATTAATTCTCGAAATAACCATCGTTTATCAAGGGTTCCTGATGTGTCAGACAGCACACTCAGTTCTAGAAACAGCTGCTGCTTTTATGAGGCTCCTGAGTTTGTGATGAGACGTTCCTTAAATAGACGTCCCTTAAAGCAAAACGAAGCCGCCATCTTGACAGGCATTGAAAAGGGTAAACAGTTTTTCAGAGCGTGTATAATCAAAGTTGTGGTTCAGCTTCTGTGTGCAAAACCATGAGCCCTGCTCTGAAGCCACATTCTCCAGAAAAGATCAGCTGGTTTTTCAAACATTGGTTCTATCCTGGCAAACACATCACCTTTTTCTAGTTTGTTCCAAAATCATGAATAGACTGTAGGCTTAAGGTTATCATGTAATTTACATGTTGATTTCTGCACCCTCCATATCTGGTTGCAATCCTTGTTCTGAGAATCTCCTCTCTCAATGTTGTGTAAACCCTGCTCCCCAGTTGTCCCCTGTGTGCCAAAAAGCAGCTTATAGTCAATCAGGGGAAAGAATAGGGGAGAAAATAGGACTAGATTTGCCAGCACTGGCATGGGAGGAAGTGTTAGAGGAGGAAGCAGGAGATTCAGCCATGGGCAGAGGTCCAAGAGAGAGAGCGCCGCAGGAGAGCTACTAAGTGCAAGCATCTCTGGGATGCACACTGGGAGGGAGCTAAATCTCAGAGTGCTAAGAATAGAGTAATAACTGCTCAGTCGCTGTGCGGTGAAGCTTATTATTAAATATAAAAGATCTCAATTATTTGTGTAAGTGTCGGCTTAAGAGCAAAACTGAGAAACAGTTTTATTAATAATAATAATAACCTTAGTGGTGGTGCACACCTATAATCCCAGCACTCCGGGAGGTAGAGGTAGGTGGATCGCTGTGAGTTCGAGGCCAGCCTGGACTCCAAAGTGAGTCCAGGACAGCCAAGGCTACACAGAGAAACCCTCTCTCATAAAAAAAAAAAAAAAAGAAAGAAAGAAAGAAAAGAAAGAAAGAAATACAGTAAACAAACAAACAACCTTAATAGTAAACCAGCAGAAAGTCAAGGCACGATCAGTCAGGGAGATGAATGGTGGGAGAGGACAGCCCCTGTGATGACTACTCAGATATCAACTTGTTGAGGCCTAGACTGTCCTGGGAGATTTGCCTCTGGACATACCTTTGGGGGATTATCTTGACTGGATGAAGGGAGGAGACCCACCTGTTGGTCTTTTTTTTTTTAACAAACCTACTTTATTTAGGGTTATTAAACACTTTTATCTCCCTTCCAACACCCCAACACCAGGGGTGGAGGGCAGAAGGTTAGTGGGGATGGGGGCAGAGTTCTGCGTGCTACTTCCCACTAGGTAAGGTCATAGGAGTCTTTTGGGGGCAATACCAGTATCAGTCAGCCAGAAATCCAGAAGTCCAGGTAACCAACAAATCAGCAAACAGCAACTGCAGCGGCAGAACGAACCAGCAGCAAGCAATCCTCTTCCCAGCAGCTGTGCCTTCCTCCTCTGTCATGTTTATACCCCTCAGTCCTCAGGAGTCAACTAATTCCACCTGGCAAAGACCACACTCCGCAAGAGACACTTAAGAGGTGCGAACAAACTAAAATCCCCGACTTGGAATTTCAACAAGAACATGTTTACACATCCTAAACCAAAATGTCCACAACGCCCACCCGCTGTGGGTGGCACCATTTGTCTGGGCTCAGATTCTAGATTGTATACAAGGGGAAAAGTGAGGGTCTGCTGAGATGGACCAGTGGTTAAGAGCTGTTGCTCTGTCAAAGGACCCAGATTCCATTCCCAGCACCCACTTGGTGGCTTACAGTCACCTGTAACCGAGGTTGCCAGGGGACCCTGCACTTTCCTCCAACATCCTCCAGCATCAGGCATGCTCATGGTACACACACAAACATGCAGAAAAAACATGCAGCCAATAAAAATAAATCTTAGCGGTATGGTGGTGCACACCTGTGATCCCAGCACTCAGGGAGGCAGAGGCAGAGGCAGAGGCAGGTAGATCTCCCGAGTTTGAGGCCAGCATGGTCTACAAATCAAGTTTAGGACAGCTAAGGCTACACAGAGAAACCCTGTCTTGAAGAAGAAGAAAAAAAAAAGACAATAGCAAAACAAACAAACAAGAAAAATAAATCTTTCCTAAAGGCAACCGTGAGCTGAGTTTGCGCTTTCATGACTCTCTACTTCCTTACTGTGGCACACTGTGACCTCAGCGCTCCTGCCATCTTGACTTCCCACCATGAAGTACCCTCAAATAGGGGAGCAGCCTTACCAGGCCACAGAGGAACACAATGCAGCCACTCCTGATGAGACCTGATAGACTAGGATCAGAGGGAAGGAGAGGAGGACCTCCCCTATCAGTGGACTTGGGGAGGGGCATGTGTGGAGAAGGGGGAGGGAAGGTAGAATTGGGAGGGGAGGAGGATAGGATTTATGGGGGGATATAAAGTGAATAAAGTGTAATTAATAAAAATAAAATAAAATAAAAAATGTGAGGCATTATAAACCCTCCCTTTCTTATGTTGCTTTGTCAAGGTATTTTATCACAGCAGTGAGAAAAGTAGCTCACAAGGCTGAGGCCTGGGAGATGAATGTAATTAGAAGAGCATTCCAAGACAGGGAACAAACAACACAGTGGCCTTGCCTAGATAACCCTCTAGTCTCCGGATGCACTCACCCTTAGCCTGGCCCCTGCCCTTCCAAAATGTCCCTCTGGGTTTCAAATGATGTCTCTGTCACAAACCGGGGCTTAGGGAGCAAAGCCTGTCTGGCCTGCCCCTACAATCTAGCCACCCTTCATGCTCTCTGCCAGGCCCACCTTCTCCTGAAGTTTCTGCGGAAACTTTTGCTCCACATGGCCTCCTGACATTCAGTGCAAATTCTCTATCTTTGACAATTTAACCCCACCTCTAGCAGATAGTAGAAATTCAAATGACATTTCATAAATCAGAAGAATGATTCACCTGTGGACATTTTGTCATAGGCATCGGGGAGAGGGGCACAGCTACCCTCTGTCACCTGCAGGAACTGAAGACACGCTCCTTTAATCTTTTAGGGACCTCAACTCTGGTAAAGCTGGTTTCCTGACTTGGAAACAGAAAAGAATTTTAAGACAGCGACAGTACAAAGCAGAATTGGAGTTTATTGTAAATAGAAAGAAGGGCACCAGGGAAGGAGTAAGGTGTATGCAAGAGCATGGATGTGGGCTTCTCAGAGGAGAGTCATGGTGTGTTAGAAGAACAGGGGTTGAGAGAAAATGTTCTGGGAAAGAATACAATATACTCAAGTGTTAGTATGAGCTCTTTAAGAGAAAAGTGTAGTTAGATGTCTTAGCATTGGCCACATAGACCATTTTGGTGGTTTCCAGCTCAGTCAAAGGATTCAAGAGAGGTCCTCTCTCTCTGTCTCTCTGTCTCTCTGTCTCTCTGTCTCTCTGTCTCTCTGTCTCTCTGTCTCTGTCTCTGTCTCTCTCTCTCTCTCTCTCTCTCTCTCTCCCCCTCTCTGATAGTAAGACTCTAGGGCAAGGCAGCCCCAGGGGTGCCTTGGATAGGATCGTAATGTGATAAGCTAAAAACCAGAAGCCACTAACTAGGCTTGCCGAAGGGTTTTAGGCATTTCTTTTCCTGTATATGGTATTCCTGGAGCAATTCCTAGAAAATTGTAGGTTTGTAACTGGGACAAAGGAGAGGCCAAAGGCAAATGCAGTTAGTGTCATAGTCCTCGATTCTCACACAACAACAGGCATCAACCAGATGCTGAACCGTGGGGCTCTTCTCCCATCTCCTGTGCTTTTCTTTCTTCTCTTCTCTTTTTTAAAGGGTGTACTCAGTCTATTATAAAACAGAAGTGTGGCAGTGACTTAAGTGATGAAATAATATAAATCATCAATGGACTGGCAGCTTCCTATGATGGCTCTGTCTTTCCATCTTTCCTCAGTATGTCCACTCTACCTGGAGGAAGTGGTAAACCCTGAATGAGATAGTATCCTTCTCGTATTTCTCTCATCATCCACCAAGGCCACAACTGGATTTCTTCTAACTGTAGGCACATGCATATGAAGAAGAGGGCTTCCATGTATGACTTTAGGCAGAACACATACCTTAGAACCATATCTGCCCAAATAGGACCACTGACCTCATAGTATCCGGCGGGGTACTTGAAAATGTACCCAAGACGCTGGGGCCTGGTTAAGAGCATGACACAAGCTTGAAGACTCAGTGAGACACCCTGTCACAAAATACAAGATAGAGAGCTCCTAAGGAATGACGTTGGAGGTTGACCTCTGGCCTCTACACACATAACAACAGATATACACATACCCGAATACATACCCAGACCTCCACACCCAATCGAAGATACAACGTTTCATGTTTTGGGAAAGCGTGATTGCAAAAAATAATGAAATGCTATTTCACGATGCTATGGTGGCTATAATTTAAAGGGCATATTGCAAATGTTGTCAAACGGATGAGAGCACAGCAAGTGTTAAGAAAACTGGAAGCTTCATGTGTAGCTAGTGGAAACATAAAGACTACAGCAGCTCAGCAGAACAGTTGGTAATTTCTCAAAGGGTTGATCATGGAAACACCCCATGACCCACCCAGTCTTCTTGGTACATACTCAAGTGTTCCAGGATGTTTGATCCCATTGGTTGTGAACTGTAAAAGCCTGTTTCTAATTGTGGTATGGCTTGGTCTTTGATACTAGAGCTTTCTGTTTACTGTAAACGAGTACTCGTGGTGTGACTCAGCCCTAGCACACACCTTTATAATCCTAGAACTTTCTGTAAACAGGATTAAAGGTCGACAGGCAGAGCAAGCAACCAGTTTACAGGGATTAGAGAGATAGGAGGTACTTTGAGTGGAAGGGTTTTTTAAGACAGCATAGTGAAGGAGAGAGAACTTTTTTCCTAATGGGATGGAAGCTGAGTAAGAAAGGCTTTTTCCTTTTTGGACATTGGCTGAGTAGGAAGGTCAGCTGGCTGCTTTCTCTGCCTCTCTAAGCTGGTAGGTTTTCATCTCGCTCCTGAGTCTTCATTGGAAAAATTGAATGTTTGGGATGTTGTTTTTACAACAACACTCAAGAAATACAAAAACATATATCTATGTAAGTACATAGGAATGTTCTTGGCAATATTGTTTATCCATTACTTAGTTACTGGATGAATAAGATGTGATACACACATACAATGGAGCATTATTTATTGATAAGAAGGGAGTATTTGTGTATATTGAAACATGAACCACTAAAGGATTATGCTAACTGAAAGAGGCTACATCCTGTATAGTTCCAGTTTCATGAAATCTCCAGAATAGGCAATAGATAGAGGCAGAAATATTTCTTGACTTAAAAGAGAAGGAATAGTGACTACTAGGACTAGAATGTAGATATAAAAATATTCTAAAACCATACTGCTTGTGGTTGGACAGTTGAACTGTGTAGATTGTACAGCATGTGAGTTGAATCGTAAAGGAACTAAATACATGTGGTTCTAGAACATTCTCAGCGCTGCAAAGGCAAAGGATAAATCAGAAGGAAAGTCTCTAGGCAAGGGTGGGCTGCAGCTGAAGTGGGGTGATCCAGAAGACGTCATTCAGGAAACCAGGCAAGAGGTGTATGATGATCAGGAAAAAGGGTACTCTCGGCAGAGGAGGCCAGGGAACAGCAGAGCAAACACACTCGGAAAAGAAAAAAGAGAGGAAACAGTGAAAGTAAGTCACAGCCATAGTCAGATTGGGTGGGCTTTGTGGCCATCTTAAACTCTGGAAGATAGACCTGACTAGATCAGAGTCTAGATCAGAGTCAGTCCAGCAGGGCACGGGGCCAAGGGATGAAGAGAAGAGCATCCCAGTGACCTAGCTGTGGACTTGGGACAACACCTAGATATGGCTTTGGTGGGTTGCTTGGTTTTATCTTGAGCTGTGTTGAACTGGGACTTGAATGATTTTTAGTGCAGCTGATGAGTCTTTCCCTTCACAACTTAAAAAACAAAAACAAAAACATGATCATTTCCTCCCAAAGTTTCCAGATCTGTTTCACTAAAATATCATTCACAATTCATGTACCCATCAATGGAAATATCAACAGGACCTGTCGCACATTATCCACACACGGTACTTGATTAGAGCCCCTCACAGGTCTACCTCTGTGCCAGGTTTTGGTGCCCAGGACTTAGGAATCCTTTTCTTTTTTGTTTTCTGACAGGGTCTCTCTTATGTAGCTCTGGCTGTCCCAGAACTTGCTATGTAAATCAGGATGGCTTTAAACTCACAAGATTTCCAATAGTCTCTGCCTCCTGAGTACTGGAATTAAAGGTGTGGGCCACCATGTCTGGAAAATTCCTTCTTTTTAATCTGGACATTAAGTCTAGAAAAATAATTATGAATCTCCTTTTTCTTCTCATGTATGCATTCAAAAACATGTTCCTACGGGCAACTTGTTTCCTGAGCTTACTATAATTAAGAAAGAGGCAATCAAAAACTATAGGTTTTCATGGATACATGGCTGGGCCTAGCCAGCTATAATTGAAATACATTGTACACATGGACAAAATTCTCAAAGAACAGGTAGATACAGTTAAATCTTATGAAGAAAAAAAGAATATCAGAATGTAACAAATGAAGTTAATGGTAGAATAAGAAGGATTTTAAATCTATCTAAAATAACTAGAATGACTCAGAGAATTGAAAAAAATATATTTGCAAATCGTATCTGACAAAGGGCTGGTTCCAGAATATATGAAGAACTCTCATCCAAGGTCTGGTGCAACAACAGGCCTGTAACCAGGCTACCTGGGAGGCTGAGGCAGGAGGAATACAAGTTCAAGGCCAGCCTTGCCAACTTAGTAAGATCCGATCACAAAATTGAGAGGAGAGAGAGACAGAGAGCAGTGAAGAGAGAGAATGTACTCTGTGCTTCAATCCCCAGTAATACACACACATAAACAATTTTCAAAATAATTTTACAGCATAACAACAATAACAAGCACCCACAAAATTTAAAAATGAGCAAAAGCTTCAAACCAACATTTCCCCAAGTAATAAATACAAATTATCAACAGGCAAATAAAATACTGGCCCATTAACCATTAGGTAAAGGTAAGAAGATAACATCTGAGCCACAGAAGGATGCAGGGAAAGAGATCCCACAGGAGTGAGAGGGACCAGCAGATGACACCTGCTTCGTGGGAATCCGCCATGGCAGACAGTGCTCCTTGAAGAGATGATCCCTTTGTCTACGGGTTGCAGAAGATTTGGGGACACTGGAAAGGTGACTCAGCAGTTAAAAGCACTTGCTGCTCTTGCAGAGGACCTGGGTTCCATTCCCAGCATCAACACAATGGCTCAAAACCATCCATAAACTCTAATTCCAAGGGACCCAATGTCCAATTCTGACCTCTGGGGACACCAGGCAGGCACACATATGGTATACTTACATACATGTACACAAAATATCATACACATAAAATAAAAATAAATCTGTTTTTTCAAAGTCATAGGGGTATGGTAGGTCTTGGCATACATGTGACAAGTTTGGTTACAGTCAAGGAATTCAGAATGATAGCTGTGAGGAAGGTGGAAGCAGAGAATTTCTCCATTTATGTTCTTCCTAGCTCTGTTGCTTTTGATGCCAAAAACACGGGGCGGGCAGGGGTCTGGAGAGCCACCTTGAAGTGTGGATGTTGGAGAAAGGGATGGATCCAGGCCTAGTGAACATGGCTTTGGCCTGCAATATGTATTGAGACTGTGTCCAGTTGAATACAGGAAGGTGTCTTTAACTCCCACATTATAGCAGAGAACTACAGTTTGAGCGGCTTAAACAACAGATACACATTTCTACAGCATTGCACTGTAGGGAGATCAAGACCCTGGCCTATCTCGGCTTCTGTTAAGGATATTCTTTCTGGTTTGCAACTGGGTGCCTTTTCATTATGTGAGAAAGTCATGTGTCTCTCTTCTTATAGGAATATTAATCCCATGATGGGGAACAACTTCATTACTTCATATACATTACTCCCATTCAAAGGCCCTATCACCAAATACCATAACACTGGGGGAGGGAGGTGAGTTTTTGTGTTAGTTTGGTTGGATTGCCATAGCAAAATACCATAGGCTTATAAGCAACTCAGAATCTGGTAGGGGCTGACTTTCTGGATTACAGGTATTCTCCTCTGGCTGTGGTAGAAAAGCAAGGTGCCCTTGACAGATCTCTTTTTAGAAGGCATTCATTCTGTTCATTAGGGAAAGGCTGACCATAATCACCTATCAGAGAATCCATTTCTTGATACCGTCATTTTAGGGGTTAGGAATTGAGAGCCATGAGCAGCAGGGGTGGGGAGAGGCAGAGCCTGACTCAGGAAACCTGAGAAGACTGGGTATTCATTAAACAAAGGGAAAATGCCTCGACAACGCGTTATTGTAAATGTTGCATAGCTGAAGATTTCTTTAATGTGTTGGAACAGCAAGCCAAGACACTTGCCTAGAAGGTAGTAAAAGTGAAACAAAACCAGTAAAGGAAAAACAACACTGAGCTAAACCGTGGGTGATTCAGAAGTTTCCACATTTGGCTAGAAGCAAGCAATGAAGGTGGAGAAGAAGCAAGTGCGGAGCTCAGTGCGAGAGCTCAGCTGCTCTTCCAGAACATCCCACTGTTCCAAGGACGCACATTCATCGACTCAACTGCCCAGAGCTCCAGTTTTCAGGAGTCTGATGTCCTCTCATGGCCTCCGCGGGCACTCATATGCTCACCCAGACACATACACATTAAAAAAAAAACAACAACATTAGGGGAAAGACACTTTCAGATCCTGGACAGGATGAGAGAGGCAGAATCTACACTGAGAGCTAGACACCCTGCAGACAGAATACAGAGAGAATCCAGGTGGTTTAGGATTACGGGTTTGTGAGTTATGGCCTCGGCACCTTGATGTCTGAAATAGCTGTTTCTATACTCAAGTAGCCGATGATTGCGTCTTGACTGATGTGCCTCAAGAGGAAAACACTCACGGAAATAACACATTTAGATTCTAGACATAGCATCAGCTGTAACAGAATACAAAATAATAGCAACTGGGGGTACAAGTGGGGGTAAATAATAATTCACAGAGGAAATAGCTGTTTTATAGCAGTGTCCCACAGAAAGGAGGCCAGGGAAGCCTGCTGCTTAGGCAAGCTGACTTGATAAAAATCGCACTAAAGACAGCACTGACCTTGACCGAAGCTAGTAGCATCTCCTCCAAGGAAGAAGCTAAGGAAGGGGTGCTCATGAGGTCTGGAGTGTTAGAGACACTCTACCAACCGAGCTACACCCTCAGTTCAAGGGTTGTATCCTATAATAAGGGATGAATGGGCTGTTATTACAATCAGTTAAGTTTAGGCAGTGTAGGTTGTACACGGTGGCCTGATGGGATTTCTCTGTTTTGCAAACCTTGTTTACAAATTACTATGTTCTAATTACAGCAGGTAACACCGTGTTTGTGTAGGTACTCAACAGACATTTGACTGAATTAGTAAGTTAGTTAGTAAAGAGAAACAAGGCACAAAGCTAATGCCCTCACATGCCAATGCAAGCAAGCATACGGCAGCAAGGCTTGCTGAAAATACAGATTCCTTAGGCTACCCCCACATAGTTTGATTTGGTGGGTCTAGATTTGGGGCAGGTGGTCCAGGGACTTCACTGTTGAGGAAGGCTAGCATAGTTGTTTGTTGCTTAGCCTTCCTATTGCTGGGCAGTGGTGGCACACACCTTTAACCCCAGCACTCAGCAGTCAGGGGCAGACAGATCTCTCAGTTAAAAGCCAGCCTGGTCAACACAGTGAGTTCCAGGATAGAAAAACTATGTCTCACAAGAGAGAGAGATAGAGAGACACAGAGAGAGACTTTCAGTGTTAATATGAGGAAAAAGATAAGGCCTCAGAGCTGTCTTTTAACACTGATCCCAGGCAATCTAAAAGAGATGTCTCCTTTAAATCAAGCCAGCTGATGGAGGAGGAAGCAGAATGAATTGTGTTTCTCAGAGTGCGTGACCACTTATCAATCCACGCCCCTGTATATGGATCACAGTTGTGAGCATGTGAGGAAAAAGGTGAAAATTAAGGGAAAGAGGAATTGAAGCAATATTGTCATAGGAAGTCATTTTTGATTGCTTTGTCTGGTCACAATGAATTCTGTCGGTATATTATTTTTATCCATAATGGCATGCCTAAATTAGACTGCTTTATTAAGTATTTTTATTGATGTAAAATTCACATAACACTAAACAAACTGTTTTAAAACAAACATTAGATTTTTCCCTGAGGTAGAGCAATTACCACCAATTCCTAGCTCAAAAATATTTCAACACTGTGATAAAAAAAAAAAAAAAAAAACTTTCCCACCAAGCAGCTTCTTCCCAGCACTTACTTTGTGGTTCCTGCCAGCCACCATGGACTCTGTTTCAGAGTTTCCTGTTCTGAATGTCTTCTGAAAGGTCAGTCATACTGTGTGTGTCCTTGTCTGCCTGCTTCTTTCACTTATCGGTGTGTTTCAGAGGTTTTCCCCAGCCTAGCATGGATCTAAGCACAATCCATTCCCTTTTACAGCTAGTGACGTCCTGCTTATGGATAGACACCTTTCCCCCCTTTTTTGAACTGTGCATTGTTTGTGTGCAGGTACTTGTTGAGTATTCTTTTCAATTTTTTTGGGGGGGGGGATGTACCTTGGGCTGGAATTACTAGGTCAGATGGCAATTCTATGTATAATTTTTTTTAAAGAAATAGCCAAATTATTTTCCAGACTGGCTGAAACATTTTATGTTGAATCAGAAACAGATAGGTTTAAATTTCTTTACATCATCACTGATAACTGTTATTTATTAGCTTTTAACTACAATCATACTCACAGGAGTGTGTAGTTCCTAATCACAGGATTAGTGAAAACTAAGAATCTCTCTATGTGTATGTATGTGTGCATGCATGCATGTATGTATGTACATGTTCAAGTAGGTGTATGTGTGCAGGTAGGCTCACATGCGTATATGTGTGTGTGATTGTAGAAGACAGAGATTGATTTGGGTGTCTTCTTCATTCAACCTTATTTTTTGAGACAGAGTCTCTCACTGAACTGAGGCTGGTTGGCCAATGAGCTCCAATGACCTACATGTCTCCACCTCCAAGGTGCTGGGATTATAGGCATGCTTTACTGCACCTAGCTTTTACGTGCTTACTGGAGATCTGAACTCAGTCTTCATTATTGCCCAACAAGCACTCTATCAAATGGACCATCTCCTCAGCCCCTGAAAACTGAGCAATCTTAAACCAAAATAATCCTCCCAAGATTTCTGAAAGGATGTTGCCTGGAAGTCATACATTGTTGCCTTTTATATCTTGCTAGATGTCATCTTTTAGGGTTTTTTTTCCCTGCATGTACATGGGTAATATCCAGGGTTCTCTAGAGTAACAGGATATACAGAATGAATCTCTCTATACATATAGAAAGGGGATTTACTAGAATGACTTACAGACTGAGGTCCAGCTAATCCAACAATGGCTGGCTATTAACGGGAAGCTCAAGAAGCCAGTAGTTGTTTGGTCCAGGAGGCTGGATGTCTCAGCAGGTCTTCAGTATATGCTGGAATCCCAAAGAAGTAGGCTCTAATGCCAGTGAAGGGATGGACTTGGTAGCAAAGAGAGGCCAAATAGGCAAAGAGCAAAAGCTTCCTTCTTCCATGTCCTCATATTGGCTTCCAGCAGAAGGTGGGACCAGGATTAAATGTCTCCAGCCTAGATGTATCTTTCTGCCTCAAAGATCTAGATTAGAAGGGGATCTCCCTTTTACAAATTAAGCAAAAATTCCTCATAGGTGTGCCCTCTGTTTTTGGATTTTAGTTAATTCCAGATGCAGTCAAGTTGACCAAGAATAGCCATCACACCATGTGTCCAGATAAAACCAGAAGGTTCTTAAATGAGGCAGGGAGGAAAAAAAAGAATCAAGGGACAAGTATCAATCTGTGCTCTCACCAGGGTCCTTACTGAGTGTTGTTTTATCTGGAAATCTATTACTGATAAAGTGTTCGAGTATACTATTTTAGGAACACTCGTAAGTTCAAGGCTGCCCCTGTGTTTGTCCTTATCCTCTTCCTCCAATTCTAGTTAAATTTTCAACAAGAGGTGGTACTAAGTTAAACAAATCTTATCTGTGCCTCAGCCTGCTGTTCACATCGTGAGCGATTACCTTACAGTTCTTTCTGGCACTTGTAGTTTTGTCAAACCTGAATATGTTAGTGAGAAAGTGTCACGAGTTTAGCTTAATGGCAATCATCTTGACTCTTTAGAAGAGGGGGGGAAAGTTAAGTTATCTTACACAGAGTGGGCTCTTAAGATGTCCGCAGTTCAGGGCAGACAAATGCTGTTTGTGTGTGTGTGTGTGTGTGTGTGTATGTGCGCGCGCGTGCGTGCGTGTGTAAACTCCTGTAGTGTGTGTGACTCACTTGGAAACTCTGATAACAATGAAGAGCTGGAGGCCCATTTTCTACCCAGAGAAGCAAAATCTCTGGGGGTGAAGCAGGAGCTCCCCAGGTGATTCTTATGTGTGCCTAGGAGTGTTTAGTGAAAAGCTTTGGTCAAACTTGTCATCATCACACAGGAGCTGACACTGTATCCAGCTGTGAGGCTGAAGCAGCCCTGACATGAGTCAAAACTCCAGGTCCTTGTTCCTCAGGGTACCCTTGGTTCCTTGCAACAATATGGTGTTGACCGCTGTGGTCGGCAGCAGCTGGCTAATGGATATTTCTTGCAGCTCGCAACTTCAGTGGGAAGTTACGTTTGACTTTCAAATATATGTTGAACAACCTGTTCACTGCTCTCCCCATACACCCTTAAC
This sequence comes from Pachyuromys duprasi, assembly GCA_028658305.1. NCBI lineage: Eukaryota > Metazoa > Chordata > Mammalia > Rodentia > Muridae > Pachyuromys > Pachyuromys duprasi. The sequence continues at coordinate 34,685,041 of CM053743.1, forward strand.
TGTCAAGACTTCTGAACAAATGATAAACGTATCAGGTTATTTATCCGCACGGGCTGGAGAATATAAATTACTGCCACTGTAGGGTACTTACACAGCTCCCAGCTTCACGGGAAAAGAAGAGCCAAGTGTCTGCCTTGTGCTCAAGTTCACTGCGTGCTTTGAGTGTACACCGGCTCATTTAGTTCTCACAATAAAGTGGCAGGGTAGCATCTCACTGCAGGGAGTGGAGGAAGCCCTGAGGGAGTGCAGACCTGGGTGAATGTGTGCTGTTGATGTGGGCATAGCCATGTCCAGGACCCTAGCTCCAGACCCAACACACCAGAGGCTTTGCCCTGCAGTGAGGCTCAGAGGGGTGGCAAAGCCTTCCTCGGGTCCAAGCACAGTTGTGGATAACATATGTCCACCAGAGCTTTCTCCTCCATTATATTCATGGCCTGAAGACTGTGCCCCTCTAGAGACGGCTCACACTGAGATTAGCTAAACTTGTCACCCTGATCCGGCTGTGTGCTGTGAGTCTGCCTTCCGTGTGCAATAACCCTGACTCCTTGTCCAGCTGTATACAATAATAGTGCCTCCTTCCTGTTCAACTCTACATAACAAACACACTGAGCTCCCCACGTGCTGTGGCTTATTCACCAGAGGGCCCAGTTCACCCAACCCCAGCCCTTCTGTATGTCTGTATCTGTCTTTTCTTCGGTCTCTCACTGCCACCGTCAGGCCAAGTCCCTGGATCCCTTCAAGGATTTGGCATCCATGTTATTCTTCTTTTCTGGAGGAGTAAAGTAAATCACCTAAGTTCACCCAGAAAGTGAAAGACTCAAAATGACACCCACACCCCATCTGAGGATTAGCAGTCAAGATTAGAAAATAGGAGGAGAATTTGTGGCTTCCACTATAGCATCATCTTCAGACATGATTGTTTCCATCTCCGTTAGCTCTCCATTACACCTCATATGTGTGCACTTACTTATATGTGTATTATATACATTGAAAACCCATTTGCTCTGCAAACTGTCATGGCTACCGGAATCACATGCAGTTGGAAGCGCAGATCTCCCAGAATATCCAACCTGTAGTAGGACTGAGATGGGACCCAAGAATTTGTATTTTAACAGGAAATATTAACTCTGCCTGTGATGATCTCCTTAGGGGCAACACTGTAAACATAACCTAAAAATTGAGGTTCAAACTATTAGAACACAATGTGACACAATGAGGAACCGGCTCAGTTGGTTCAAGGCTTGCATGAGAACTTGAGCTTGGTGCCCAGCATTCAAGGCTGCGCATGCCTGTCGTGGTAACACACGCGTTTAATCCCAGCATTTGAGAGGCAGAGGCAGGCGGATCTCTGTGAGTTCAAGACTAGCCTGGTCTACAGCGCAAGTCCAGGACAGCCAGGGCTACACAGAGAAACCCTGTCTCAAAAATCAAAGCAACCACCCTGCCTCCTTCTCAGCACTTGGATTGTAGGCATTTGTGCAGCCATTTTGTTCTTCTTGTTTTGTTGTTTTTATTTTGTCCTTAAATAATATTGCTTCTAGATCTGCCTGAGACAATTTCCTGGGGTGCTGGAAAACTATTCATGAGAGAGAGAGAGAGAGACAGAGACAGAGAACATGTTCGCATGTGTGTGTGCATATTCAGGCCAGGGGTCAACATCAGGTGTCTTCCTTCATTGCTTTCCACCATAGTTTTTGTTTATTTGTTTGTTGTTTAGTTTTGTTTGAGACAGGGTTTCTCTGTGTAGCCTTGGCTATGCTGGATTTACTTTGTAAACCAGACTAGCCATGAACTCACAGAGATCCACCTGCTTCTGCCCTCTTAGAGTTGTGGGATTACAGAAGTGTACCACCAGGCCCAATTCATCATAGTAATTTTTTTCGTTTATTCATTTATTTATTTATTCACTTTACAGCCTGATCTGAGCCCCCTTCCTCTCCTCCCAGTCCCACCCTCATGCCCCATTCTCCCACTTCCCCTTTTCTTCTTCTCAGAGAAGGCCAGGCCCCCAAGAGGTATCAACTCACCCTAGCACCTCAAGTCCCAGCAGGACTAAGTGCATCCTCTCCTACTGAGGCCTGACAAGGCAGCCCAGCTAGGGGAAAGGGATCCAGAGGCAAGCAACAGAGTCAGAGACAGCCCCTACTGCCATTGTTAGGGGACACACATGATGACCAAGCTGCACATCCGATACATATGTGTAGGGGGTCTAGGTCGAGCCCACGCATGCTCTTTGGTTGGTGGTTCAGTCTCTGTGAGGCCCCATGGGCCCAGGTTAGTTTACTCCATAGGTCTTCTTGTGGTGTCTTTGACCCCTCTGGCTCCCTCTAGTCTTCCTCCCATTGCATTAACCCTAGGCGCAGGGCTTTTGTGAGCAGAGAGGCTGGCTGGAAGGAAACCCACAGAAATTGTCCAGGCCTACCACACTGCCAATCAAGAAGATGAGGTGGAAGCTGCAACGAAGCAGAGCTCACGCTCCCACCAGCACTGACCCACAGTGCTCAGTGATTTTCTTTTTCACCCAACTCAGCTCCTGTAATCTTTCCTGCGCCTTCATTTGCCTCCCTTCATGAGAACAGCTACCGTCACTTTTAAGCAAGGCAATCTGTAGCCTGCTGTTCCTGTCATGAAGATTCTAGCTGCTGCAACCACACACGCTACTTGACAGCCACAAAGCAAAAATGTTCTGAGTGAATAGTGCTTTGATTGAATGCGAATTTGTTGTATCTTTGAAGTCCAGGCTCTGAGTAAGTGTTGTGCTATGCGGCAGATCCACAGCCAGGGAGGCCTGGAGGGGTATTCCCTACCCTCTCTGTGTATGGTCCAGTTTTCCCAGATCTTCTTCAGCAGTTTTGTCATTTGCTGAAACATAGGGAAGGTCTCTAGGCAGTAAGACAACTCCCAGGGCTCTGAAGGAGGGAGGTGTTTACAAAGATTTAGAGAAGGGACTTAAATCTCCAGGATGGGCTGAATCTACTTCAACAAGAACCAAGGAAAGCGCCTGTGTTTGTCTCTGCTTCAGCCAAAGAAAGGAAGTTTCTTCTTTTAGTTTTGGATAAAGGAAAGTGGAAACAGTTTATCAGTAAAGACAAAGAAAGGGCCTCCTGTCAGATAACCGCAGGACTTCCTACAGAGCAGCCAACGCCATGAACAAAAAGCCATTGTGTCCAGTGTGGCGGTGCCCTGTAATCCCTGCCCTGGCGGCAGGAAGATTCTGGTGAATTGGAGGTCATCCTGGGCTGTGTAACTGGCACCTAGCCCAGCGGTTCCCAATCTGTGTCAAACCACCCTTTCACAGGAGCAGGCTGAGACCATCAAAAAACCCGATATTTACATAACAATTCATAACAGTGGCAAAATTACAGTTACAAAGTAGCAGCCATAAAATAATTTTATGCTTGGAGGTCACACAGCATGAGGAACTGTATTAAAGAGTCGCAGCATTGGGAAGGTTGAGAACCACCGCCCTAACCAGCCGGTGAAACCCTGCCTCAAGGGAAGGAAAACACCATCATTGTTACCAGGCAAGAAAGTTGCTGAAAATGGACTCTTGTTTTCCTCCGACAATGTCTCAGTTTAAGGACCAAATCCCAAAGAACTGATTAGTAAGGTCAACACAACACTTCCCCTAGCTCTTCAGCCAACAGGTATCTCCTACATTCCCACCCCCGCTCACCACCCCCCTCCATTACTCAGAAGGCAAGACAATCTGAACACAGCGACAGACACTAAAGGCAGAATCCACCCCATTGTCCCCTTAATGGAAAAGGCCTCTCATTTCCCCTGATTGCTGCCTCTCTCTGCCCCACCTCAGAAAGACATGATTAACGGGAAGAAAGAAGCACTGGAGAGGCACCAGCTGAGATGTAGAGATAGACAAGTGTTCTCAAAGGTCCTCAGCCCTGTGTCCAGTAAGTTACCTCAGAGGGGGACAGCGGTAAAAAAAAAAAAAGAAAAGAAAAGGCCTGCCATTGTGTTATGTTGTTCTCTGGGGGCAGCAAGGTGTCCAGCAGTATATGCATACCTGCAGGGCAAGGAACGCAATGGCACTGGACTCCGTGCTCTGCCTCCCCGTCTACATAATGTGTTGTGCGGGGCAAGTCAACCAGTCAATCAAGTGATACTTCCTGTTAGATTTTATATGAAAGAGGTTTATTAGATGGAGATGAAGAGAGAGAGAGAAGGAGAGAGCAGGACATGATACAGGGAAGGGAGAGGGGGGCGCCCCAATAGAGAAAGGGGAGAGGGCAAGAACTAAGAGAGCCAAGAGAGCAAGAAAGAGACAAAGTAGTGGGTTGATCCGTGCCTGCCAGTGTGGCTACCTGGCCGGGGACACATGATGACATCATAGGTTGCTAGGTAACCAGAAGCAGGCTGCCAAGATACTAACACTTCCCTCCTTTACAGAATGCCCAGACTACCTCCTGAAACCTAGCCACAGCACAGTAAGGTTGCCACACATCTTAGGAAAGAGTTCGGAAAACCCAGACTCCTGACAAGACTGTGTTCTAGAACTCTAAGCATAAAGCGGAGATTTGAAACTCACCAGGTGTTTACCCAATAGAATCATGCCACATGGTAAGACTCCAAGACACAAAGTCAACAGATTCCAAACATGCTGTGATTGTGTACCAGGTTACATTTTAAGACGAGAAAGAGAGAAAAAATAAAGATGAAACCTCACAACCAATGTCATGTACTCACTTAAAAAAATCATAAAATATATTCATCCAGATAAACTGACTTAATCAGATCCGGGGACCCCATGGGTTATCAGAGGCTGGAAGAACCATTTCAGATGGCACAGGCTCCGTCTCTCTTCGTCCCTGTGTTGGTGCAGGCTTAGCACAAGGAAACACTCAGCAAGTGTCTGCCGTCAAGCCCTGAAGAAGTGTGCCTCCATGGTTGACACATGCTCTGGGTCCAAGGGATGCACTTTGCCTGCCTTTTCTCTTGTCCGAGGCAACAGTAAGCCAGGCTCAGCACCGAGCAGCCTCAGTTTCTTAACAATAGAATGATAACCGCAGTGTCTACCACATGGGGAGCGGGGTGGGGCTGTGGAGATCTGATGGATTTTGTGATTTATGTAACGGCCTGCCACACAGTAAGAACTCTAAATGTGGCAGCCGCCATGATGGCATAATGCCAGTGCATCCAGACCCGTCCCATGTGAGGCTCCCAGATCATGCACCTTGCCTCAGTCAGCAGGCAGCAGCAGGTAGACAGAACAAGTACAGGGAGAAACTGTTGCAATTTCTATTTTTATCCAAAAATATTAGAGAAAAAATAAACTATGTGTAATCGCATGGATTTAAGCTAACAGTGAGAGTTTCTGCTCATAAAAAAAAGCAAAACAACAACAACAAAAAACTAACAGAGCTTCACACATCAAAATGTTTTGAAGAACACTGGTTTCTTCTTTCAGAGAAAGCACCAGAACTAAGACAAGAACAGAGCTGGACCTCAACCCAGGTGTTCCCTCCATAGTAACAGTCAGCCAGTGTCCTCAGCCACACAGGAAATCTCGAGTCTGTCATTTTAGAATGTACGAGAAGCAAAGTCCTAGCTCTTGAGGAGGTAACAAAATTTGAGTAAAAAGAAAAAGACAGGGCAAGAAGAATGGACTCTAACCAACTGGTAAGCCAAGGAATGAACAGGCTGTAGGTGAAGGGCAAGCTTCTGTCCCCACAGGGTGGAGAGAGAGCTCAGGGCCAGAAGGTGTTAGACATATCCGTGAGCCAGTGTCAACACTAGCACTAACCTCTTTGGATCTCAGGAGACTTTGAATAGTGGCTAGATTGGTATTTAGAAACGTCACTTTTCATGGTGTGTAAGTGTGAACTATGTATCCAACTTCAGGATGACCCTGAAAATATTTTCTCTGCTAGTTTTGTAGGATACAATGTAACAGGGAAGATGGAATGCTAGACTGGATGTCCGGCAGCTGTCGTGCTCAGTTTAATTTCTGTTTGTTTTTCCACCTTTATCGAAGGGCCAGTATGGGAATGTTCTCTACTGATTTGCCTCTTGCATCTAGAATCTGAGCGCAGAGTGGGTTAAGCATGTCTGATTATTTGTATCATCAGTCAATGCTTGACTAAGTGCTACCTATTCTTTTTCATTATTTCATTTTTTATTTTGGTAGTTATTTTGAGACTGCATTTCCCTATCTAGTCCAAGATGGAGGCTAACCTGGAACTTACTCTGAGGCCCAGGCTAACCTCAAACTCCAAATTCTCTTGCCCTGGACTCCCCAGTGCTAGGTTTCATGAATACACCCCCACAGCCAGCTCCCAGCTTCAATGCCTTTATTTTGCCATTATTATTATTATTATTATCATTATTTCAGAACAAGGTTTCTCTGTGTAGCCTTGGCTGTCCTGAATTCACTTTATAGACCAGGCTGTCCTGAAACTCAAAGAGATCCACCTGCCTCTGCCTCCCCGAGTGGTGGGATTACAGGCATGCACGCCTGGCTCCATTTCTAGACACAGTTAAATAACTGAAGTCACAGAAAGAAAGGAAAAAATAAAACTATGGATAAGGAAGGCTACTGTACTGGCCAAAATGATTAAAATAAGATAAATTCACTACCTCAATATAGTGCAGGTAAGTACCTTCCCTTTTTAATTCAACATCATATTCCAAAGTCACACTGATAGCCCTGGTTGAACTAATAGCCATGAATCTTAAAAAGTGTGGGGGTATGGGTAAAAGTGGGGAATGAGTTGGAGGAGGGGAATAACCAGACTGCATTACGTACATGTAGGAACTGTCAAATAAGAATTTAATAAAAACTATAGCTTCAGTCATACAGAAGGATGGAGTGGGGCAGAGGTCATTAGAGGTTAGGAAATGTGAGGGAAGCAGAAAGTAGCCAAATATACTGAAGCGCAGGCCTGGGTTTCTCTAGCACAACACTGTAGCTGTTGGTTAAAGCAATTTACGATCATTTCCAAATGACTGCCCTATAAAAAAAAAAATTCCTGGCACATAAAAATAATTGACCTCCAAGGTCACAGAAGTGCATTTCACCCTGGCTAGTTTGTCATTCATTGTAGTCCTGTGTCCAACTAGGAGAACACACTCCATAAAGATACACTAGTGTCAGATTTCAATAGAAAAAAAATGGAGAAAAAAATAGAAGTTTTAAAAGTAGCACGTCAAAAAATAAATGAGAAGAGGAAAAAAGAGAAACAAGTGTTATGCTCATCTTAAACATAAGAAAACTATAAAGCCAACTGCAGCATCTTGTCAGCCAGCTGAACTTTATAAGAGAAGAGAAAATGGACATGTGCCAAAAGTATTAGAAACTGTTTACAGAGATGTTATTAGGAAGTTTCTATTATGGAAAAAAATACTGGAGAAATATTTATCCAGCGTTTTGCTCTGCGCATAAGCAGAGCCGACAGGAATGAGCTGCATGTTGCCCTTCTCTGCAAAGGGAAGGAATTCTGTCCCAGAACAACTCATGGTCCTGGACTTAACCGTAGAACACCGGCTTTGGCATTCTCATTAGCCAGACGCCCAGATTTCCATAGAAATTATTTAATCTCTGTAGATTCCTTCCAAAGTCATAAAATGACTGCTAAGACCACACGATATTATGCCAGGCTCCCAGGTTGGAGCGGCCTAACTGATGATCTCAAGCGCTGTACCACCGTCTCTGAGGCAGTCTCCATCCGTTCCCAGGGTAGCAGTCCTCCAGCTTACCAGACGCTGGATTCCCAGTCTCCACAGCAGCACAATACCTGTGCCACATAGGGGCTGCAGCCAAAGAAACTGGGCGGCCCTACCTCTCCTTCACATGGAGACTCAGACCACCAGGGTCATTATTTTGTCCTGGAATCCAGCAACAGCCAGCATCAGTGCAGCCACTGGGACAATGCACACGAGTGAAGGAGATTATGTAACACTAGTGTTACCGATGTTGTGTAGCTAGAGATGTGTGCTTGACTTGACCAGGGCACACTGCTATCTAAGGGTACCAGTGAGTGGTTAATAGGCAGAGCTTGTAGAGAGCATAGGGATATTGTCTGTGTGGACATTAAACTGTGTGCTTGAGTTTGGCCCTCTGTCTCTCCATCTCTGGACCAGTGGAATTTTGTTTTTATGTTTTTCTGGCCTATCTTCCGGTTCACAAATTTCCCTCAACTGTTTGTTTATTCTGATGTCAAATCATTTCAGTGAATTTCTTATTTCAGTTGTAATTTTTTAAAGAGTTCTGGAATTCATTTTTCTCTTTTCCAATCTGTTAGGTCAGTCTTTACACTTTCAGTTTCTTGCCAAAATGTTCAAGCTTGGTTTGTCCTTAAACCTGGGGATTATAGTTGCTTTATAGTCTGGACCTGATAAATCCCTTACTGGAAGCCTCATTAGGTCTGCTTTTCTTGTATGTTCTTTCTGTTGGTGTTGGTTTATGCTCAGCCATCTTTGACAGTGTGCTGGACAGTATATCTGAAAACACTGATGTATATTATCTTTTCACTAATATTATTAATAGATATAAAATTATTTTATCTATACCAGTACAGTGTTTGTGTGTTCTGTACACATGGAAGCCAGACAGATGTTGACATCAGGTGTCTTCCTCTACTGCGTTCCATCTTAGTTTTCGAGACAAGGTCTGTCACCCAGCCTGGGACTCACTGGCTGGATTAGCTGGTCTCCAGCCCTGGGGACCTGTCTCTCTCTGTCACTTCCCAGTGCTGGGGTTATGGAGGAGTGTTGCCACACTGGTATTTTACAGAGGTGCAGGGGACCCCCACTCAGGTCTTCACACTTACACAGCAAGTGATTTACTCACTGAGCCATCTTCCCTAGCCCAAGTTGTTAAAATAATCACAAGCCAGTTGTTTCTTTTTTCCCTTGCTCTGCCCCTTTTATTTTCTGGCAGTGATGGGAATTGATCCTAGGACCCATGCACAACGGGCAAGCACTCTACCACTGAGCTACAGCTACAGCCCTGAGCTCAACTTTCTAATATTATCACACACTCTCTATATATTTTTAAACAGAAGTCAGAGAGATGCCTTTATTAAGCAGAACAGCTTATGAGTTCATGGAATTCCCATAGCATGATGTCACACTTTTTAGGTTCTTCACATGTATCCTGACATTTTCATTTGACTCTTCTTTGCGCTGTTGCACATTTCCCCTGGTCGATGATGACTTCTTGTTTGAAAGGTTTCAGATGAAGTATTTCGGTGTATTCATGTGAAAATGGTGGTTGTTTTCATGATTGTGTCCTTCTTTGTAAGAGCCAAATCTAAAAAAGAAATAATCGGCATGGGAAAGCTATTCGGAGAGGAGGGGGTTTTGGAAATCTTCAATTATTGTACTTTTATTTATCACAAAATGAGCATTGAAAATATCAATTTATGAAACTGCAAGTGATAATGAAGTAAAACAGAAATTACAAAGGACTTATGGGAAAGGCAGATTGAAATTTTGACTCTAAAGCTCTTTCCCTGGTGAAAGATCATTTCAAAAGCACAAGTGTTCAGGGGTCATAGGTTGATAATGCTGCGGGGGAAAATGTGTGCATTTTCTCTCTAGTCCATGGTTTAAGTACTATCTACCCTATGGGCAAAGAGGTCAAGGCCTCTGAAGGTTTATCCACGTGCACTTGTACCTACCTCTCCTGGTGGCTGAATCCCCCTCACTTCCTCTTCTAACTCCTCCTCTCCTGGCTAGCAGGAAGTACAGCCCTGTCCCTTCCCTGCTCAGTGATTGGCTGTAAGCTGCTTTACTGGTATGTCAGGGGACAATTGGCAAGCAGAGTTTATACAACATTGAAACAGAAGAGACTCAGAACAAAGGATTGCAACCAGGTTTTGGGGGTACAGAAATAAGCATTTGAATTACACAATAACCTTATGCCTAAAGGACAGCTGAGGAATTCGGAATGACACAAAGGCTGACCTGTGTCCACACACACACCAGAATATTATTCAGCCTTTGAGAAGAAAATTCTGTCTTCTGCTGCACCATGGGTTAACTGAGTGGCACCATGAGCAGTGACCTAACCAGACACCTGGGGCTCAGCTGTCATCTCGGCACTTGGGAAACGGAGGCAGGGGGTATGCCAGTTCAAAACCAGCCTAGATTAGATCGAAAGTTCAAGATCATCCTGAACATCAGAGTGAGACCCTGTTTCAAAGAAAAATTAAAAAACAAAACAAGGACTTGAGGCATGGCTTGGTGGCTGAGTACTGGTCTGGACTGTGTCAATTCCTGTTTGGTCCTCCGGAGAAAGGAAGTGGGGGAGGGGGGGCAACCATGAGAGAGTAGAGCTCTTTAAAAGTTTTACTTACAGAAGCAGAGAGCATAGTAACAGTGGTTGCCTAAGGCTGGCAGAAGACATAGGTAGGATGTGATTTCAGTGCACAGGATGATTAATCTACTAATGTACTCTAATGCATTGCAACTAAAGTTAATAATGATACCACAAATATTTAAGACTACTGAGAGACTATATCTTAAGTGTCCTGAGCAGGATTTTGTAACAAAGACCAGGCCTCCCCCACCACCTTCATCATTCTTGTAACTGAACAAAGAAAATAGATCTAGCTCAACCACAGTTGTCTTGGCTCAATCTGCAGCTGTGGTTTGCCAAAAATAGTTTTTGGGGGGCTCTTGCCACATTCTTGGTATATGAAGAATGAAGAAAAAAATAAATCTTTTTTTTCCCCCAAAGTTTTATTTTTCCATTTAAGAAGTCATCTCATTCAGCAAAAAGATGGACCCTATGCTGGCTAGTTTTATGTGAACTTGGTATGAACTTGAGACTTTTGAAGGGATGCAAGCCTCAATTGAGAAAACACGTCCATAAGATTGGGCTGCAAGCAAGTCAGACACGGTGGCACACGCCTGTAATCCCAGCACTCAGGGAGGCAGAGGCAGGCAGATCTCTGTGAGTTCCTAGGCCAGCCTGGTCTACAAAGCAAGTCCAGGACAGCCAAGGCTACACAGAGAACCCCCCCCCCAAAAAAAGAGGTCTACAAGCAAACTTTTAGGGCATTGTCTTAACTAGGGAGTCAAGTGGGATAGCTGATCCACTGTGGTTGGGGCCACCTCCATGCTGGTGGCCCTAGGTTCTATAAAAAAACAGGCTGAACAAGCCGTTGAGAGCAAGGCAGTACCTCCCCCATCCCCATGGCCTCTGTATCAGCTCCTGCCTCCAGGCTCCTGCCCTGACTTCCTGTCCTGAACTGGGATGTGGAAGCATACATGGAATAAACCCTTTCCTTCCCAACTTGTTTCTCATTATAGCAATAGAAACCCTAAGACATGTGTTCTGAAAGTGATACGTGTTCAGTAGGAACTGCACTTAGATGTTAGAACTTGTCCTGGCAAGATGATCTGGGGTCAGATGGAAGAGGAGGAGGACCTCCCCCGTCGGTGGACTTGGAGGGGGCGGGGAGGAGATGAGGAGGGATGGGAAGAATGGGAGGGAATGCGGGAGGGGGCTACGCCTGGGATGCAAAGTACCTAACCTGTGATTGATATAAAAATAAATAAATTACATTAAAAAAAAAAAGAACTTGTCCTGGGCTAATGCTACGCAGTCCTGTCTTCTCTGGGAAGAATACAGAGGCTGAACCCACCATCACTTACACAGCAAGAGAGGAACACAGTAACAGTGCAAGGCTGGGTTTCCCCTCTCCTTCCATTAATCACGACACTCTGGTACAGATGGGATGAAGTGTAGTTTTGTTCCTGACAGAGTCTGAGGAACTGTTGCAGCTATGAGCTAGTAAAGTAGACATGCCCAGTGATAATAATGTCGAGGGCATGCTCAGTGTGTGGGCTGATGTGAAAGTCCTCTCTCACCACCCACCACGGCAGAGTAAAGAGCATATGCGTCAGTCAAATCATATGCTTGGCCACAAACAGATCTCTTAGACAACCACGATTAAAAACTAAGCAAAAGGAAATCCAATATTTCTCTCGTGGTAGAATTCTTGCAATGTAAGGGAATTGACCGCACGCCACAGTCTCAGCGTGAACCGCCCGTTAGAATAACCTGAGAGGACCAAGCATTGTCACAGGGAATCCTAATGAGTCGAGCTGGGGCAAGATTAAGCAATGCAGTTTTCAAATGCTCCCAGGCTGAATGGAAGGTGCAGCCAGCGAGGAACCACAGCAGCCCGTGGTGCAAATGGGCTTCCTTCCTCCTCAACAGCTCTGTCATGACTAGTAAGCCTAATACAGTAGTATTCCTCAGCCCGAACCTCCTCCTCCTCAGCAAAATGTTGGTAACAGCACTAAACAACCCAATGAGTTAAACTGAGCGATGCATAAAGAATCTGGGATGTGGGGACACTCAAATACTCACTGTCATGGTCAGGTTACCGGTGATGGTGATGATGATGGTGGTGGTGGTGGTGGTGGTGATACTGGAGTGGTGAAAATGGTGATGTGGATGGTGGTAGCAGTGGTGTTGATGGTAAATGACAGTGATGATGGCGGTGTGATAGTGATAATAAGGACAACAATGGGACATTTTCCCTGAGGCTGAGGCTAGAACACGTTTCTTCATTCCAGAAAGCAAAGATTGCAACTTCAAGCCATGGGTTATAATCTTTATCACAGCTTTCTGTACTTGAAGTGGGCCTCAGACTCTACGACAATTTGGATCTCACATGAGGTGATACGTGGGCTAGCTAAGGGCATATGGCAGCTAGTATGTTCTGCCTGCAGGACAAAGGCACTCACTCACCTGGGGTTGAAGTGAATGTTCTCGGGAACTCCTTTGTTGTCTATGACCACTTTCTGGTTGTCTCTGTAATTGGCAGGATCATCAGGGATCCCGAATTTGGCCATCTGAATCTCAGAGTCACTCAGGTCAGCATGAGAAATTCTTGCATAGCCTAACCTGGAGAAGAATTAGAAATGGTTGTAAAAAAAATCTCATTATAAAAATACTCTGATGAGTTTAGCAACAGCCCAACCAAAATCCAGCGGGCTCTAATGGCTAGCACTTTCTGTTACTAAGCTAGCTTCCCATTTCTAACTTGGCTCTATGCATCATGATTAGAATCAACTTGACTTATTATCCTAAATATTAACGGATACAGTATTTTCATAACATGGTAAATGAATAAGAAATATGTACACAGAGTTAATTAACTCCACTTAGCAACCTTGCTTTACTTTTGTGGACTGTTCTGTCCACACAAACTGCTTCCCATATAATTACGTTTTGAGTTAATAACAGTACTACTTCAGAATGACAGGAATGCATGCTTAAATTTTCTTACCTTTAAAGATCCAAATATCTCATTTTATGTTTTTTTTTGGGGGGGGTGAACAGGAAGTAAAGTGAAGTCCTTGCTCTCACAAACTAAACAAAGGTGTATGTATGAAATCTATCGTGTGGCGACAGGTAAGTCCCTTGGGAAAGACCAAGGAGTAAGGAGAGCTGGTTAGCAGAGATTGCCTCACAGAGCATGCTCACAAAGTACTTCTTTGAAAAGTAACAATGGAACAAGACACTGGATGATAAGGAGCAAGCAAGACGGATTCGGGAGTAAGTGTCGGGGAAGGGACAAGAAAGAAAAAGGCCTGGAGGTAGAAACGCAGCTGGTGTTTCAGGAATCAACTGCACCAGGACTGAAGGGAGAATGTGAAAGACAGGGACTTGGGATGGAGGGGATGCAGGTGTCAAAAACGTCCTTGCACATACCTGTGAGGACCCATATTCCTATGCCAGAAGGGAGATGAGAGAAGTGGGAATCCATCAGAGGGGCTGAGGAGGACATACGTAGTGGCTGCTGTGTAGAGGACACGCCACGGGAAGGTGGGAGTGGGGAAGACTAGCGGAAATGTAAAAGAAAGGGGTGACAGTCAGACAGGAAGGCTTAACGCTGGTATTGGAAAAACCTGTAAGAGAGAAACAGAAACAAGGAGCCAGCGTGGGTGGAGGCAGTCCACCTTCCCACGACGAAGAGGGACTAGAGCTGTGGCTGGATCAGACGGGGGATCTGAGCCGTCACACAGGTTAAAGCTTCGGGCTAAGCTCAGGTACTGCAGCTCTGGGTAATTCCAAAGCAGTCGCTGACAAATCTGGGCTGTTTATTTCCTGAATCTCTAAGATCAAAGTTTTAGCCTGATTCATAGACCTGACCTTCAAAGATATTCCTAAAGTCCTTGAAGATAAGGGATGTGATTATATTTAAAAAAAACAAAAACAAAACCAAAAAAACTCCCTGAAGCAGGGAGGCTTCCATTGTTGTTCAATTATCATTAATGCCTACTAAGCGCAGGGCAGTGAAAGGGGTGATTGAGAGACAGCACTTCAAAGGCCTGTGCTAAGGAAAGGCCGTATGAGCCCTGGACAAGAAAGCAGCCACGTACCATCCAAAGGGAGAGCCCTTACCAGACACCAACCTTGCTACCTTGGTTGCCCTTTGAGAATATAAATGGCTTTTATTTAAACAACCCATTCATTCTATGGTATTTCACTAGTGCAACCACGGTGGGACAGTGCATAAGCTGTCTCACACACACACACACACAGGAGACCATCAGTTAGCATAAATATGCCATGTCTTGGTAACTAATCATTTTTTGCAACTTGGAACTGTTATGCCTATTTCAGTCCAAACTAAGGTTTGTTCTCTAGAGTTCTGATATCCTGTGACAAACAAACACCTGAATGCAGAGGGAAATAGAAACGGTGTTCTCCACCTTAGATAGGAACACTTTATGAAGCAGCGGGCTCTTTTGACACAGCTCTTTGGAAACACCGAAACAGTAGTCAGGCTAGCTGGCCTACTGCTCTCTGCCTGGGCCTCGTATTGTCTTTAAGCCAGTGCTGTAACCAGAATGACCTTCATAGCACCTAAATGATTTCCTGAACTTCCCTCAGTAACTACATGAGCCAACTAGGTGAGTTTTCCAAGGGCCAATAAAGTCACCATTATGCATATATTCAGAGTCCTTAATAAGAGTCTATAGAACCGTAAAAGATCTGTTCCCCACCCCCTCCCCACATACCCTGACAATACTCACCTGCTACGTAATTCCTCTACCAACCCCAACACATACTGCAGCTTCCCTAGCATCACCTTCATCTCTTCAAACCCAAAACTCTTGTGTTAGTTAGGGCCTCTGCACCTCTGGTCCCTGTATCTGCAAGGATGGTTTTCCAATGGTCCCATTCTTACGTGCATTAGTTAAGTACCGATTGTGTTAAATAGTTTACAATGGCCTTATAATACCACTAAACTCGCTTAGCTAGTTCTGCCTTCTTAAACTGTTGAAACTGTTAAATAGAGTAACCAAATAAAAATCAACATTTATAAAGAACAGCAAATATCAATTGCTCCCGTGACACTTTGTCTTCTAGAATTCAGAGGTCTGGGTTTTTTTTTAATGCTTGTGCTCACCTGATCAGGCCCCGATACATGATGTATTCACACCATCTGTCTCGATCTGAGCTGTCAATATCCTATTGGAGAGCAGAGAGAATGCTTAAAATATAGAAAACAACGACCTATTTTGAATTGCCCAAAAAGAGAGAGAGAGAGAGAGAGAAAAAAAGAAACAAAAGAAGGAAGGAAGGAAGATGAACGAAAGCACAGCTTATTTTCTCTCCACCCTCCTGATCCTCCATGCATTAATTATTCATCCACTCTAGACAGGTTTTGAATGGTTTCTAAGCCCCTCTCTGTCTCTGAACTGATGCCAGGAGCACAGAGACTACACAGAAGCATGGGTAAGTTGGCAGTTACCCTGTGGTCTCACCTCCTGCAGCTCTCCAAATCTGTGACACCTCCCCACCTCCCCCCCCCAACCCCCCAGCCAAACTGAGAGCCTCCATGCCCGTTCCAGGCCTCCTAGCCAGGCTGTGCGTACCAGTTACACCCCGTGCCGCAGTGGCATGTTAGAAGAGGCTCAGTGAAAGGATGAGAAACGTCCGGCTTTCTTCTTTTTCTTTCCCTTGCCTCTCTGTGCAGAGGGGCTCACCTCCACAGACCTTCAGCTGCCTGGTGCTTCTTAGCACGGAGCCTGGGTGTTTGGCAGGTGCTTGGTCTGTGTTTACTAAATCAAATCATGGACAGAAACACATTCAGGAGCAATCAAGAGCCTTTTGATGTTGAAGGCTTGAAACCAGGCTCATTTTTCATCAGAAAAGGAGAAGGGAATTTTTTTTCTATAATGTACTGGGGGAAAAAAAACCATAAATATGGATCTTTGTGGCTGAAAGAAATCTCTGCTTCCTTCTTTTTAAATAGCCTATAAATAAATCATATGTATACTTTAGGTTTTTGCCACCTCTAAATTTTAACTATTAAAATTTAACTTGGAACACACTTTATGTTACTAAAAATGTGCCACAATTTATAAATTTTATTTGCTACATAAAATGCACCTTGGTGTTAATCTTAGTTATTGCTTATATTATATACACCATTTGCATGCAAAAGAAAGTGTAAATAAATCTTTGAAATTAAGTTCAAAATGTTTAATAACTATAAAAAGCAAATAAATAAAATAAATAGGTTCTGTTTGCCTTGGGAAAAAGATAATCATTTAGTCATTTAGCTATAGATTCAGGGCCAATCGGCTATGAATCTGTTTAACTGTTATTTCACTTCATTAGGATTTTATATGGAGCTGTAAAATTTTAAGACTAAAGAATTTAATTACTCATTTCTTAAGGAGAAAACCCTGTTCATCCAAGAATATATGATTAAAATTCCTCTATACGTCAATTAACTTCCTCATAGAAAAGCAAGATCAGAGTGCATTGCCAGTCAAAACAGCTTTTAGCCGTTATACAGGAAACCAACAGCGGATCATCCATTTCTCACAGGGGCGACGGATAAGCCTGTGACTCCAGGCCCCAGGTTTTCCTTTGACTCTTTTGAGCTCCCCAGGCTCTTTCCTGACTTTGTTGCTCTCCTCTCCCTCACCACCCCGCAAAAGCTATCAGCTGAATGTGATTTGAACACGTTCCCCAAGGCTTCATGCAGTGGACCTTTGGACTCCGTTATGGCCATGTTGAGGTGTAGGAACTCTGTAGGTCAGGGCCTAGCAGAAAGTGGTTAAGTAGTGGGGGGTACCTCCTCCAGAAGGGATTGACACTGGTCTCACAGAGGCCGTGACAGCTAACTGGGCTAGAGCCAGCTGTCATAAGACAAGGCTGCTCCCTGTATTTGCCCCTTCCCTTCTTAGGGCCATTTCCTTTTACCCTTCATCCATTGTGTTATGAAGCCATAGTACGGCCTTCACCAGAGGCTGAATAGATTAGGGTTGCCTAATCTTATAATGCCAGCCTCCGAAACTATGAGGCAAGCAGATGTTTTCTTCATAAACTACTGTGGTGACACAAACTGGAGTAACAGTTTGTTCTTTGTTCTCCTGTGCTTCTTGAATTCCTCAAGGGAGGAGGCTTGAAGGTTTGCCTCTATGCTTGATCCCTGTCTCTGATCCTGACTAAGCTCCCAGATTCTAGATGATGTATATCCTCTCATGGTTTGGTTAGCTCCACTGGACCATGCACATGCCTCAAAGTCAGCCCAAAGCTGAGTTCATCTTCTTTGCTACACTGTTTTTCTTCACGTATCCTCTGTAATAAATGTTCCCATCACCACCAAACTAGGCTCTATTTCTGCCTAGTCCATGAATATAGAGACCAACACATCTCCCCAGTGTTGCCCCCTTTCCAAAGAGCCAGCTCCCTATGTCAATAGCCATCAAGATGGATTGCTCTACCTCCAGGCTTCTATACAGCGAAGCACGACCATACGACTGAATTCCGGTCAAAGAAATAAAAGCAGAAGAGCCCAGAGTTTGCATTTAGAGATAACCTGCACACACTCTTGGTGGCTTCTTTAGCTCTCTCTCTATCTTCCCAAATAGAACACAGATGTTGTTTGGTGTGATCGGACCACAGGAGTGGAGACCATGATAGTGGTCGGGGGTTCGGGGGGCGGTCACAGAAACAGGGGCCATGGCCGCAGAGGCCTGATAGATTGGAGCCACATTAGAGAAAGAACAGTTCCAGACAACACAGAAATAGCGCCGTATCAGTTTGGTGCTGACTCTCCACCAAGACTTCTATACATGCTTCTCTAGCACTCTCACCATATCATTTGAGTTTCTGTCACCTACCAAAATTCCTCTTTATGCTGTGCTCTCTCACCCTCCTGAAGGTACAACCTAAGGACAGTTAGAGTGTCAAAACTGGCCACTTCTCTCCAGACACCTCTCCACACATGAGGTTCAAATCAAAAAAGGACAGAAATCTCTAGTGAGCCTACTCAAACATAGCAATTAATATGTGTCATATTCTGGTGCACGGATCAGTATTTGGTTTGTATATTGTTTCCTGAATGCTTGATTTTATCAGGGTGCACTGAATAATTGAAGTGCTTTAGACCTGGAATGGTACCGTAAGGCCCTGCATGACCCGGAAGCCACTCTTTCTGACACTCCATTTAAACTTTTTGTTTATTTGTTTGTTTTGTTTTTCAAGACAGGGTTTCTCTGTGTAGCCATAACTGTCCTAGACTCACTTTGTAGACCAGGCTGGTCTTGAACTCACAGAGATCTGCCTGCCTCTGCCTCCCCGAGTGCTGGGATCACAGGTGTGCACCAGTTTGCCCGGCTCCACTTCACATCCTTGTAACTAACTTTCACAGGGTGGCAGATTTCATTTTCTTTTTTTTTTTTAATTTATTTATTTTTATATCAATCACAGGTTAGGTACTTTGCATCCCAGGTATAGCCTCCTCCCTCATTCCCTCCCACCCTCCCACTCCCTCCCTCATCTCCCTCCTCCCCGCCCCCTCCAAGTCCACCAACCGGGGAGTACCTCCTCCCCTTCCATCCAACCCCAGCTCATCCTGTCTCCTCAGGGCTGGCTGCATTGTCCTCCCCTGGGATCTAGCCAGTCTGTCACTCCCTGGCTTGTTTGGGGGAGGGTCAAAGAGTCAGCCATCAAGAGATTTCATTTTCTAAGCACAGTTACAATAACATCTTCCTGGGCCTGTGGTATCCTTACTGGATGTCTTCAGCATTCTCTGAATCAAGCAGCGGGTTTCTGTTCCTTCAGATGAATGTGCTAAGAATTATGATTCAAGCAGAAGGGACACTGGGCCACGTAGAAGGTCAAGTGCTAGAAGACAATGCAGGTTCTCCCTATGTTTACTCACCCTGGAACCTAGCCACCAAGAGGGAGGAAGCCAATCAGCCCAGGAGCAGGAGCCATACTCCCGAGCCAAAAGCATTGCTTGTGAATCCTCCACACAGGAAGCCTTGTAGTGCTCAAGAAGCAGCTCAATGGCGTGACGCACAACTGAGCTGCCCCCACCGAGCCCTGCCCATAGCACAGGTTAGTGAGCAAACCGGTGCGTTCTGTTGTTTTAAAGCTGTAGGCTATGTAGAGAATATACTAAATTGTCAGGATGTTGGGAAGGTGACTCAGCTGGAAAGATGACTACCACACAAACCTGGGTTCAGATCACCAGCACACATCTGGGTACCATTGGTACACACTTGTCATTCTAGCCCTGGGAAAGCGATACAAGCTGGTCCCAGGGTCTACCCCTTGAGCTCCAGGTTCAGTGAGAGACCCTGTCTCAAAATAATGTGGAAAATGATAGAGGAAGACAGTTGATGTCAACTTCAGACCTCTAATTATACACACGCACACACGTGATTTTGGGGTTGGGTTTTTTTTTAAGTGTGTACGAATAAAGAAGCATTTGATTTAATAGATCAGAAATCACATTAACCTTGTGTTACCTTCATGTTTCCATGTTCTGTGAGTTGTAGGTAATCTCTGGAACCAGGCTCTGAAGTGATATAGCCCAGAAATATCACTTGGTTTGAGCAGTTTTTCAGTAGTTTTGAAACTGCAATCGCCTGTAGCTTCCTGTCGAGGTCATCTCTTAAAAAAAAAAAAAAAAAGGAAAAATGAGCCTTTTCGTTACATGTAAAACAATTAAATTATATGTGATTATAGATATAACAAGTTTGAAAAAGAACAGATAACCAAATTCCCCCCTTCCCCAAAATATCCTCAAACAGGGTACAAAGCCAGAGAGATTTCAGTTGGGAAAAGGTCTGGATTTTTACAATGAACAAGACACAAACCAAGCCCTTCAAATTTGGGCTTGAGAAACTCTTGACTAAGAAAAACCTTTCTTCAGAAGCCACCAAGTCAAATTGATTTAAAAGTCTCTCTTGGGGCTGAAGATGGCTTAGCACTTAAGAGTACTTGCTGCTCTTGTAGAGGAATGGAGTTTGGTTTCCAGCTCATAACCACCTGTGACTTCAGCGTCAAGGATCCGTTATACTTCTGGCCTCCTCGAGCTCCCACACTCACATCTACATGCTGCTCACAGGCACACACACACATACGCATAGTTAAAACATAAAACAAATCTTTACGTTTCTATTCCAAATACAGAATTTGCTCAACTCTTCACTGTTAATAAGTCATGGCAGGTGTGGGGATGCAGTTCGGCGGTACACACTTGCCTCCCATGCACAAAGATCCTCTGTTTACTCTCCAACGCTTCGAATAAACATAAATACAGAAGGGAAGGAAGAAAGTATGGCAGTGGTGTTTTTAGGGTCCAGATCTTGCTGAAGAAAAGACCCCAAACTCATGAAGTATGCAAATAGCAGAGAGAGTTCATTTTCTGCAGAACTCCAGCATGCTAGGGTCACCACCTTGACAAAATGGGGAACACCACAAAGTGTCCTCACAGGCCTTATTTATAGACAGTCAGTTAGCAAAATTCCTGGGTAAGTAGGTGACCTTTACCTTGATTGGTGGGCAGCTGGCCAAGGGGTACAGGGCCAATCCTGATTGGCCAGGGGCTTAGAGACTTTCTCAAGTAGCTATGATGTGACCATGTCTGGCCCAGCCCGACACTGACATTGGTGCTGATGCTGATTGACTGCCCTTTCCCTGTGGTTTCTCTTTTTAGAAACCGAAGCCAAAACAGAAACTCAAGTCTAGTCAGGTAAAGTTAAGACTGAAGCCTTTCATTGTAGTCCAATTGGCCTGATGCTGGGTCAGCTGGAATTAAAGCCCTCTCAGTGTGAGAGCTCGTCATCAGGATTACAGCTAAAGAACTAATAGCCAAATAATAGATCCTAGGACACGAATAAGAGGGAGAGTTGTAACGTTAATAGGTCAGCCCAGGCTTGTGTACCCACAGATACTTTAGCTGAATTTTCTCTTGCCCAAATACTGGCTGGGCACCTTGCCTTTAATATACTAATTACTGTAAGCATGAAACAGATCAATAAACAAGAACATTAGACTTTTGAGGAGCTTTCAGTCTCAGAAAGAAAAAAAAAGAAGAACATCATGTTTGATATGACCTATCCAGAAAATAGAGGCACCCCAGGAGTTTCAAACAAAATGGATTTAATGTAGGGAATTGGCTAGTTGAGTGATGAGAAGTTAATCAGGGCCCGGTGACCCCATCAGAGGCAGCAGCAAGGAGACACTAACACCATTGCTACACTAGAGGACGGAGAGACAGAGGTGATACTACAGACTCAGAACGCGGTCCCAGGTCCCGGGAAGGAACCGCAGCCACAGAAGAGACTCGGCTGCTGCCAGGGATGCCAGAAAACCCACAGAGAAGGGGTGAAAACGCCCCTGCTCCTTCCTTTTCTTACCTTCCAGCCTTGTACCTTCATCGGCTAAATTCACCTAGAAAGCAGAAGGCGAAGGACCTTGGGAAATGTCATTCCTTGAAATGTATGGAACAGGAGCAGGTGCAAGGGACAGATCTATGAGCAAAGGAGTGGTTGACAAGCAAATGCATTTTCATAGACCGAATGATGAGTGTTACAGGGACAAAGCAAGATGGGGGAAGATCATCAGGAACCTAGAAGGGTGGAGAAATCCTACTGAAGGAGGCTCAAAGGCAGGGCTGAGCTGAGTGAAGATGTGTGGACGGGCAGTGTTGCCTATCAGTTGTTTGTGAAAACACGAGGAAAGAAAAGAACGTCAGATCCCAGCAAAACAGCTTTGTGCCAATAATCCTGTGAGGGCAGGGGGTCTACTTTTTTCCTGCAGTCTGCTCTCATGTGTAGTTCCAAGCACTTGTGAGCTCTGGCTTTGTTCTGACTTTCTTCCTAGTGTGTGACCCCGACTGCACATCAACTAACTGGTATTCATCTATTATAAACTGACCCCAATATGGCACTCTGCCTATCCAACATGAAGATTAAACACAGCCACGCATGTGTGGAGAGCAACTACACACGTAGCAGCTGTGGGCTCGCATGGCCATCAGAATCTCAAACGCATGTACAACCAGCAACACAGGGAAAATAATCTAAGTTTTTTTTTTTAAGGAGTAGAAAGTAAGAAAGTCTATTTCGTTTTAAAAAGTAACATGTTAGTAATTCTTCCTGGCATTTATATACTATTAAGTAAATCAAAGAAACCCACTCATGGTTCCCAAAGTGTGTCACCACGAAATCCACCAGTCTGTTGGAGATGTTAACTGTCAAGGTTATGGCTGGTGCAATCTCGCCCTCTGGCGATGGAAGGAGGTGATGCTCCGATCTCACAATTGGGTACCGCGACAGCACCATGATCCTGTATGAGAACGAGAAGAAACAGGGCAGTAATGGGTCTCAGCTCATCACGGAGATGAGATGAAGGAAATGCACTGGAAAGTCCCATCACGTGACAGGCACCCACTGAGAGCCACTCAGAGCAGGAATGTGGCAAAGGCATCTTCTGTGGAAGTCTGCTTGCTAGTTCATTGGTTCTTCCTGTTTAGTTGGTCTTGCGTGAGTCACTAATCACAGCACAAAGTGTGTTCCGGTAAATGCCACGGAGAATTTGCTACTTAATGAGTAGCACATTTGAGTGTACTTTTTTGGGACTTTCTGTTTTTAAAATATTATTTGTGTGTGAGAGAGAGTGTGTGTGCATGTGTGTGTGTGGGGGCGGGTACACCTGTCTGTGCTCACAGAGGCCAAAAGAGCGAGTCAGACCTGTCAGGACTGGAGAGCTGGTATTTGCAGAGATGCCCGGCTTTGCAAGCGTGTGCTGGGATCTGAACTCTGGTCCCCATGACTGTGCAGCGAGTGATCTTCACTGCTGAGCCATCACTCTAGGCCCACTCTTTGGTACATTCGAGACTTTTTCAAATACATTCAAGTTCGTATTGTTTGAATCCAGGAGTAAAGAAGCTGGTATGGAAGGCCACCTGTGTTCTGGCCTTTTATACTTGAACACGGGCTGCCCGAGGATCTCAGACAGGCCTGGCATTGTGCCTTCCCTCCAGCCTTGAGTGGCTAACCTGTAAGAAGATCCAGTAGTATCCGGCCCTAGGGAGCCACTGTGAAAATCGTTTTAGCACTTCCCTGCCTCCCAAGATAAGCCACTGAGGCAAAGTCACGGACAGTTTCAACTTCCCATCCCAAGCCATCGCTGCTCATTCCGTAGGTCTCTGCTGGACATCAGGCCCCAAGGTGTCCTCACCCCCATGTGTGATCCCTGGTGCTTGGCCCAAAGTCTGTATAGAAACCCATCTTCTCCCCCAGCCACAGAGTTAAGTCATTGTTCCCCATATAGGGCTTAGAAGCATCACTTTCCAAGATGGTAATAAAATCTGCACCTGTTTGGGGAAAGGGGAGCAAAAGCAGACAGTAAGGAAACAATATAAGAGACAATTAGCAAAAAAAAAATTATGGATTCTGTTATCATTTTGTTTTGTTGAGGCAAGGGCTCATATGGTAGTTGGGGCTGGTCTCGAACTCATGTTTCCCCTACTTCTATCTTAAGTACTTCTACCACACCCAGCAGAATGCTACTCTCGACTCTAGCCTTTACTCATAAGCTCCAAGACAAATAATTCTTCTGAGTCACAAGAGGAATGTGGCTCAAATCTGTGCTGGATGCTTAGAATTTAATTAAATATGGAACATCTTATGGGAGGAGAAAAGTATGACTTTTCTACATTTTAAACTTTTTGTGGTGTTTTTTTTTTTTGTCTTAAGACAGGGTTTCTCTGTGTAGCCCTGGCTGTCCTGGAACTCATTTTGTAGACTAGGCAAGCCTTGAACTCAGAGATCCATCTACCTCTGCCTCCTGAGTGCTGGAACTAAAGGTGTGCGCCACCACTGCCTGGCTCATTTTAAAAATATTCTTGACTTTTTTTCCCCAGAAGTTCAAATAACCTTCAGGTCTTTTACAAATCCCCAGTTTATGTTCAGAAACAGTAAAATAGTGCACATCAGCTTTTTTATCTTTTTCTGAAGCAGGGTCTTATGTAACCCAGGCTGGCCTCTTAATGTGACTGAGAACGGCCTTGAACTTCTGTCCTGTCTCTATCTCCACCTCCAGAGTGCTCAGGTTAACAGGTATGCACCACCATGCCTCATTTGTTCAGTGGTGGGGATTGAACCCAGGGCTTTTTGCGTGGTAGGAAAGCATGCTACCCACTGAGCTATGTCTCCGACTCCACAATGGCATTTCAGCCCGAAGCAAAAAGCTCCATGGTATTGGTATAAGAATGAGCTTATCAGCTTTTCTTGGACGATGGACTGATGTGCCTGAGCCTTCTGGTCAAGACTAAAGCATTGTGCTCATGAAGACCCCCCAGACACCTATCAGGGGGTGTGCTTCCCATGAGGGATAGCTTTATGAAAACGATTTTCTTGTTTTCATTTTATGTGCCTTGGTATCTTGCCTGCCTGCACGCTTGTGTAAGGATATTGGATCCCCTGCACCTGGAGTTATGGACATGCTTGAGCTGCTATGTGGGTGCTTGGAATTGAACCTAGGTCCATCTGAAAGAACAGTCAGTGCTCCTAACCACTGAGCCATCTCTCCAGCCCCTGAGAAGAATTCCTACCACCATTCATAAAACTCATTCTGCTTTGTACTCCAGTAGCTTCCTGGTCCCTATCAGTGGGTCCTCAGCTGACTAGAGCTGCCAGCGGCAACATCTCTCACCACAAGGGCATGAGTCTCCTGTAGCTACTAAGTATGGCAGGCTGTTCAGAACCAAGAAATTAATTGCTCCAAAACACAGCTGTGGTGCAGAACTGTAGACCCGGGCTGACCACAAAGCGAAGCCTCCTCAGGGACTTAGCGCGCATGCAGCAATCCTGAGACCCAGCGACTTGGCAAAAATAAACAGAACAGCAGTGGTTTCTCAAAACCTGGGGCCAATTCCAGAAAGACTCACCCGTCTCCTTGAGCAGCCGAGCAGACCCCTCGAGATTCGACCATCCCTCGTTGTCATATCCAAACCTAAAAGGCCAGATGGCAGCCGAGACTACTTTTGCTGGTGCCTGAGGAATTGTCAAAGTAAGAAGTTTACATAACTGTGAACAGTGGAAGCTTGGGAGTCCCAGCCTTCTCTGCCACTCCCCTGTCAAAACTCACATTTCAGCAAAGGAAATCCCCATAGACATTTACCCATATTTAATTCATAAAAATAAGATGTTTACTCTATGGTCCTCCCAAAGTAAATCTTTGAACTTCTAGATTAAACTTGGCAACTCAGACAAATGGTTGGAAAATGTTTCTAAAAATCATTGCTTATAATATAAAAATATATATACATATAGAAATGGCCTATCTATACGGGGAAAAGAACAAATGTGTTGTTACATATAGTAGAACACTATCCCCCATAAATTAATCACACCATGGTAAAAAAAAATCATACACAAATGAAGTCACACACATATAACAGAATTCTATTCAGCCTTAACAGATGAAGTTGGGCTATACATGTCCATATGAATGCATCTCACAAAGACGACTTTAAGTTTAAAAAGTGTTAAAGTAAGTTGCAGGCAACATAGCTGGAATTAAACACACAGAACATGACCATACTGTCTAGGGCTCTATAACATACACTTTGAAGAAGTGCATAAAAAATTGATTTTTTAAAATTCCTTGGGATGGCGAGATGGCTCAGCAGATTTTTAAAAAATGCATACTGCTCTTACAGAGGATCTGAGTTCAGGTCCCAGCACATACATCCTTTGGTTCACAACTCCCTGGAACGCCAGCTCCAGGGCCCCACCGCCTCTGGCCAGCAAAGGCTCTTGTACTCAATCGCATATATTCAATTGCAGGCACACAAACACATCTTGTAATTAAAAATAAGATAAAATTCAAGCAAACAAACAAGGAAAAAGCGCTCTATCCAATGTTGTGGTTTCAGTGGTGTTTCCCCAAGGCTCGTGTGCGCTAACACTTGATCCCCAGAGAGTGGTGCTATTTGGGGAAGGTGTGGGAAATTTTGGACATGTAACCTCTCTTGCAGGTGAAGGGCTGTAGAGGCAGGGCTTATGAGTTTATGTCCCTGGGTGTGCCCCAAGGTAACAGATCACCAGCCAAGCGCCCACCACCACATACCGAGCCCCATCCACTCTGCCTCCTCTGCTATCCCAGCACTTCACAGAGGCAGGAGGATCTCTATGAGTTACACGGCAGCCAAGGCTACAGAGAGAGACCCTGTCTCAAATGTGTGTGTGTGCATGCACATTTGTATGTATGTCTGCATGTGTGTGTATATATACATGTGTGTATTTGTCTATTCTATAAAGAGTGTTCATGAGTGTATGAGTGTATTGTGTATGTGTGTGTTCATGTTTGCATGCAAGTGTGTGTGTTCTAAATCCCTGCACTTCTCTGTACTACTTTACTGGAAACACCTCTTTCTTGGACCTCACCACTGAAAAAGCCTCCTACATTCTTCTTTTCTTATGGTAAGCACATTCACATCTATTGTTTCTTCATCCTTTGCAGGTGTGTCACTGTGGTGGTAGAGCCCAGGTGATGAGGCCCTTCCCAGGGCCTGCATCTCTCTATAAGACCTCAGCCATGCAGGTCAACACCCTAAGCTGGCTCTCTCTCTATCCTTTCTACACAGTTCCTGGCTCAATCACAGCTAAATAATTGGCTTTCTAAAAAAAAAAAATCAACTTTCAAGTCTCATCTCAAATGTCAGAGAAGCCTCTCCTAACCACCCGGGTACTAGCTTGCCACTTCACAATCTTGCTTCCTAAAAAGTCACCTGGCCCACAGCCAGAATCTTTCTTCATCTGTTTCCATGAATACCATCTTTACCCACTAAGATGCAAAGTGTGGGAGAGCAGAGATCTTGTCCAGCTACTTCTGTGTACCTCTGGCACCAGGCATAGCAAGAGGCAGTCAGTGCACTCTTGCCAAATGAGTAAGTGAATGAATACACAAGCGATCAACCAAATCCAAACAATCTTTTAAAAAGAATTTCTGGCTGTCATTGGGCATTCTCTTCATTCAGAGAGCATATTATAACAATAATAACTAACATGGAAAATGCATCCAAAAGTGGCTTATTGGTGGCTTATTACTATCTACTTAATAAGAAACAGTTACTGAGTGAGGCCTGCGTTTGGTCCTGAGCACTGCTTGAGGGAAGGGAGAAGGAAGAGAGAGGAGAACCAGAGAAACATGGAACCAGTCTCCTTCCTTAGTATAGCTTTTTCTTTAATATGAAAACCTTTTTCCTGGTAGTATAGATTACTAAAATTCAGCAATAGCTCTCATATTTTATTTTATCTCAAACTGTAACTCTGACTTCAATATGTAATACAACTATCTTTTTACCAGAACAGATGGAAAACATAGTATCGCAATGACTTATTCTTGCTTCTGTCTCTTTCTAGGAGAGGCAACATCTAAACATTTAAAATTACAAAAAGCGAAGGACAACAAAACATTCGCAGTGTGCCAATATATAAAATAGAGATAAATTATAAAACCAAGATCTGTTTCTCAGACTTTTCTAGACTCAAAGACTCTCACATTCACACCTTCAGCAAGGTGTCAAATATAAAATACTCTCTTCTTTTATAATTCTATATTAAATCATGAGTGGAAAATAGTCCTATGTCTCAAAAGCACAAGCAAGTTGCTGTTATTACTTCCTAAATCATTCCATTCTATGGTCGTCCTAAGAGTAAAAGAAATGAGACCCAGGGTCTCAAAGTCATCACAGCAAGCAGTGACCTACAAACAGCAACAGAAACGGTGGGATGAACGTACAGTCTACACGATAAGAAAGAATCTTTGTTGGCAATTCACCCGACACAGGATTCATATCTATAATGCATAAAAAACTAAAAAAGATTAAAACAGCCAGTAGCCAAATTGTCCCAGTCACAAAAAGGGTTAATGAAGCAAACAAATCATTCTCTTCAAAGGAACAAATATAAATGGCTAATAAATATAAGGAAAAACATTAATCATCCTCAGCCATCAGGAAAATACAAATTAAAGCTATATTGTGAGGGTGACCACTGTCCAAAAAAAAAAAAAAAAGGTGACAAATGTGGAGACTGAGAAAACTCCAGGCACTGTTCTTTGGAATGTGAAGTAGTGCAGCCACTGCGGAAGTGAGTATAGAGGTACCCAAAACACTGAAACGACAGGGCTGCAGGGATGGCTCAGGGGTTAAGAACACTTACTGTTCTTACAAAGGACCTGGGTTTGATTCCCAGCACCCACATGTGGGCTCACAGCCATCTGTAACCCCAATTCAATCTGAGGCCCTCTTATGACCTCTGTGGGCACCAAGCACACACATGGTATACAGACATGCAGGCAAAACACATAACACAAACTAAAAGTAAATACATCTACAACAACAAATAAACCACAAGTACCATATAATCATCCTGTACCACTCCTGGATGTCTACCTAAAGGGGTTTAAGTTAAGATACTACAGAGACATTGGAACATCGATCCAGATTATTTGCTGCAGTATTCACAACAGCCTATCCTTGTAACTAACCAAGACGCCCATCAATAGATTAACGAGTAAAGAAAATGTAGCACAAATTCACAGTGGAGTTTTATTGAGCCATGAAGGAGAATGGAACTATCTTCTTCTCAGTATGTCACAGAGCCTTCCTCAAAATTGAGCATATACTCACTCACAAAGCAAGTCTCAATAGATACAAGAAAATTGAAACAACTCCCTGTATCTTATCAGACCACCATGGATTAAAGCTGGACTTCAACAACAACAGAAACAACTAACAGCCTACATACTCATGGAAACTAAAAACTCTCTGCTCAATGACCGCTGTGTCAAGGAAGAAATAAAGAAATTAAAGACTTTCTAGAATTCAATGAAAATGAATACACAATATACCCAAACTTATGGGGCACAAAGCAGTGCTAAGAGGAAGCTTCATAGCACTAAGTACCTTCATAAAGGAAGTATTAAGATTTCATACTATCAACTTAACAGCACACCTGAAAGCTCTGGAACAAAAAGAAGCATAAACACCCAAGAGGAGTAGATGGCAGAAAATAATCAAGCTGAGGGTTGAAATCAATAAAATAGAAACAAAGAGAATAATACAAAGAATCAATGAAACAAAGAATCGGTTCTTTGAGAAAAATCAACAACATAGACAATCAATGAAACAAAGAGTTGGTTCTTTGAGAAAATAACAAGATAGAAAACCCTTAGCAAACTAACTAAAAGGCAGAGAGAAAATATCAGAAGTGAAAAGGGAGACATAACAACAGACACTGAGGAAACCCAAAGAATGATTAGATCTTACTTCAAAAACCTGTACTCCACAAAATTGGAAAATCTAAAAGAAATGGATAATTTTCTTGATAGGTACCACTTATCAAAGTTAAGTCAAAATCAGATAAACCATCTAAATAGACCTATAACTCCCAAGGAACTAGAATCAGTCATTAAAAATCTTCCAACAAACAAAATAGCCCAAAGTCAGATGATTTTAGTGCAGAATTCTACCAGACTTTCTAAGAACTAATACCAACACTCCTCAAATTATTCCACAAAATAAAAACAGAAGGAACATTGCCAAAACCATTTTATGAGGCCACAGTCACCTGATACCTAAACCACACAAAGACTCAACAAAGAAATAGAAT
Source organism: Pachyuromys duprasi (assembly GCA_028658305.1). Lineage (NCBI taxonomy): Eukaryota > Metazoa > Chordata > Mammalia > Rodentia > Muridae > Pachyuromys > Pachyuromys duprasi. The sequence goes on from CM053743.1 coordinate 34,714,966, forward strand.
TTCAGACCAATTTCCCTCATGAACATTGATGCAAAAATGATCAATAATATTCTCAGAAGCTAAATCCAAGAACACATCAAGAAGATCATCCACCGTGATCAAGTAGACTTCATCCCAGAGATGCAGGAAGGTTCAACATACAAATCCATTCTATAAACAAACTAAAAGAAAAACCAAGTGATCATCTCATTAGATGCTAAAAAAGCCTTTGACAAAGTCAACAACCCTTCATGTTAAAAGTACAGGCATGGAAGTGGAAACGGGAACAGGAGGAATGAGGCAGGAGGGGATGGAGAGAACGCGGTGACAGACAACTGGAACGGAGGCAGTGTCTCTGGGATTAGCTGGAAACCTAGGGCAATGGAAACTCCCAGGAGTCTAGGAGGGTGACCCTAGCAATGAGCCAGATAGACCTTGAACCAGCCACCTCCTATAACAAGGAAAGACTTCTAATGGAGGGATTGGAACACCAATCCAACCCCAAAACCCTCAGTCTACAATTTGTCCTGCCTACAAGATGTTCAGGAGTAAAGATAGAGCAAAAATTGAGGGAATGGCCAAGCAATGACTGGTCCAGCTTGAGACCCAGGCCATGAAAGGGAGCTCACACTGTTAATGATATTCTGCTATTCTTGCAGACAAGAGCCTAGCATAACCACAACCAAAGAGGCTTCACCCAACAACTGATGGAGAGAGATACAGAGACCCATAGACAAACATTAGGCAGAGCTTGGGGAATCCTGCAAAAGAGGGAGAGGAAGAAATATAAGAGCCAGAGAATAAAGTGTAATCAATAAAAATTAAAAAAAAAAAACCAGCCAGAGAGTTCAAGAACACCACAAGAAAGAGCACTGCCCCGGGTTCAATCCCCAGCACCCACATGGCAGCTCACAACTGTCTGTAACATCAGTTCCAAGGAACCAGACATCTTCAAGCTAATGCACATAAAATAAAGATAAATAAATAAATATTAAAAAAAGAAAACTAACAGAATCAACTACTTGGGCCCAGAGGAGCTCAGTGAGACTGAACCACCAACCAAAGAGCATGCATGGGACTGACCTAGGCCCTCTACATATGCTGCAGTTGTGTAGGTTGGTCTTCATGTGTGACTCCTAACAGCGGGAGGAGAGGCTGTCTCTGACTCTGTTGCTTGCCTTTGGGATCCTTTTCTCCTACTGAGTTGCCTCCCAGCCTCAATAGGAAAAGATGAGCCTAGTCTTACTGCAACTTGACATGCCAGAATTGGTTGATATCCATGGGAGGCCTCTCCTTTAAGGAAAGTTCAGGTAGCAGGGATGGGGGGAGAGACTGGGAGGAGAAGAGGGAAGGAAACAAAATTCAAGATGTAGAGTAAATTGATTAATTTTTATAATTCTGAGAAGACAAAAAAAGAGCAGATTCATGTCATTTGCATAAAAATGGATGCAACTAGAAATCATCATGATAAATGAAATAAGCTAGATTAAAAAAACAAATATCGGTTTCATCCAAGATGGCTGCCACGAGAGAACACTGTGTCTGAGGAGTAGGAGAGCAGAAACAACGCAACAACCAGGAGATTGAACTCTGGGACCTAAAACACCAGCATTGTGAGTGCCAGGTGAGCGGAACTCCTACGGTGAGAAAATCAAGTGGGAAAACCCTAGGGACACCCAGTTATTACCTGGAGAAATTTCCCGGTGACCAGCGGCGCACAGCTCTGATCTGGACGAGCGGCTGCGCTGGGCGCCCGCACCCGCCATTATAGACTGGATCGGGCAGTCTCAGGAGGAGCCGGGGGCCGTTTTCACTGAACTGCACACTGCGAACTCACACTGCACCCGGGTTCTGCTTCAACCCACGGGTGTGCTGCAGGCTCAGACCGATCACCGGAACCACCCCAGACTGAGTGGATTGGGGGACCGTTTTGACCAGTCCGCACACTGTGGAGGCGCGGGCCGAACGCTTCCGCCAGCAAAAACTCAGTCAGTGTGTGAGTCCACCAGCGGGTCTGGGAGGAACCCGAGTTCTGTCTCAACCCACGGGTGTGCGGAGGGCACGCACCAATCGCCGGAACCACCACAGACTGAGAGGATCCAGGGACCGTCTTGACCAGGCTGCACACTGAGGGCGAAAGCTGCACACATCCGCCAGCAAAAACCTCAGTTCGGGTGTCTGTCCACTGGCCAGACAGAGAAGGCCTCGGGCACCATTTCAGACAGCCCTGCATACAGCGGATGCACACAAACCCAAACCCACTGTGTGTGCCCCAAATATCATCTCAGACCGTGGTGCACAGCCCCTGGCACAGAAGGAGGTGACAAATCTCC
>CM053743.1:34717777-34792594 GCA_028658305.1 Pachyuromys duprasi
CGCTCAGATGGGGCCCACGATAGCTTGTTGTCGGTCTGAAGACCCTAGTGAGGGAAACAGGGACTGTTTCAGTCATGAACTTGATGGCTGACTCTTTGACCCTCCCCCATACAAGCCGGGGAGTGACAGACTGGCTAGATCCCAGGGGAGGACATTGCAGCCAGCCCTGAGGAGACAGGATGAGCTGGGGTTGGATGGAAGGGGAGGAGGTCCTCCCCTGTTGGTGAACTCGGAGGGGGTGGGGAGGAGGGAGATGAGGGAGGGAGTGGGAGGGTGGGAAGGAATGAAGGAGGAGGCCATGCCTGGGATGCAAAGTACCTAACCTGTGATTGATATAAAAATAAATAAATTAAAAAAAACAAATATCATATTTTCCCTCAAATTCGTAATCTAAATATATACAATATAATATATAATCTAAATATATACATATAGTACATATAAGATATATATATATATGATATAAAAGTAGAAGGGAGGACCATGTGGGGAGAAGATGCTATCCAAAAGAAAAGATGGGGAGACAAAAATAAGTAATTGGAGTGACTACATGTAAGTGTGTATGCAACTTTCACAATGAAACCTATTACTTTACAGGCTAAGTGAAAAAAATTTAACAAAATGGAAAATAAAAAATTGAGAAAAGGGGTCAGGTGTCAAAACATTGTCAAATAAAAGTTTAAAATGTATATAGTAAAACTTCATATATATATAATATATATTACATATATAGTAAAACTTCATTTCAAAAATGTTCATCACTTACCCCTTGGCCTAATTTCCTCTCATAGGTTTTGTGCCGTACTCCTAATCCCAATAGCCCCACACCAACAAGCAACCACAAAACTAAATGAAAAGAAAAAAAAAAGAATCATTGAAAAGAAACTAACATTTTAAATAACTTTTCAAAATTATATCTATTGAACAAGGATTCTGTGTGGGACATATATACATATGTCTATCTATCTATATCTATATCTATAACCCATACTTTAAAATCGGGCTTTTAAAGAACATTCCCTGAGAACAGCCCAAGAGCAATGAACACAAAGCAAAAATAAGTTACGGAACACACAAGGAAAAAAAATATTTTTATGGGCACAAAACAGCGGGAAAAGATGTCCTGAAGAACCAAGCACACAAAGAGTTGAGATGTCAGAAATTTAAGAATCAGAATATAAAGTGAGCATGCCTAGTGCATTTGAAAAGATGAGGGCATGCCAAAGAATGAACTGTGGAAAGCAAAGGCTAAGAACGAAATAATCAAGGAAGTTTGTACAGAAATAAAGCAGACGTTTAGTAATCAAAAAGAAGTGGAGTGATGGCTTGGTGGTTAAGAGCACCAGACCCAGGTCCAAGTCACGGCACGTGGCAGCTTATGACTGTCTATCACTCTAGTTCCAGAGGATCTGACTGCCTTTTCTGGCTTCCATGGGCACCAGGCAATCATGTGGTACACAGACAGACACGCTGGTGAACACTCATACATGTAAAATAAAGTAATTTTTTTTAAAGTAGAAATAAAAATATATAACTGTATAGGTGAGAAAATGCTGGGCTTATTAGGCCGTATTAGACAAAGCTTACAGGAGAATTAGGGCAAAAGGCAACACAGAGGTAAGGGGGCCAGCAAGATGGCTCAGCGAGTAAAGGCATGTGCTGCCAAGGCTGAGGACATGAGTTCAAGCCCCAGCACCTACATGGTGCTAAGTTGTGCTCTGACCTGCACACGTACCCTGTCCCCCATTACTGAATAAATAAGTAAATATGTATTTTCAAATCTTTAACAAGATAAAACAGAGGCGCAAAAAGTGAAAGTACTTAAAAACAAGCAAGGAACAGAAGAAGGTCCAATACAAACAACTGGCATCAAAAAGAAAGGGGAAAAGAGAATGAGAAAAATAATGCTGAAGAATTCCCAGAACTAAAACAACTCAGTAATCTTCGGAATGCAGGAGCCCGGAGGCTCCCAAGTAGGGTCAGGACAGACTGACTCCACCTCCAGGTGTATCACAGTGAGGCTGTGACTGCCAAATACGTCGAGAAAATAATCTCAATTTAAACGTGATCTTCCCGTGCTGTGATGACACATGTGTGACAGGTTTTATATAACGGTGCATGTCCTTGTGACATAGCACCCAGAAATATATTGAAGATCTCTTTTCACAATAATATTCTGTCTCCTTTGGTGAAGTTTCAAACGTTTAAGGGTAAAAAACCAGTGTTCCCATGTCCTTGTGTCCCACATAACAGTTACCTAATCACACATTTACTAAACATTTGTATTTGATTCTGTTTACTTAAAAATGAGTCGGATATTAAGTAATAAACTGATGTCATGTGTGAGTCTGTTAGTTTATCAAGATGCTAATGTTAACAGGTTTAATCTTCCAGAGAATAAGAGATGAAATATGCGGTCTCAACTATCCGATGAAAGCATCTTGGAAATTCTACCTGCTAAATTTTCTAGGCTAAAAGTGAATAAAACCATGCAGGGTATTTAGGGTTGAAATGCCGTAATATTGGGGATTTGCTTAAACGTGTTTCAACAAACCAAAAACAAAAAGAAGGAAAAAGAAGAAGGAGAAGGAAGAAGAAGAAGGAGAAGGTAGGAAGGCAACAAAGGCAATGAGTAGGAAAATATGGCTTCATGGTACTCTTACATTTCCGGTTGGAAAATGTATGCAAACGTGAGCCAGGCATGGTGGCGTGCACCTTTAGTCCCAGCACCGGGAAGGCAGAGATAGGAGGATCTCTGTGAATTCGGGAGATATCTCTGAGTTCATCATGGTCAGTCTGGTCTACGTAGTGAGTTTCAGTAGAGCCAGCAATACATAAAGAGACCCTGTCTCACACACAAAAAAAGGGGGTGGGGAGGAGAAGAAAGGAAGGAAGGAAGGAAAGAAGAAAGGAAGGAAGGAAGGAAGGAAGGAAGGAAGGAAGGAAGGAAGGAAGGAAGGAAGGAAGAAAGGAAGGAAGGAAAAGAAAACAATAATAAAATTTATACACCAAACTTTAAAAAAAGCAAGTAAAGCTATACTTACTAAGTTTCATGTATTTCTCACTCCTTCTCAAAAGTACTCTAGGGCTCTGTTTTGTCTGAAGAATGAAGTCGAGGTTTTTCTTAGGTCCAAACAGCATACTCAACCCAATAATTACCATTATGGTCCCTGTTAAAAGAGAGGGGGAAAAAAAAAGAGGGATTGGCACATAACTCAATGGCAAAGTGTTGTCTAGCTTGCATGAGGCCCTAGTTTCAATACTCATTATCATAAGAAACAATTATTTTAAAAAGTGGTTAGATTGGGGCTAAAGAGACGGCTTAGTGGTGAAGAGCACTCACTACTTTTACAGAGGATAACATGGGGAAATCTAGCTGGTACTCAACTGGAAGCTGAATATGACAGTAACAACCCGCTGCACATGGGCCCTCTACTTTGACAGCAGCAGGGGTGTTAAGGGAGTAAACAGCCACTTTTTTTTAAAATTTAGGCCCACTCAATAAAATAAATGCGGATCTGACACTGAGGCCAAGAACCTGAAACTAGACAGGACATGGGCCGTAGAGGAAAACCTACTTCTACTATTCTGCTAAATGGTCATAGCAATAAAATGATTCCTCACTCACTGATCTACTGATATATCAGTACCTCACTCAACCTTCAACATAGAAGCTTCTTCTTCCAGAAGATTTTGACTAACACAGAGACCGGTACCTGGACAATGTACAGAGAATGAGAGACTTTATAGTGCTTAGCCCTAAAAGATATATGCTTTATCACAGTCCTCCCTCAAGGCTCAGGAGCTATGCAGAAGAGGGGCCAGAAACATTGTCAGAGGATGACTCCAAGGAAACAGCACTTTTCAGACTCAATAGAACTGATTCACATATGAACTCACACAGGCTGTGAAAGCATAAGATCTGCACAGGTTAAAACCAGACAAAATCCCAGCAGAGTCAAGGAAGTAGACATGAAGTCCTTCCCCTAACCAAGAAGCTATTGCAATTGACAGCTGCTCGGAGAGGGAAAATCAGTGTTTCTCATGGATATTCAACCACACTCCAAGGCAAGCCCAGTGCTTAGTAGTGGTTGGCCAACATTAAGTCAGACTCCATGCTTTTTTTGTGCACCTTTCATTTGTCTTCTTCATTATTACGTTTGTTTTAATAGAGATATTCATGGATTTGTGGATTTGGTAGGTAGAGAGGCGGGGGAAGATCTTGGAGAAGTTGGGAAAGGGGAACGAATGTAATCAAAATACATTGCACGAAATTCTCCGAGAAAAAAATAAAGACATTTTGTAGAAAGCCACTCAACATCAGCAATTTTCCTTGCCTTGTTACCATGTCACTCTTACTAAAGAAGGTTCTCATCTGTGTGAAGCTGAAATAAAGCACGTTTTCACAGTGCCGTGAGTAAAGAGAACAAACCAGGAAAAGCTCCTCCTTCGCAGAGCTCCAAAGAAGCAAAGTTAGGAATAGCGTAGCTCTTCCTTTCTCTCCCGTTCTCCACCAGGCAGCACCCTGAGCAAGCTGGAGTAAGAGAAAGAGCAGGACACTGGAGAGAGCAGAGCCCGACAGAGCAGACCCACCTGAAAGAAACCACAAGAATTATGAAGTTTGCAAAGCCAGGCCCCTGCAGAGAAAATGCGGGAAATTGGGCACAAAGTCCCACCTCTAACCAAGAAGCTATTTGTAATTCACATCAACCGACCGGGAGAGGGAAGCGTCAGTTTTCCTCATTAGAGTGATACTAGGTGTTCAACAACACCTAGAGCAGAGCAGAGTACCCAGAATGGCGGGCCCACACAAATCATACTCTGCTTTTTGGTGCAGGTTGCTTGTTTGTTTAATAATGAGAAGTACTGTCAAGTTGGGTGTAAAGCTTGGGCAGGCATTGGGGTCATGGCTATATTATGCTCCTCTAAGCAGGCGAGAGCTCTAGCCAAGACTAGGGAAATAGGGACTTCTCAAAGACTTCTCTCCCTCAAAGATCCTGTGTCACTTAGCAGCGAGTCCTGCAGAGCAGCCTGTCCTGGCAGATGTCTAGCTCTTGATGTGAGCCGCAGGGAGAACTGGGGTGGGGTGTGGGTGGAAGCCACACCTCTCCCATCAGCTGCTCACACCCCGGAAATATCCCAAGGATTGGTTTTACCCATGTGTGGTCCTGTCCCCCATTCCAGCACAGCCCTTGGGTGGGAGGAGCACCGGGTGCTTTTCATCTCCAGCACCTGGGATTGGGCCAAGAACACAGCTGCCCGCAAAGTAACTTTTATTAGAATAAGTGGACAAATATAAAACTGAAAGCATAGACAAGCCAGATCTGACTCCCTCGTAGCACCAATGCCTCCCCGTTCTCTAGGGTTTTTCTGCGGAGGATCTTGACAGAATCAAGGTGGTAGCCAGCTCTAGTGGCTCAAATCTCTAATCCCAGCACTTGGGAGGCAGAGGCAGAAGAATTCACACCAGTTCAAAGGTAGCCTGATCAACCGAGTGAGTTCCAGGCCAGCCTAGGTACTCAGTAAGACCCTGTCACAAGAAAAAAAGAAAGAAAGAAAAGAGAGATTGACAGTGTTGGTTCTCTGTATGTCTAGTATAAATGAATAATTACCTTTATTTTCCAGAAAAAAACTTTTGAAATATTAATGTGAAATAAGCTTATGAACATTTAATTTTAGTGAGTTTATAACACTAAAGTTTACACATAGGCGTTATTATGGTTTAGACATTTTTTCTCAATTTGTTCACTTTATTTGCTCGTTTATTTGAGGCACAGTCTTACTATGTAGCCCTAGCCAAGCTAGAACTTGGTATATTGACTAAGCTCACCTAGAACTCACAGAGATCCACCTGCCTCTGCATCCATAAGGGTGGGATTAAAGGCATGCACTCCCATGGCTGGCAAACCAACTCATTTTAAAAGCCACCTGAGGAATAAATATTGAAGAAGTGCACTTAATTTGAGCAACAAATGACAGGGGGAAAATTCCATTACAATTCAACATTCTTCTGAGTTTTCTTCACCTAGAATCTTTCTTACAAAGAACATGGACTGTTCTACTGTTTCCAGCTGTCATAGAAGATGCTGAGCCCTGGCTAGGCTTAAAGACCTTGGGTCAGTTTCTTTAACTGTATCTGTTAACAGGTACTCACCTAAAAGCACATCCGATCTTTCTCTAGTGTAGACACCTCCAGGAACAAACTTAAAGGCCGTGCACCAGGCACAGAAAAATACTTCTAAGAGATAAAGGCTTGTGCCTGTGGTCATGGTTTCCCCAGGGCTTTTCCCTGAGTTCACGAGGTGCCCAAGTACATGAGGCCACACGGACCCTGTGAAGACTGCCAGTACACATCCAGAAACAGCTGCTGCCCACGTGCGCAGGTAAAGGAGCCCCATGGCGGAGGCTGCTCCTGATTGTAAGAAAAAGAGAGAGAGAGGATGAGTGAGGGAAGAGACCAGCAAAGTTCACGGCATGACCACTATATGGTGGGTGATGACCCAAAAGGACCACAGGAGGCCACTGGTTGAATCTCAACTCCCAAGCGAACCAAGGCACAGCAGTTTATTGTGGTCTGCTCAAAGTCACAGCCTGACATTGGCTCACCTCAGAAGCAGAATAGCCCAGCAAGTCTCAGGCCAAGGCGTGTTCTCTGGGAAGGGGCAGGAGTGGGCATTGCCATTGCTGGCCTTACAGTCTTTATGGTAATAGAAATTGAAATTATTTGCAAAATTTGAACTATGTTCATTCAGATGCAAGACAGCTGAAAACATAGGGTCTGGGTGGTTTTTAGAACATTCTTACTAAGGCACTTTCTAAGTAATTGTTGCCCATTTAAGTGCTGTCCAGAAGTAGATACACTGGTTTCTCCAAATCTCGGACTCAAGAGAGGACATCATTAAGATTCCAGACACAGATTCGCTGCCAGAGAAAGTCTACGCTCTGACCACTGGTTCTCCAGAGCTTGCCAGGCCAGGACCATGCATTCTATGTGCTCCTTAGCAGGCAGTTACTTAACCAATGTTGAGCCAAAACTGAGATCATGTAACTTTTCTTTCAATTCCTGTGAATCAGCTTTGATCCATCCATATTGGGACTTACATATACACACATATATACATACATTTATATATATATATATATATATATATATATATATATACATACATACACACTACACAAACATACGTATGTGTGTGTGTGTGTTGGTTAGGGTTTCTCTGTGTAGCTTTTGGATGTCCTGGAACTCACTCTGTAGACCAGGCTGGCCTCAGACTCATAGAGATCCACCTGCCTCTGCCCTCCAAGTGCTGGGATTAAAGGCGTGAGCCACCACTGCCCGGTGACAACATGCACATTTTTGTTAACATCCTTCAAGGTATCTATAGCACCCACGCCACTGTTTGGAGCAGTGCCAACACACCTACAGGTCAGTCCCACATACCTGTCACCCACCAGGCTAACCCTGCCTCACGGAGCCATGACGAGCCCGAAAGCATCAGTCCGCTTGCCAAGCCCAGCAGAACCGCACCTCTGTAAATAATTGGAAATAAAAAGCAAAATAAATCAATCATTCAAGCATAGGTCAAAAATCTATCTACTACCTCTAGCTACATCCATTCATATCACATCGTGGATGTGAAACAACGGAGATAATGAGCCACTGGGGACCAGTGTGCAGAACACTCAAGGGCTGACAGTGCCGCTTAGTGAAAGGTACTAACTAGTCTAGCATGCCGGAGACTCTGGAGTCAATATCCAGTGCCGAAAATGAAATACAGCAAAACAGGACAATGAGGCTTGACAGCTTTACTCATTTTTAACTACCACAAGCTATTTCGTTGTTTTGTTATTAAAAAAAAAAAAAAAACCTTAAGAGGAAGAGAATTTAAGGTGGGCTGGAGAGATGTCTGGGCAGTTAAGAACACTCGTCACTCTTGCGGAGAACCTGGGTTTGGTTCCCAGCATATCCACGTGGTGGTTCACAAACATCTGGAACCGCAGTTCCAAAGACTCAGACAACCTCTTCTGGCCTCCACCAGCGTCAGGCACACACATGTTGCACAGACAGGCACATAGGCCAAACATTCATATGCATTTTAAAACATATATAATTGAAGTAAACTTTAGGGGAAATCCAGTAGCATCGGGAGCTACCACATAAGTAGATGAAATCTAATTTCAAATTCAGCACTTACACAGCACTTACACAGCAGGTGCTGATTATGGACAGGCACCTGGGTTATTATTCACATAATCCTCTTAAGCATTTGAGGAAAACAATACCTTCCTGCCCATCTGCAGGAGAGAACGTGGGAAAGTGTCTGGGCTCCTAGTGACGCTGTGATCTGTCTAACAATGGCTCCATGCTGCTGGCCTGGGAGGGGCTGGAAAGACAGCCCAGCAGACGCCACGCCTCCCCTGCCCCGGGCTAGGAATTCCTCGTGCTTCCCGTGCGTAGTGGGAACTGTGGGAACGCGGGGCCTGATCCAGCCCTCGGTTCCCCTCAGCTTTCCCACAAGCCTCCAGCCCAGAGCAGACGCCCTTCTGGCTCGTCCCCACAGGGAATGGAGCCGAACTCACCCGAATGGGATCGGATCCGGCCCTGGGTGGGGATGGCCACTCACTGCCCATCTGGAAACAACGGAGACTTCTCCAAAGATCCAGTGGGTAAGGAACGTGAGGCTCCCGAAGGCGGCTCCTGGCAACAGCCAGCTACAGCGAGAGGCTGTGCCCTTGGCCACCTCGCTGGGCTTCTTCCCCTCAGGAGTACTGTAGTCCCCGTCTAGAAATTTTTAAACAGAAAGGAGAGAGGGGAAGGAGGAGGGCCTACTGCGGGAGAGGGGCGGTTGCATGAGCTATTCAATGGGAGAGATCATTATTGCCCAGCCGTGGAGTGGCGTAGGGGAAGCGCGTAAAGCTGAAGGAAGCTAGGAAATTGACGTCAGGGTTAACAGAGCGAGAGCAGGAACAGACACGGCCAGGAAAAGGAGAACGCTATCTCCAGAGAGCAAGAGAGATCCAACTTGAGCGCCACATCCTAGCGCGAAAAGCTGCTTTCTCGTGAGAGAACAGGATCTCGTCGGACACTCTGGGTACCCAGAGATCACAGCTGTGTGTCGATGCTCCTCGGCTGTGTGAGCCCCTATTCCTGCACACGGCCCGCTGCGCCTTTCCTGATTCATGAGGTCCACCCTGTCACTAATCCCACTTTACAAGTTGGAATGCAAGCGCGGAGAGGTCAATTAACTGGTCCATGGCCGCACCGTCAACCAAGAGAAACGGACATTGACAGTAAGGCAGTGTGCTTTCTTAACTAAGTGTCGTGCCGACACTCTTTAAATATAGACTGCCATCAAAGCCACGTCTTCACACACTAAATTGGGGCCACGGGAGGAAATGCTGGTAGGAGAATTGCTTTGTACCCTCACAAGGCCTGCTGGAGAGACGCTCTGCAATTCCATTCTCTGGGAGAGAAGGCAGCCCTGGGGTCTGCCTGTAGGGCTGGTGGCCTGATTTTGCCGAGAAAAAGGAAAGTATTATGACAAGGGCAAGGTCAAAGGAAGGAGTAGGCTGACAGCTACGGGGAGGGGGAGGGGCGGGAGTGGATGGTGAGGGCATTGAGAGATCAAGGATCTGAGGATCCAGCGGAGAGTCCAGAGAGAGGGGTCATTAGCTGTATTTATGGGCTAAAATGAAGTCTAACTACGTGCCTCCAGCCCCTAGGACCCCATACACCTTCAAATAGAAGATCAACCAACACCTCCTGTGTTCAGAAACCCAAAGGGTCTGGGGTCAGGAAATCTTTAAGGGCACAGAACAGGTGGATAGAGAAAATGGAGACTCCCGTCCTGAGCAGAAAAATGGGAAGACAGAGGTGAGCTGAGTAGGAAGCAGGGCATCTGTTTGAGTTCTGCCGTGGGCATATCAGACCACAGTTTCCCTCCTTGCCTGGCAGGGAACCTGGGCCTTCTGCCTACATGACAGCCCATGGCCTGTGTCTGCTACTGTTCAGCAGGAGGGAACGTTGAAATGGAGCTAAGGTGCGGCTTGGGGCTAGGGGTTAAGCTTAGTTGGCAGAGTGCTTGCCCAGCATGCAGGAGGTCCTGGTTGGATTCCCAGCACCACCAAAGAGGAAAAGTTCTTTTTCAAAGGGTCAGAAGCCACCAGAGAGAAGATCCCTGGATAAACTGAGTATATCCTTACCTGTGCCGATGCGGTCACACACAGCTATGGCACTCAGTGTCAAGACCACTCTATTGCACATCTGAGAACTCCAAATCGGGTTTAACGATGTGTACCATATGCGGAGGACAAGGAGAAGAATGTGACCCAAAACAAACCCCCAGAGTCTGAGGTACCTGGGAGTGAAAATACTTTATTAAAGACCTTCTTAAGTGTGACTTCAATGCCCAGCATCCACTACAGATTGGTTTCACAGACTGTGGGTCTGCAGTTGTGCTGCTGGTGATCTTCGGAGATGCCCTTGACCTTACAGTCCAGTATCTAGGCAACTTATAATAATTTCCCCCAGCAAAATATCTTTATTAATCATTTGGGAATTTTATGCAATGTACCCCATCACATTCACTTTCCATTCTTCCTGGGTCTACCCTCCCTCGTGTTCCATACTCACCCACCCACCCACCCCCAAAAAAGTCAAGTCTAATTTATGTTGCCCATGAGACCAGTGAGATCCTTCGCAGGTTAAGGCACTTGCTGCCAGAGCTGGCTACCTGAGTTTCTGTCCTTGCAACCCACATGGTGAGAAGAGAGAGTTCACTACTACCTCTGAACTCCACACAGGCATGTACGCTGCACAGACACACTCAATTAAATAAAATTAAAAGGAAAGAAATCTAATTTTTAATGTTTAAAGTTCATTGGCGCTGGAAGTATAGCAAAAGAGCAGGGAGAATACTGAATACACACAGTTCCTGGGTTCAGTCCGTAGTATCAAGAAAATAAAATGAGGTTGATGGCATTTGCGTTTTGCAAAGGACAGGGGATGTTGACAAGGGCCAGTGAAAGGAAAAACTGCACTGAAACCAATGGTCAGGATGTCTCTCCGGGAACTGGTCATACCTGTTTGTCTATAGGTGCGTAAGACATGAGTCATACCTTTGCAATCCACTTCCTGACCACCAGGTCACAGCTTGCACTATCAGTGAGGAAGACACACCAAGGGCAAGGACCACCAGCCGGAGCTTGGCATTCGGAGCCTCAAAGGATGCTATGCTACCTACAAACAAAGAAAGAAGGAGAGATAAGCTGGAGAGTGTTCCCCGGCCCCTGACAGTCTGCATCTGACAAGCATTACCCTGAGGAAGACAGAGTGAACGTATACCTGTGCACATCCTTACTCTGTATTCATGCGGGCAGGACTCTCACATGAGGTTCACCGTGTTAAAGTATACACCGTAGTAGATTTTCAGCTCTGTTTACAGAGCTGTCGGCGATCATCACTAATTTCAGAACATTCTCCCCACCCCCCAAAAAATTCCCCTTCTCATTAGCATCACTCTTCTCCCCACACACACACCTCTAGCAAGCACCAACCTTTTGGTCTCCAGGGACCTTTCCTATCTGGGAAGTGTCACATGAGTAGAATCTTACAGTATGTGCCCATTTGTGGTTGGCTTCTTTCCCTCAGGGCAATGCTTTCAAGGTATATCCAAATTGTTGTCTAGATTGGTCCTTCACTCCTTTATGATTAAATAATGTCCCATGGCATAAATAAACTGTATTTTGTTTATTCCTTTGTCAGTTGATAGGCCCTCGGTTGCTTCTGTGTCTAGACTTTCTCTCTTGGGGGGGGTTGTTTGGTTGGTTGGTGGTTTTGTTTTTGTTTTGGTTTGGTTTTTGAGACAGGGTTTCTCTACATAGTGTTGGCTGTCCTCGACTCTCTCCATAGAGCAGGCTGGCCTCAAACTCACAGCAATCCACCTGCCTCTGCCTCCCTGAGAAGATTAAAGGCATGATTAAAGGGGTACACCACTGCACCCAGTTTATGTCTGGACTTTCATGAATAACGCTGCTATGAACGTGTGTACGTGAGTTTCTGTATGAACATATGCTTGCCATTTTCCAGACTGTATGATGAGGTGCTTAATACCCAAGGCTCTGCCAAACAGTTTTCCAGAGCGGCTGTGCTACTTCACACTTCTTGCCTTTCCATTAAGGATACATGGAAACCCTAGTGCTCCACATTTTTGCCAGCACTTGGTATTTTCCATCTTTTTAAAGCCATCTTAGTGAGTCAAAAATAAGCTAGGTCGATGAGCATAAATCAGTTTCATAGTCAATTTCATAATGATTAAATACCTCAGGTGAGTGTGAATGTAGCAGTCAGGGGGTGAATGCAGGGGTGTTTCAAAGGAAATCGTGGCCCATCACAGCCTCTGGAGAGTGTCAGCTGTCCCCAGCAGTCACCAGGGGCAGCACGTGGCAGAAATGGCCTCTTCCTCCTCCATCCTCAACTCTAGGTGACTTCTCTGCCTGTCCATTTCTTTTCTTTTTTAAGATTTATGTATTTTTATGTACTCAGTGTTTCGCCTGCATGTCTTTGTGAGGGTGCCAGATCCTCTGGAACTGGAGTTACAGACAGTTGTGAGCTGCCCTGGGGGTGCTGGGAATTGAACTCTTCTGGAAGAGCAGCCAGCGCTCTTAACCTCTAAGCCATCTCTCCAGCCTGCCCACTTCTATAGCTCTTCCACTCATGAAGGAAGGTGGTTAGGGGAGGCAACACAGGAAAAGTGGTTACTAGCTGCCGGGATGGGCAGTATTGTCAACCACGGGCTCTACCATCAGCTAAGAGATAAACTCCAGAGCATGCCTGTGAGGGAGTTTCTAGGGTGGATTAACTGTGTTGGAAAGACTCACTCACCTTCATGTGACCAGGTGTCTCAGCTCCCCCGTCATGATGGGTTGGGTTGTACCCCTACACCAAGAGCCAAAACAAACTTTGCTTCCCTTAGGCTGCTTTGGCTAGGTATTTTGACACGGCAATAAGAAAAGCTATTCAAAGACTATACCTAGGCTTACTGTACCATGCATAGTGCCATAGAGAAAATCGTGTCATAAAGCCAGCTTGGAATGCAATAAGAAACCAAGTCTTGCATGGCCAAAACCACCCAACTCATATACAGAAGCCATAAGCCTGCTGTGGTTCTAGTCAGTCACTGTGGTCAGTACCAGGCAGGCAGCTTCACGTCCCTCACCTGCAGCTGACCACTTCTGATGGACACCGCATTTGCAAAGGGAAGTTTCCAGATGGGTCTGCCCAATGCAGCTCACCAACAAATCAACAAGACAGGCTCAGAGAGGCCCACCGGGGCTGTGGCAGGAGGCTGAGAAGTCCTGACCTTCAGCTACAGCTCCAAGCAGTTTCCAGCTCACTTTTTAAAATCTATTAAAAATACTCTCTTTTGAGTTTGAGACCAGCCTAGTCTACAAAGAGTCCAGGACAGCCAAAGCTACAAAGAGAAACCTTGTCTTGGAAAATAAAACAAAACAAACAAAACACACCAAAGCTCCCTTTTTGTAGCTGCATGATATTCCAAGTTTCATAATCACCTATTACTTAATGCCTTAGAGAGGACATTTTGGTCGTTTCTGCACTACCATAATAAACAGCCCTGCAATGATCCATGTGTTCAACATAGCGTGTAGTTGTGGATGAGTCTGTAGGTCCTTGTGGGGCTGCTAAGGAAAAGGCCCTGAACAGTTTGCAGTTTAGGTAAATGCTGCTAAATTGGTCTTTCAGTACAGTGTTGTGTGTTTTTTCTCTGCCAATCGATTTGTGAGGCTATAAATGTGTGTGCGTGTGTGTGTGTGTGTGTGTGTGTGCGCGCGTGCGCGTACATGTGAGTGTGTGATTGCATGGCTGGTCACACAAGTGAACGCCTTGTGCAGAGGTGAAAAGACGATCAGGTAGTCAGGTTTGGCAGCAAATGTCCTTACCTACTAAATTATTTTGGTGGCCCGATTTTATTGTATTTTAAAGAACTGATTGAATTTCCTTTCAGGGACTGCAAACATCTTCCCCTGGTTTTCTAGTGTGGTTTTGGTCTTTTATTATTGGTTTTATTGAAACTGTGTGGGATTCAGCAACCGAGTGACAGCATTTCGAATAGTTTTCACCTGCTGTCTGCCCACCCGCTATGATCTTTCTGATACATAATTCTCATTTGTTGTGCAGTACCATTGAGCCCTCTTCCTAAGTCTTGTCATAGTTGGCCTGTTCTCCAAGACACGTTTTTCCTCCTCCTTCCAATGAGTTTTAGATTTCTCCAGGACAGAGATGTTAAGAAAAAGAAATGCATTGACTCAGTATAGTTTTCCAGTTTCACTGTTTTTTCCCCCTGAGGCGATAGTAAGGAAAAGAAACTGGTGATTTTTGAGAGTTAACCTTTCCTCATGCAATGATCAGTCTACACCATTTTGCTTTTGACAAGTGGATGCGTCTCCGACTCGGTGGCCTTACCGACAGTGATGACCCGCAGCAGGGAGAGGGTCCATTTCCTCTGAACGAGTTTCCAGAGTGGAGGAATTGTTAAGAGTATCGGAGAGAGAAAGGCTACGCCAAACAGTTCCAGCCCCGTGAGTTCCAGCGTTTGCAGGGGAAAGTAATAGATCATGGGTCCCAGTCCGTGGTAGAGAGACCAAGAGACGTAGCCTATGGAAAACGTTTGAGAGAGACTGTGACTCAGGCACTGTTCCTAACAGCCTGCCACTCCACCCGGCTCTGAATTTCCTGCCTTTGGCTTCAGCCGGGTGTTGGTAAGAGACTCCTTTCCCCGCCCAGCAGGCACGGTGGAGAATGGCTGTTGTGAGTTCATCCCTATCTCTTGTTTGTTCTTATAGTTATGTAGCCATGCAACCATCTATGTTACTAATCCCTTTAGTAAGATGTCATAGGCTAGACCATCCGAGATGAAACTGGCTTCCTGTCAGGCTTCTGACTAATGAAATGCTCTCACCTAATTTGGCCCATATATCTGCAATGAGTGATCGCATAAAACGAAAAGCCGAAAAGCTGTAGCTTTCCCCCCACCTACCCCAACCTCCAGCCTCAAGCCCTTTAGTTAAGCAACAGGCTTTTTTCTTGCGTGTAGACCATCTTAAACCAGCTCTTACTGGGCAGGGCTGGGAAGTGAAACAGATCTGAAATCAGAGGCCCCTCCATGGGCACAGGCTGTGTGATTTTAGAAGATGATAATTAAGGCTATGGCACTCGCCATGTGCCAGGCCAAGCTGAGTTTTAACCAGATATCTTATCCTTCAGACAACCCCCGTCCTGTGAGGTGAAAGTCTAGGCCCCCCATACCAAAGCTGAAACAGTTGGGGTAAAACAACACAAGTCCCTGCCCCCGCCCTCGCCCCCAAGAACCGGAAAAGTCAGCGGTTCTCTGGCCTGTAGCGAGTAGGAGTAGTAAACGTCACAGGGAGCTAGATCCCTGCAGCATGTTTAACTTTCTCCCAAGGCGCTTATGGGCCTCTGGTTATTTAATCTTCAGGAGTCACAGCACCTCACAGCTCTCAGAATGAGACCAAGTCTCCGGGAGGAACTCGGTGTAAGTCATTTCATACCTCCCAATTTACAAGGCATGGAGGGAACAGGAAAAATAATAATAGTAATAAGAGTTTCAAGTCTCTCGCGTTCTGATGAGAGCGCCCTCCACAGGCCAAAAGGATGCTTGCTTCAAAATGAACCTCAAGACCTAGCCATTTCCCAAAGTTTCCAGGAGGGCTCAAGAGTTTAAGCATGCGTCTCCCGCAGAATCAGAATACTACTCCGTACTCCGTGCAAAACTGCTAAACGGGCCCAGGAGACGAAAACCAGACGAGTTTTGACAAACACACTAGCATACTCGCAGCTACCGAGATCAGGGAGCCAAGGCCAAAGACAGTTACTCCGGTGCTCACCTCCAGGCCCTGGGCAACACAGGCGCCCTTTCCTCGGGCAAGCTTAGTCCAGGACTAAACTGCATTGAGGTAGACCTGAAGGTCACGGTCCTGACTGCAGGAGATCAACGCAGACGGAGGGAGACGCTCCATGCAATGCCAGGACCGCACAGGAGCTGCGGAACCCCGGGCAGGGAACCTCCATCTGGGTCCGGTCTCCTCCCCTTCCAGCCAGGGCGCGAGAAGGATCTCGGTTCCCGGCCCCGGGCTCTGCCACCCCGGCGGGGAACAAGCCCAGCCAGCATATGCCCAGACAGCCTCGACTTACCCAGAAGGGTCTCCAGGGCAATTGCTCTCCACAGGCCTGGCATGGCTGCGGCCACCCGGAAAGCGGCGGGGACGGCCCCCACCGCGTGTCCCTCACCCTTCCCGCGGGGTCCGCCCGGCCTGCCCGCTCCGCGTCGCCCGGTGGCTCGCGGGTGGGAGGTGGCCCTGGGAGTTCAGGTAGGGTGCGGCATCTCCTCCCCGGGCACAGCCGCACGCCGCCCCGCCCAGTGCCACCTGCGCCTTCAGCTCTGCCCGGGACGCGCCTCCCCAGTGCAACCTGCGCCTTCCAAACCCGCCATTCAGCCCAAGCAAAATCTGCCGGTTCCCATCCCACCCCACCCCCGCCGGAGATCTACTGGGAAACGGAGCAGTTCCTGGGGCGCCGGGGGAAGGGACCAGCCCAAACCGGCGGTGCCATCGTTTCATCTAAGCCCACAGGGTCTGGGGACGCAGAGGGGTTGGTTAGCAGAGTGCTTGCTTCGCATGCACCCAACTTTGGGTTCATCCTCTGCGCTACATAGACAGGGCGTGGCGGTGGACACCTGACACCCCAGCATTTAGGAAATGGAGAACAGAGAACCGGAGTTCTAGAGCATCCTCCGCTTTGTTGGTGAGCAGGCTGGATTCTCCCAGATGATGCTACGGCTTGAGTCTTCGAAGAGAGCCGGAGCCTCACTCCCCAGCGGGGAGCAGTGCGAGCCTCCATCTTCAGACCAAGGTGACTCCCTGCCAGCCACCTGACCCCATTATTTAGCTTTGGTAGTAAACTCAAGTCAGCAACTGTCAGTTGCATCCCAGAAAAAAAAAAAGTGGAAGAAGTTCTAAAGAATAGAGCGGGTGAACTATGATTGGATGCCCAAGTTTTAAGAAAGAACTCAAAGTGCTTATTGTTACAAGCCCACTGCAGCTATGAGTCATTTCACACCTCCCAATTTACAAGGCATGGAGGGAACAGGAAAAACAATAATAATAGTAGCTGTGAACTAAGAGTTACTGATAGCTTATGAACACAGAGAGATAGCTGGATAAATTTGCAGAGTGAAATAGAGCCTCCAGAAACCTCTCATCTGGCAGCAAGAGATTTTCCATAACCTTGATAAGACAGTTACACAGGACAGATAGAGTATTTTTTTTGGTTGGTTGGTTTTGTTTTGTTTTTGGTTTTGTTTTTTGTTTTTTGGGTTTTTTTGCCGCACATGACCACAAGTCAATTAACTACCCAAGGAGGAAAAGATAAAGTTGGACCCCCTACTCCACACAATGTGCAAAAATCAACTCATACAGGCTCTAAGACTGTAGCTGTTTAAATGAGAGTGTCCCCTACACGCATGGGCATTTGAACACTTGGTCACCAGTTGGTGGAACAGTTTGGGGAGACAATCCATCACTGGGGGTGGGCTTTGAGAGCTCATGGCCTCTCCCCACTTCCAGATTGCTCTCTCTGCTTCATGATTTCTGTGGAAGATGTGGTCTCTGGCTTTTCTGCTCTGGCCTCGCTGCCATGCGTCCTCCTCCGTGATGGGCTCTCCCTCTGAAACTGTGAACCTAAATATAAAGTCTTCCTTGTCGGCTTCCATGGTCATTGGTGTTCTATCACAGCAACAAAAACAGGACGAAAACAAAGACCAAAAGGCATATCAAACCATGATGAAAGAAAAATAGAAGGTAGATCTTCACGCTTTTATCTTTTAGGCAATAGATTCTCGGTTCAGAATCAACCAAGAGAGAAATGACGCATAAGCTGGTGTCCTCTGAGAGTAAATGATTTTATCCAGGTGCAGCCTGTGGTGGGAAGCAGCCGGGGAGGCCAAAGGGAAGGTCATCAGCCCAGGAGGTCAGAGCCAGCCTTTGCAACAAAGCACTCCTTCCTCTCAAAAATAAATACAAATAAACCAACAAAAATGGAAATATTTTTGCCTTAAGAGACTGAAAAGAGTGCTGGGAGAGGGCTCAGTAGATAGCGGTTCTTGTCACCGGGCTTGACCACCTGAGGCGGTCGTCGGGACTCGCATCATAGAAGGAGAAAAGTGACTCTTAAAGGTTGTTCTCCGACCTCCACATTCATGATGTGGCATGAGTGCTTTATTATTCTCTCTCTCTCTCTCTCTCTCTCTCTCTCTCTCTCTCTCTCTCTCTCTCTCTCTCTCTCCCCTTCCCCTCCACCTTCTCTCTCACACACACCACATGATAAACAAATATAATTAGCTAAATATTCTTGAAGAAAGTGAAAAGAGATCTGAGTGTAGCTTAACGATGAAACACGTCCTTGTCAAAACACTCCAGGTCCCGAATTCAAAACCCTAGCACAATCTCACACAGACGCACTTGAGTGGGGGAGGGGGGCAAAGGGGGAGGTAACCAGGAAGGGAGAAAATGATTCTAAGCTGCTTGTGTTCCAGGTGTCCTGTTCCATCTCCTCTTGCAGAGATGCTTGCCCACTTTCCTCCTGACTTACCCAAGGCGCGTGAGACTCTTCCTACTCTGGATAATTTAAACAGACTCACACAGTGAGCACGTGGCCTTCTACCTCTGGCCAGAAGTCCTTGGGCAGTGTGGTAAAACTGTGATGCAGTTCTAGAAAAGCTATTGGTGGTATTGGTTGTTTTGTTTGTTTGTTTGTTGTTTAGGACACATGTGGTTGCCTGGGGTCATTTTTATGAAGTGTGCAGAGCAAGGAACTCCATAAAGGCAGAAAACCCTGTGGTGGGAACTGGGATCTAAGGAAAGTGAGAGACCAGGAAGCAACTGCCTCATAGGTAAGGCTTTTCCTTTAGGGGGCGATGGAAGTATTTTGGAGTTAGACTGAGCTGGTAGATACATAACAAATATACAAAGCCATCTGACTTCACCCTTTGAGAAGATAAATTTAATGGTATACTAATTTTACCCCAATTGAAAAAAGGTCAGATGCCTCATGACCTGCTGTATTGTAAAAGTAGTAGCAAGTGGTGGAGGCATATATTTGTAATCCAGGCACTGGGGAAGTAGAGGCAGGAGGGTAGGGAGTTCAAGGTCATCCTCAGCTACATAGTGAGTTAGAAGCCAAACTGAAAAACATGAGAGCTTAGAACTCAAAAGTTTTTTTTTTTAATGTTTAAGATGAGCAAAGGAAATGAAAGAACTTCCCCTCCCCCCAAAAAGACACACAAGAGCTCAGTGAGCACAAATAGTAAAGATAATTACATGGGAGAAATCCACTTCATACTCACTACGGAATCCTGATTTTTAAAAAGTCAGACTTAGTAACTTACATTGGCAAGGATGTGGAGAGTGTGCTGGAGGGAGTGGAAAGTGACGCAGCTACTTTGGAATATATTCCACCGGTTCCTCAAACAATGAAATACAGAGGTCCTATATGACCCAACCACTTCACCCCGGGAGGAAAGTGACACTGTGCGAAACTCATGCACAGACGTTCACAGCAGCACAGCTTATAACAGGCCCCCGTGGAAGCAATACAAACGCACAGCCATAAGATAGAACAGCCATACGATAGAACGTGCACACAACAGAACGCCATTGACTGATGAAAATGTATTGCTCTGTATGATGGCACAGTTGAATCTTGAAAATTTGTTAAGAGAAAGAAAGAAGCCAGTCGTTTAAAAAAAATTGTACAATCCCATTTATGAGAAATATTCTGAATAGGCAAATTGAGAGTGACCAAGAGCAGCTTAGTGGTTGCTCAGGGACATTGAGAAAGGTGGAGGAAAAAATGAATGAGCGAGCCCAGTTTCTCAGATAGTCAATTAAACTGCTCTAAAATTAACCTGTGACCAGAAACTTCACAACTGTCAGTGTGCTGACAGGGCTTCCCTGGGCTTGCTAAGCTAAGTGTGGGAATCACATGGAGGTGAGAATTAAATCTTATAAAGGGACTTTCAAGGGCTTTGGATGGGCCCACAGCCTGAATGCCAGGTTTTCTCAGCAAATGAAGAGCTCAGGACCCTGCCCTGTCCTGCCCCGCGGCCTCCCCGTTTTCTCTCTGTATTGATTCTCACAGCTCTGAATACCTGGCAAAAGCAAGGGAAGAAAGGAAGGACAGGTTTACTGGGCTTATGATTTGACCTTAACGGTACAATCCGTGATGGTAGAGCAGGCATGGCTACCTTGTCAGGAAGCAGGGAGACAAAGCTGATCCTCAGCTTCTTCTCTCCTTTTTATTCAGTTCAAGATTCAAGCCTAGGAAACAGCGTTACCCACATCAATGGTGGGTCTTCCTCCCCAGTTAAACCTCGGAAACACCCTCACAGATGCCCCTTAAGGTGTGTTCCCTGGGTGACTCTAAATACAGTTGGGTTGACAATAAAGATCAGTTTTCACACACTTGAAACAAAACACACACACACACATATCTAACTGAATGCTGTGTGCCTGTGTGTGATTTTCAAGTTCATCAAAAAATGGGTTTGTTTTTTTTTTGGTTTGGGTTGGGTTGGGTTTTTTTTGAGACAGGGTTTCTCTGTGTAGCCCTGGCTGTCCTGGACTCGCTTTGTAGACCAGGCTGGCCTTTAACTCGCAGAGGTTGCCTGTCTCTGCCTTCCTTGTGCTGGGATTAAAGGCATGCATGCATCACCACGCCCCGCTGGGTTTTTCTCTTATTATCTAACTTCCTGTTGTTGCTATTGGCCTTCTGTTTTATTTCATTTTCTTTAACCCTTCAGTTGCAACCCACCACAAGTGCGTCTGGAAAATGCAGTCTGTCTGTGAGCCCAGAGAGGGAAGGTGAAATTCTTGGTGAGCAGCTGTTTGTCTCTGCCCCAAAAGTTGACATTTATAGAAAGTTATGTCGAGGTTTAAATAGATAAAAAGCTAAGGCCTGCAGGGTAGCCTCAGCCATGGTCACAGAACTTAGGATATAGATGATGACTGGTCATCTGTTAAGCTGCCAAGATGTTTGGCCTAGTGCTGGGGAGGTCTTCAGGACAAGCCTAGCAAGCTTATCAATGGCATTCGGAGAGTTATCCAGAGAGTGTTCTCATTGCCTTCCTGAGACTCTCTGTGAGGTGCTGGCGTTCTTCCAACTGCAGATTGAGCACCAGCACCCAGAGTAGGATGAGGCATTTCATCATCAACCCGCACAGGTCCCCAGAGAGGGTCCCGCTGTAGACAATTCTCTTTCTCACTTTTCATGGCACATGGTGGCTCCCGAGGCTTTCCCACGTCCCTTTGATGTGTAGCCGAGTTACAATATCCGCAGCAGGTTAATTATGAAGCTGCTTCTAATCTTCTTGCTAGGCATACCATGTTAACATAGAAGGCTCCTATGAACTTCTAATTACCTAGCTCTCCACCTCTTCTTATTGCTATTTAACTACTGAGATTATACAATGTTTACACCGAACACACAGGATATGAGTTATTCTGGTACTGATAACAGCCATGTTCAGCCTGGCCTGCACAGTGTGCACGCAGTGATGTCAGCTTGCCATTGCTGCTACTACCTTGATTTCCATATTTATAATAGGCTTGCCTTACATTTCATTCCAACGGCCTTAGCATCTCACTCTTTGGTGGGATCTCCTTTTCACCCTGAAGCTGTCCTTTTCACTCTTATGTTCCCTGGACATGAAAAAAGTCCCTTCCAGCCATGCCAACTGCTTCCTCGTCTCCTAGTTTACAGAGCATGACCACATGAAGTTCAGCCAGAACACACTGAAACTAATTTTTTACTATCAGAAAACAAGGCTCTCTGAATCTCTGGCATGAGCTAACACTGTGTGCTGTGATAAAGATCTCATCTCCTGGTGAGAATTAGAAATTCTCTCCTTTAAAGAAGTGTAGTGAGAACCCACCCCCCACTCCCCCCCCCCAAAAACCAAACCAAACCAAAACAAACAAACCACCACTGCAGCCCACACTCATTTGGTTTGTAAAACATCCACACTAGCACAGGAAAAGATCAGTTCCTGGTTTGCAATGACTAGCGCCCATGTCTCCCTAGTCTCCCATAATCCACCCAGGTCAGGTGAGGAAGTGGCCTCCTACTGTATGGCTCATGGAGGCCCCGCAGGGTGTCCCTCCTAGCCAGTAAAGTGGGGGGCTAGGGTGCAGTGGGTACACAGAACTGATCCAGCACCGTTTAAGCCCTGGGTTCTGTCTCTACCACTACTGAGAATAGGCATGGGAGAGGCAGAAGAAGAGGGAACAGAAGAAGAAAAAAAGAGAAGAGAAGGAAAGGAAAAGAAAAGAAAGGCAAGCAAATCCAGCCCTCAAGCGTTCCCAAGCCCAGCAGGCCTGTGGCTCTAGACACACCCTCTAAGAGACAAAGCCCAGTGAGGGGTCCTGGAGTCATGGAGACCCATCTTTAAAGTAGGCGTTGAGATCCGCCCCCCAATGTCTCCCTTTTGCTCTTTCCCTTTGGCCACCTTGCATCCCAGCTGCTGTCCCCACAGGTCTGAAAGCAAAGGAGCCACCAGACTACGGGCTCCATCCTCAAAAACAGTGAGCTCAGACAGACCTTTCCTCTCTGTAAGTGGATGCTTTCTGACATTTGTTACAGTAACAGCCAAAATAAATTGGGAAATGTTTTGAAAAAGAAAGGAATCTACTACAGCTCTTTCTTATAAGCATTTGCAGTTCCTTTTGTTCTAGTTCATAACTGCCTGGCAGTTATTTAATCATTAGCTTTAATTGCTTGTCTTTATTTGGCTTGAGGATCTTTTAATTGTTGTTTGCTTTTGTTGTTTGCCCACTATATTGAGGCTGTTTTCTCATGGTAATAGATGATCCTTTTCTATATGATTTTTGGCTTGTGTGTGTGTGTGTGTGTGCTCTTTCTAGACAGGTTTCTCTGTGAAACCCTGGCTGTCCTGGAACTTACTCTGTAGACCAGGCTGGCCTCGAAACTTAACAGGGACTGCCTGTTCTGCTTCCCAAGTGCTGGGATTCAAGACATGCGCCATCACCGCCTGACTTCCATATGAGTTTTAATTTGTGTAATAATTCCATGGCATAGTAACATATAATTTCCTCAATTACCCTTCCAATTTGAAGTCTATTTACATGGTTTTATTTATGGTGACTCTCAAATAAACAAACTTCCTAGCTAGAAAATGCTAAGGCTCATTTGTCGCCATACAGATTACTCAAATCAAAACTCACAAGTTTGCCCACCTCCACCGCCAAATGAAATTAGTCCTCCTGCATATGCTATGGAGGAGGAGGAGGAGAACTGGGGAAGGATGCAAGTGAGGAAGCTTGAAGTCACACAATGAGTGGATAAAATCAGTGAGCATGCAAATGCCTAGCAGTCAGTGATGACCTGGAAAGGACTGTAGATTATCACATCAATATCCTGCTTGATTTTGTTAAGAAAAGGGGGGGGCAGTGAGACATTATTGGTTTATCTAATAAATGAATTATTGCTGAGGCAGAAATACTGGATGTAAAAGCCATGGTTCAGTCCTCTTGGTTTGACTAAAGCTCTCTTTAATGAGAAGATAAGAGAGCCAATCAAGAAATACAAGCACCCTTTCCTACGACGTTGTCATAACACAAAAAGGTTCAATGGTGCCTTCTTTGTGGTCTGAAATGTGTGGTAGCGATATGTCAAGCCCCACTGATCTCTGAGGTCCCACGTATCTTGAAGGAGATGTGTGATGCAGATCTTTAGAAGAAAAGGTCATCTTCAGCTGGTCTGAAAAGGCCTCTGAGAAATAGGTCTCAAACGAACTTGCCAAAGAGATTCGAGTCAACACAGAACCATTTAGCAAATGGTTGAAGGAAGCAGAGGAAGAATCTCCTGGTGGTGAGGAAGAAGATGAAGATGATTGTCTTGAGGTGGTGTATTCGAAGACTGCCAGTGTACCATAAGTTGAAACTGTGAAGTCTGACAATGTGGATGATGACATTGTGTTATGGGTCCAGGAATAGCCACACACTTAACCAGATAGACACCAGACTCAGATTGATGGAAGTTTATTGAACGCTGAAGAAAAACTGACCGGTCCAGGCCACAATCTGGACTCAGGAGCCAGACTATGACGCCGATCTGTTTTTGGTTTGGTTTGGTTTTTTTATAGGAAAAGCCGTAACCAGGTAATAACCAGGTAATCAGGTATAGGAAGCAAGGAGGGCAGCAATACATTATTTTGACTAGCTAAATGTAACCGATTTTTTCCAAGTGTGTTGTAGCTGGACAAGGCACTTTAATCTGATTGGCTGGGATTTAGAGTAGGGGAGCTCTTGGGGGCTTTCCAGTTTTCTGGGAGTAAGGAACATAGCAGTAAGGAACTCTAGCAGAACATGCATTTATTATCTATTGTTTCATTCTAAGCAGCAAGTATTGAATTATTGAATTGTATCCTGGTCTCAGGCATGTAGACCTGAGAACATGAACTTAATTTCACCCTGTAATCAAAATGGAGACTTGGAGGCAAAATAGCTTCTGATACGCTAAAGGTGACAGCAGGTGTTAACAGAGGAGCCATGGTTATTCTAAGAAATAAAGTAGGTCTCAGTGGAAGAGCTATAGTTTTGCATTTAGGCAGGTTACAACAATTGATGCCGTTTGAAAGGGAAGATGCAACGTAGCTTAACAGGGTAATGGTGCAAAGTTCTCTTCATTATCAGCCAAAAAATGCAGCATGTATACACAAGAGTGGAAAATGACTGAACATCACACTACACTTGATACCAAGAAGCCATTGTTTTGAGTGGTCTAAAATTAGGCCCAATGGGACAATCAGGGTGGCCACACAGACCAGTGAGCAGCTGTAGTTTGCTTACTGCATGTTTCTAGCGGTGCACACATTTGGGTCACATTTATACAGTTATAAGAAAATAAAGATTCCATTCTGGTCAGAAAATGCTTTTTCACATGCCTCCCACAAGAAGGTAAATCTTCTCGAAGAAGATGGCTCCTGGCCCAGTTTCAGCTACAACCGCCATGATGTCATCAGTCCTGCTTAAAGGCAGTACCCTGCAGTTTGTGACTGCTGAGGGTGACCTGTGGTTTTTGTAGCCCATTCAGCATAGGTAGGTCAGTGTCTGTCCTGGGATGGGAAGACAGTGGGAGCCTGCCATGGCAGACAGGATACCTGGCTATCAAACATCACACTTGTCCTCCTCTGCCCATCAAATCTAGTTGTCACTGGAAAGGAGCGGCAGGGACCACCCTGCTTAGATGTCAGGTTCTTATTGACTGTCAACCTGAGCACATCTAGGATCACCCCAGAGACAAACTTCAGGACACATCCATGAGGAACTTCTGTCTAGGTTAACTGAGGGACGAAAACCCACCTAACTGTGGGCAGTACCCACAGTTGTATGGGCAGGGATCCCAGACTGAATAAAGAGGAGAAACTTAGCAGCTTTCATCTTTCCTCTGTGACTGGCGATAAAGCGCTGCTTAATGTCCCTGTAGCCATGCCTTCCCTGCCGTAACTACTCCCTGAGGCTGCGAGCCAAAGTGAACCTATCCGCCCTTCTGTCCTCCCTTCCTTGCTGCCTTCCTTCCTTGCTTGCTTTTTTCCTTGCTTCCTTCCTTGTAACTTTTCTTGCATCCTTTCTTCTTTCCTTCCTTGCTTCCTTCCTTGTATCCTGCCTTCCTTCATTGCATCTTTCCTTCCTGCTTCCTTCCTTGTAGCCTTCCTTGCTTGCTTGCTTCCTTCCTTCATCGCTTTCTTCTTTCCTTACTTTCTTCCCTCCTTAGGTCAATTCTGTTAGTTGTTTTGTCACATCGCCGAGAAGTAATCACCACACCTGGGGTCTTATGTGACTACTTCTCACAGTACAGAGGGACCAGACTCTACCTGCTGCTACAGAGGAGGAGCTCACAGAACTCTGCTTTCTCCTCCTCTTTCCTCTTCTGGATAAGAGATGGGCCTAGGAAATGGCTGAGCCCCAAGAGGAAGGGTGCACAGATTCTTGAACCAGCACAAGGAAGAAAGCGAACCTGCTGCGGGCTGCGCAGGAACTGTGTGCACAGCAGGAGTGTGTGAAGCCACTAAGAAGATGGTGTTTACTCATTCTACCCAGCACGGACTTGCCTGATACAACCAAAGCTGCTTCCTCTCTGAGGCTGAGGACATAAACATTAAGAGAAGGTGCTAAGGAGATGGCACAGTCGGGGTAAAGGGCTTGTGATTAAAGCAGGGGGACAGGTACCCTAGTACCCTAATACTCTACGACCCACATAAAAAGTAGGAGCAGCATCGTGTGTCTGTAATTCCAGTTGTCGGGAGAAGAGGGTACAGAGACAGGAGGGTTCCAGGTGTCCAATGTCCTCCCTGTCTAGCCACATCAGTGAACTCAGTGATTCAGTGAAAGGCTGTCTCAAAAACTAGTATGGAGTAGCCAGGAGATGGTAGTGCACACCTTTAATCCCAGCAGTCAGGAGGCAGTCAGATCTCTGTGAGTTCGAGGCCAGCCAGCCTGATCTAGAGCGCAAATTACAGGACAGCTGAGACTACACAGAGAAACCCTGTCTTGAAAAACAAAACAGAACAAAACAAAAGCAAATGTAGAGAACAGCTGAGAATTACATTCAGCATCAACCTCTGATTCTATATACACACTTTCACTTGCACACACATGCAATCACACACACACACAATACCATTGAGCCTTCATTTTATGTCCCTTAGGTAAAAGAGAGACAGAGAGAGATCAGGGCTGGTGTGATGGCTCAGTAGATAAAGACATTGGCAAACAAGCCTGAAGATCTGAGTCCCGGCCCCGGAACCCACATGCTGGAAGGAGAGAACCAACTCCTGCAAGCCAACCTCTGACCTCCACGTCACATAAATAAATAAGTGGAAGTTTAAAAGCATCTTTAAAGAAAGAGCATCAGGCCAGAGCTGATGGCAGGGCTACCCCATCCGCTGGAAGGTGAGGCTGAGTGTTTGTTACATGAGAACTGATCAGGGAAATCCATCCAGGGGAGATCCAGCCTCCCCACTCGGGGAGCCCACTGCCAGATTTCCATCTGAGATTACGTGTGAGTTCACCACACTCCGAGAACACTGGGAACGCGATGTGATGCAGCTGTTAAGATTGGAGCCTTCGAGGGAACTATGTTCGGAACCTGGCTTGACCGGTGATTGGCATAGGACTACATTTCCGAAAACAGTAGCCAAGATGAAAGCTGTGTAACCAACCAGAGCAGGACCGTTCTCTGCATGGGGTACCAGAGGCCGTGCTCACACACTGCTACCGTGCCTCAGCTGGGGGCATATTTCTGTGCCAGTACCAAACACCTTGTCTGCTAGTCACACCCTGTAGTCTCTCCTTTTCCCTCGCCCTCTCTTTCCTCCTCCCCATCTCTTTTTTATTTGAGGCAGACTGACTGGCCTAGGACTCCTCACATAGCCCTGGCTAGCCTTGAACTTGCAACCCTCCTGCCTCAGCCCCACCCCACCCCTATACTGGAATTACAGGTCTATAGTGCCACACCACATCACATCTGGCTTCAGCAACCATTCCTACCGTCTCCTCCAGAGAGGGTGGGTCAAGTGTAGGTCCCTGGGGAAAAGAAGCCAAGACAAAATTAGAAGTGGTAGAGATGTTTAAGGAAAATATCCATGAGAGACGTGTGGCAAAAGTGAGAACGGGAGGCCAGGGGGTAGGAGGTAAGGGTGGGCTGGGGCTCCAACCACAACACTGAACAGACTGAATGAAGGAAAGGCAGGTAGGAAGAGCCTCTGGCCTTCCTGGCCTCTGACGGTTCTCTGCAAGGCAGTGCAGAAGAGGAACGGCTTTGCTCTGGGAGGAAGCCTCTGTGCCCTTTCACTGAGAGGCACCTTCCAGGCAGAGGAGACCCATGGTGAGCCTGAAGTGGGAGCCAGAGGCTGTCTGTGAATGTGAGTCCTGTGTATGCCTTGAAGGCTCATCAAGGGCACACTGAATGATGGGTATCCAGATAGCTCCCTAGAGAGTGACTGCATAAGGCACACACAGAGACCAAGTTACTTGACTACATACTTACTTAACAAAGATTCGGGATATGGGACATTTCAAAATGCATCTCTCTTGAATCAATATCAAAAGTGTTTTTGGTTTCTATGTTTCTCGGTTTTCAGTATAAATTATTTCAGATACAAATTGCAGACCCAACAGAAGCCTTTAAGAACACAGCCGAAGGTGATGGTGGCACACGCCTTTAATCCTAGCACTTGGGAGGTAGGGTAGGTGGATCTCTGTCAGTTAGGGGCCAGCCTGGTCTACAAAGTGAATCCAGGACAGCCAGGGCTACACCGAGAAACCTTGTCTCAAAAAAAAAAAAAAAAAAAAAAAGAAGGAAAAAGAAAGAAAAGAAAGAAAGAAAAAAAAAAGGCAGCCAAACAACTCCCAAATACTCTTTGGTACTAAGATGAGAACGTATCTGTTCCCAGCAGCAAGACACAGGGGTTAAACGAACTGCTGTTGGGACATTGCTGTCTGAGTCATGAACTAAGAAAGGAGCCTTTCTGAACTGTTCCTCTTGTGAGCATCGTTCGGGTATGCAGTCATTCTAGTGACTGCACACACATGGCCAGCACAGACAGTGTCTATGAACCCACTGTAGGCTGCTCGGTGAAGCTCTGAGTCAGGTTTTCCAACATTTACTTTCTTTTTTATTTTTACCACAACGCTAAGATAAAAAAAAAAAGAAAGAAAACATTTCAAATGCTGGCCTGTGATCTTTCTAGTGATGAGTTACATGCTTTATTTTAGTCATCAAGATTTTACAGAAAACAGTGCTATATATGCAACCTACACTCATAATGAAACTTATGCACTCTTACTGAAAACCAACTGAAATAAGTAAAGCTTTATAATGCACATCTTTAGTCGTAGCATTCGAGATGCTGAGGCAGGAAGATCATGAGCTCAAAGCCAGTGTGGAATACATAGTGAATTCTAGGCTCGCTTCAGCTACACAGTGAGATTGTTTTCTCCAAAATAGATAGATTGTTAGATAGATGGATATTTATTCCACTGAGGCTAGAGAGGTGGTTCAGCAGTTGGGAGTACTGACTACTATTCCAAAGGACCTGGGTTCAATTCCCAGCACCGACATGGCAGCTCACAACTGCCTGTAGTTCCAGTTCTGGGAATCCAATACCCTCAAACAAACATGCATGCAGGCAAAACCCCAAAACACATAAAATAAAAATAAATAAATCATTAAAAAATTTTTTTTCTTGCTACAGTTCACTTCCAGCACCCACATCAAAAGGCCCACAACCACCTGCTAACTCCAGCTTCCGGTGATCTGAGGCCCTCTTCTGGACTCATATGGGATATACACTCACAGTGCACATACCCACACACAAATACACATCTACAAACATAATTTTAGAAATAAATCTTCAAGATAAGTTTGTAGTTATATTGAAGACATTTTTAAATCTTGCAGAGAGAAAAATCACCACAGCCAATGTTACTTTCAGGACCTGCTCTGGACAGGTTCCTGCCTGCAGCATCGGGTTTTGGTAGCACCTTTCCCTGACCTGTCCTTTCTCATCTTCATTCCCATTCTCCAGAGACAACCAGCTCCTGGGTTGTTCCTTTGATGTTTAATTCCATAGCCACCTTTTCTTGAATTATAAATTTCTTGAAATTATTGATTTTTTTGTTATATGAGAGCTTAAAGCCTGACTCTTTTATTAATTGCCCTTACATACACATGTAAGTGGAGCACATACTTTTTCCCGTTTAGTATAGTTGTTCAATTGTTACACAAAAACGCTTTTATGACATTCTGAAATTAAAATCAGCGATACGTTATTATATTAAACATGTGTCCCTATTGATGTGGAGATGGCTTACAGTTCCCACACTGGATCTTGACTCTCTTATACCAACAATATCATACCAACAATATTCTGAAAAGGACGCACAGGAGATCAAGCATGCTTGCTGGCTTGTTTTAACTTTATGGGTCTGCAAATGTCAACATCTTGCCATATGATTTTAAGCACACTCCGTTCAGACTGATAAATTACTGGACAAGGAAAGCCCCTTTCACAATCATTCATTGCCAGATTTGGCTAAGTGTCCAAGAACGAATTCCTCTAGTAATTCCATCTCCCAGGGATCTGACACCCTCTTCTGGACTCTGTGAGTGGTTGCAATTTCATATGCAAATAACCACGCACTGTTATACACACTCATATTTAAGATAGACTCTTTAAAGAAAGCATCATGAGTCTACTATGAGTTGAGTATAAAGTGCATATAAAGTTTGGGGGTAGCATACCTGAGCTCATAGCATACTTCTCTGACACTGATCTCTCAGACATTGGGCAACCTTGTTCATTCTTTTCACCAGCATATGAACCTCCATAGTTCAATAAACAGGTTTTTTAATTTAATTACAATTTATTCACTTTGTATCCCAGCCATAGACCCCTCCCTCATCTCCTCCCAATCCCATCCTCCCTCCCTCTATTCCTCCCATGCCCCTCTCCAAGTCCATTGATAGGGGAGGTCCTCCTCCCCTTCCCTCTGACCCTAGCCTATTAAGTATCATCAGGACTGGCTGCATTGTCTTCCTCTGTGGCCTGGTAAGGCTATTCCCCCATCAGGGGTGGAGTGGTCAAAGAGCCAGCCACTGAGCCATGTGTGTCTTTCTGCTTCTGGGATACCTCACTCAGGATGATTTTTTTCTAGTTCCCACCATTTGCCTGCAAATTTCATGATAACACATGCTGAAGAGGATGTGGAGAAAGGGGAACCCTCCTCCATTGCTGTTGGGAATGTAAACTTGTACAACCACTTTGAAAATCAATCTGGCACTTTCTCAGACTATTAGGACTAGTGCTACCTCAAGATCCAGCTATACCACTCGAAGGCATATATCCAAAAGATGCTCAACAAGGACATTTGCTCAACCATGTTCATAGCAGCTTTATTTGTAATAGTCAATAAGTGTGTTAAGGGATAAGGAACACACGGCCCTTTGAGCGCTAGCACATAGTGTGAGCAGAAGCAAGAAGTGTTAACCACTAAATCAAAGAGCTATGCATACCAGAGTGTGAGATCACTTACCTCTGGGTCTGTGAGGTTTTAATGAGATGCCTACCTAACATAACAGAGAAATGGAAAGACAGTGCAGAGGGAATTTGGGAAAGAAAATGAAATCTGGT
This sequence comes from Pachyuromys duprasi, assembly GCA_028658305.1. Lineage (NCBI taxonomy): Eukaryota > Metazoa > Chordata > Mammalia > Rodentia > Muridae > Pachyuromys > Pachyuromys duprasi. The sequence continues at coordinate 34,749,085 of CM053743.1, forward strand.
TGACTGCTCAGTGAGGAAACAAAATCCAAAACAACAAAGGAAGCTAAGGAAGGGTTCTTCTTAAACTCAGAGGGTTCTGGTGATGGAGGAAGAGGGTGGGGGAAATGGAGAGGGGCTCGTGGAAGGGTGTTCCGGATGGCTGGTGGCACCTTGAAAAGGAATGACACCAGGGAAAGGTGAGTCAGCTGTTTGGAGTTTCTAAAGGAGGTTCCCCCAAGCATGTGGCTACAGCCTCCCAAAGGGTCCTTCAAAGCAAGGACAAAGAATGAAAGGGGTACCTGCCACACCATACAGGGGCAGGGGTGGCCAATGAGCCATGCCCACGTGCTGGGACTCAACAGCACCCTGGCAACTCCAAACCAGCTCTGCACGAGATCCTCCCAATGTGCTTGTGGTTTGCTAGTTCCCCTCTACCCTCACCTCTTCTCCTCTCCAGCCCCTCATTCTCTCCTCCGGTCTCATCCCTCTAACTCAGACGCAGAAAGTATCAACCAGGCAACTCTACCTACACCCTAGCTTCAGTACTGCAGGGAAGTGTGTGCTGATGCCCCAGGGGGTAGGTAACTCCTCCTGGATGGAAACAGGTTGCCCCGCTGCCCAGCATTTGATGTCACCTGAAAGCAACTGTGGTGAAATTACTGAACTAGACCATTCTCTGTGTAGAAACAAATAAGGATATTGGTGACAAATCGCTGGGCTTCCTCACGAGAGCAGAGAGCAGTGGTTTGGCTGGAAGGTAATTGAATTTTATATGATAGTCTTCAGCATGGAGGTCTTCAAGCTGACTGGGGCTGTCTGGGTTAACTGGGAACTAGGGGTGAAAAGAAGAGTCGCTCTCCTGTCAAACAGAAACCTGCATCACAGGATTCCCGAGGAAGGCTGTGTTGCTCACTTGGTAAGAACCCTTCCGTTTCTCTGGTTAGAATCCAGCCTGAGTCGGGCCCAGCCCATCATCTCAGGACATTGTCAGCAGCAATGACATCATGAGGCCCACTTTATGACCCAGCACTCCCATTGAAAGTGTGTAGGTCCTAAGTCTCTAGTTGCTAGAATGTCCCCTGGCTATGAGAAATGATTACTGAGATTAATTTGGTTCCCTGCGTCTGGCACCCAGTCTCTGAACCAAAAAAAAGAAATACAGAGGAATCAAGCAGATGGTGAACAAGAACTGAGCCCTTTGGGCATCTCTTTAGATGGTTCAGTGGACTTGAGTTTGGATCCCACCATGACCTAGGCAGCTTATTTTAAAAAATGTATTTGGGGGCTTGCTTACAGTTTCAGAGGGTGAGTCCATGACCACCATGGCAGGGAGGGCAACAGACAGGCATGGTACTGGAGAAGGAGAAGGAGCTGAGAGCTTTTGATCATTTTGATCCACAAGCACCGAGCAGAAAAAGTGAAAGACAGGGCTGGACTGAGCCCATCTCCGGTGACGTACCTCTTCTACACCCCCTAATCCTTCCAAAACAGTTCCACCAATCACCAACCAAACATCCAAACAAGTGTATAGGGGCCGTTCTGCTGTTCTCTTTCAAATCACAGTCCCCAGCACTCAAGGCAAGCTACCCTGTCGTGAAATCCTAGTGTCGGCCAAGCAGTCTGGCTGAAGGGGAGGACTCCAGGTCCAGTGAGAGGTGCTTTCTCAGAAACAAACAAAACAAAACGAAAAACAAGGAGGAGATTGGGTGTCAAGATGGCTCATCAGCTAAAGCTATTTATTTACTGTGCAAACCTGACAACCTGAGTTTGAGTCCTGGAACCAGCATGAAGGTGAGAGGAGAGGACCAACGCCACAAAATTATCCTCTGACCCCCACACAGGCTCCATGGGATACAAGCACACCCCTCCATGCACACACACACACACACACACTTAGCCCTTAATGACATCTAAAAGCTGAAAGGGAGCATGGAGCTTAGATACACAATAATGGGTATCTGAATAGCTGAGTTCAACAGTAGGGCCAACACCATCATTGGTCCTAGCAAATCACAGGCCCCAGCTGCTGTCTGTACCCGAAGAACTCTTGCACACCGATAAAGTAGGCTAGCCTCTCCTTCCCATTCCATCAGCTCCTCCTGGGGGAGGCCTGAGCAAGGGAAAGCTGACAGGCCAGAAGCCTTCCCGGTCAGAGGGTGCTGAGAGTTCTATGACGTCAGTAAACTAGGCGTGCACCGACTCGGGCCAGCTGCAACAGGAGGCTCATTGAAAGGGAGGGGCTCCGACTACCCCAGCAGGTCCGGCGTGGGGGTGTAACTTCTCATCGTAGCAAACCCTTCTGCTCCGCCCTTCCAGTCCTGGACAAGCTGAAGGAAGACAAAATGGTATGGAGGGGGAACCCTGGCACACTTTCCTCCAGAGAGCTCTGAGATGCAAAGCAGGCTCCGAACAGGCAAGAATGGATTTGCATAAGAGCCCAAGGCTTTTTTCTTCAGGAGAAGGAGGGTGGGGACGCAGAACTGGCTGGTGGCAACGTAGTATTTTTCCAGAAGACAATGACGTTTGGAAATATGAAGCAGATCATAACAACAAAAAAAAGCCTTTTTTTGTTTAAAAATAAATAAAGAGGAGGTGGCCCAATGACACACTTAGGCTTGTGCCCACCAGTACGTCCTTGCAATGTTAATTTAACAGTACTCACTCAGTGATAAGGACCACGGAGCAGGGCTGTGAGGAAACTGTTAGCCGTAACTGACCAGTGGAATGGTCTAGGTCAGTTAGTGACGTACACGAAGCTGGGTGAGGTGGTAGACTCCTATAATCCAGCATTTGCAAGGCTAACACAGAACCACTGGAGTCAAACCCCACAGCTTGAGAACTGCTACTTCCGAGTATGCGCCATACATAAGGTTCACAGGATTGGGTTTAAACGGTATTTTAGAAAACTTTACTAATTAGTTGCTTCATTCATCACGTGTCCCAGGCTTCTTGATGTACCCAAGGTCAAACCATTACGGGAACAAGACTACACCAGTATCTTGTCTTCTAGTTCATACTTTGGAATGTATTGGGGCAGGGGGTCGGGGGAGATCCTAATCCTGAGTTCTCTCTGTGTGTTAAGCTACCTCTCTGTTGCTGAGTCTTCATTAAAGCATTTTCCACACAGACAGAAAAAGCAGAGTACTGGATGTCCCCAAACCCTGGCATCTCCTGGGGAACAGAGGAATTGCAGTGAGCTGTGGCAACTCTCCTGTGGCATAAAAGACCCTTCTGAAATCACACGGCCATGTATTTACAGGGAGCGTCCAAAAAGAAGAGATTTTAACCACAATAGGTTCGGGTGGCAACTTCCCTTCACATACCCTCATGTCAAGGTCATTAGAGTAATTGCATACAGTTTTGGGATTCTGAGAAGATGAAATTAATTAAAGAATGCTTTAACTGTAATTTGGAAATTTGGAAGGGGGAGGTATGAAGCAGGTTAGAAGCCACAAATATTATTTCTCATCATTTTACTAAAGAGCTGAGGTTCTTAAAATAAATAAATAAATAAATAAAAACAGTGTGGCATGAAGCAAAATGATTCTATGAAGAATTAAGGCATAAGCAATTAGAAGAAATTAGTCTGACGTTAAGAAACAAATTATAAATGAAATTTTTCAGATAGTATCAAATGCGATAATTAACCAGGAAGAAAATAAATTTTAAGTAGAGATAACAAATAGATTTTTTGACTGTTTGGTGATCCCATTAATGCAGAAACATGAATCGTCACAGTGCTGAGAGGATATTTCAGTTTCATGCTAATTGTAAATGGATCTGTGGGGGAAAGATGCTTGCCACTGAGCCTGACGACTCAGAGCCCACTGGGTGGAAGGAGAGAACTGACTCCCCCTAGCCATCCCTCCGACCTCCTCGGGCATTCCATGACATGTGTCCACACACATGCATGTCCTGCTTCCCCCAAATTAAAATAAATAAATGTAACTATTTTTTTAAAAAATATTGCATAAATTTGATATAATAGGCATTGGCCTGGGATGGATAAAAGCATCTGTTTCAATGTTCAAGGTTAGTTACTGCACAAGAAGACTAAGTAATATCCTGGAGTCATACATGAAGGAGAGCCGTGTTCCCAAATTTGACCAATCAATGAACTATTAATCTGGGGGAAGGTTCTTTTCAACTCTAAGTGGCAAACAAGTGTTGGTGAATAAGGACAGAAGAAAATATAAATTGACTGACTTCCTATTCTTGCTATTAAAAAAAACATTGACGTATCCTTTTTAAAGATTTATTTTATTTTTAATTATGTGGGTATGTGTGCATGCGGGTGCCTGAAGTGCCAGCAGAGGGCGCCATCTAACCTACTGGAGCTGCGGTTTCAGACAATTAAGAGAGTCCAACATGGGTCAAGGGAACTGAGTCATCTCTCCAGCCCACGTATCACCTTTAAATGAACTCTTAATATGGGGTAAAGATTGGTAAAAGAGGTCTTGCAAGGCTGTTAATTATTTTAAATGGCCTTTCTGTGTGAGCTGTTTGCCATCAGGCTTTGGAAATGTATAAAGTACTGTCGTTCCTTTTCTTGTTCTAAAATGTTTCTCCACACCTGGCTTTTATATTTGCAAGTGTAAGCGTGTGTATGTGCGTGTGTGTTTAGTTTTAAAGGGGATCCTTAGAACGGAGTCAGCCACAGGTTCCACAAAGCCTGGGCCCGCCTCGAGGTATCAGCCACACATCTCCTTAATAGGCGATGTGGTCTCCGGGACCTAAACTGTACTGAATGCTTGCCAGCAGGTGGCGGTGTGGTATAGCAAGTACAAATAACAGCCAGCATTTGCAGTGGAAAACATCAACGTGAAAGACTGTTTTTATGTATCTATTTATATCTGAGACAGGGTTCTTCTATGGAGTTCTGGTTGTTCTAGAACTCACCATATAGACCAGGCTCAACTCCAACTCCCAGAGATTCTCCTGCCTCTGCCTCCCAAGTGCTAAGATCAAAGGCATGTGCCACTACACCCAGTGAAAGGTTATTTTTTAGTATTGCCTTGTAACAAATGTTTCATTTGCCTTTGGATATATTTTAGAAATAATGTGAGTCATGCCTACAACTCCTTTGTACAGTTACAATACATGCTTTGCTATGGAGTTGTATGATAGTAAAGGGGGGTCTAAAATGAATATTCTGTCCTGTTAGTGTTCATGAGAGGCCACAGTGCTTGCATCTAAGGGTAGCTGGTTCTAATTTCAAAAGCAAATACTCATCTGCAGAATCTGCCACATACAAAACTAAGGGCATGTCCTGCTGAGGAAAAGCCAAAGCCATTAGAATTGTGACATAGGTCATTCCCAGGTAACAACCCCAGAGTCTTCTTAACATGAATGCCCAGGAATACGGAATAAGTGTCCGTGTCCACGGGTCTGGCTCTGTGCTGGCCTGTGTCCCATGTTCCTTGCAACTGTACTGACCCAGCTAATGCTCACCAGTGATACCGTGAGGTAACACTGTTTCCTGCCTTGTGCAGATGAAGAAAGTGGGTCACGGGCTCTTATGTAACTTACTGGTATTGTTTAGATACTAAATGTCCCTCAAAGGTCAGTGTGGTTAAAAAGCCAGATCATGGCACTGTTGGGAAGAAATAAAGTTACTAGCTTGTGTTGTTTAAGGGCATGGTGAAGGGAGTGCTCTCTCTCTCTCTCTCTCTTTCTCTCTCTCTGCCATTCCCTGTCCCTCCACACCCATCTTCACTCTCTTCTGCCACAGCATCCTGCCTCACCACAAGCTCAGAATCAACAAGCTTGGGCTGGTGAGAGCAGAAAGTAAAGTGCTTGCTATGAAAGTGTGAGGACACAAGTTCAAATCCCCAGCACCCAAGTTAAAAAAGAAAGCTGGGCATAGCCCTGAATGCTTATACCCCCTGTACTGGAAAGCAAGAGACAGGATGATCTGAAGGCTTCCGAGTTGCTGCAAAACCTTGTCTCCAAAAAGTGCACACACCACACACACACACACACACCCCAGACCAACCAGTCATGGACTGAAACAAACAACAAATCAAACAAACCCGTGAGGCAAAAATAGACCTTTTCTTTATGGAAGCTGCTTATTTTAGATGTCTGTCACACGGCTGGAAACCTGAAGTCACAGTGTCAGGGACATAGCCAAGCTCAGCAGTCTGTCACATAGCTGTTGAGCTATTCTTCCTTCTGCTACAAACCCAGTCTGCTTTGCTTCCCTCACAGGAAGAGCATCCCTCTAAAATAATCACCAGGCTGTCCCGAAGAATAAAAGGTTTGCAACAGTCTAATCTTTAAACAAGAGAGGAAAGATAGGGCTGTTTTCTCTGACCCCACCATGAAGAATGCTACACTGCCCCAGAGAGAGAGCTCTGCTTCCACCTTCCAGAGGTAGATCAGGACAGCAGCGGGGGGTGGGGGGGTGGAGGGCTGTCTTGGGGAGGCCTGCAGGAGCCTCCCATGAGCCCTCTCAAGACCTCACCTCTCTTGCATGGGATTTAGAGTGCTTCTCCCTCCCAAGTCTTCATCCTTCTTCTTCAGACACTCCTGTCTCTTGTCTCTCTCCTCCCTCTCCTCCTCGAGCTCACTCCTCCCTCATTCTCATCTTTCTAGCCTCAGCTGTTCCCCGGAGCCTGGACAGTCCAGCCCTGTGTTGTTCTAGTCTTTCTTCTTTGCTCAGCTCACCTTCCCTGCACTTCATCATGCATCTCTCTCTCTCTTTGATGTCTTCACTTTCTAAGTCCAAAATCTCTCCTACTCACCAACTGCATTCCCTTTTGGATTTGCCCATTTTGGTGATGGCGGTGCCGGGCACCAAAGCTGAAAAGCACTGCACCATCTACACCCCCAGCCCTTTCCCTGGAAACCGTGTTGTCAGGAAGGGGTGAGAACGTTTCTCCCACCGTTCCCAGCCTTGCCGGGTCAGTTGTATTCACTGCCAGTCTCCAAAGTCAACCTCACACTAGCCCTGTACACCTTCTTTTGTCTTCCAGCCTTTCATTCCCACTGCTCTTCCTGGCCCCAAATCCCTCAACATCCATTATGCTTTGCCTCCTAAAACACAGTTTCTGACTCTAAGATCTTAGGAGGTCTCTGCGGGTATGTACTTTGTTCTGGCAATGATGTCATTTAAGGACACCGAAGCCTTTATTGCTCCTACCTCTAGTGCCCACTCTCTTCCTTCGCTCAGACTCTGAATGCTTTGGCCACACAGGGGCACTTTTGTCCACAGTAGAGAGAACGTAAGCTTCTTTGTGACTGGACCTAGGGATCTGTAGCTTACTCTGCCAACCACTGTTTAATCTCCGGGCACCTTGCTCCCTTGACCTGTGGAATGGCTACAACATCCTTTCCTGAGGGAAGATTAGTCACCAAACAGATATTTAGGGAGCCTCTGCTAACGCTTGGAGCTTTGCTCCCAGGACTAGATCCTTTGTGCCAACTTCTCCACACCTCCTTCCCCTCACCTTTCCAATGCAGCTCCTTCTACTTTAGCAAAGCAACACTCTCTCCAGAACAAGCCTTCAAAGGAGGTTGAGAAGGTAGTGGTGACATTACAGAAGCCTCCCCAGCCCCCAAGGCCAGGCTCAGCACTTTCACATTCAGTACTCAGTACTCTGTACACAGTGCTCATTGCTCGATGTATAGAACTACTTTTTTTTTTTTAACCTTCCTGCTGGATCTGTTTCCTCTTGTGGAGTGAAATATTGTCAAAGTAGAAGAGTAGCTGAGAGGGCTGAGGCAGGGGAATCCTGAGTTCCATGCTAGCCTGGGCTACACAGAGAGATTCTGTCAAAGAGAGGGTAGTAGTGTCTTGCATATCTTTGCACTGTAGGCATCTCATTGTGTGCATAATCCACTGAAGAGAACGACAAGTCTGTTTACCTGCTCTTACCAAGACTCTCTGACTCTTAACATAATTACTAGAAATTATTAATGTGCTTTGTGTTGAAATGTCCTGGGCATTTTCATATTATGCTGAGTAATTGCTTACCATGATACAATGAAACCTTTTAAACTCCATTCTGTTCAAGAGAAGGTAGCTTTGAAACCCATTCTTAGATTTTGCAACATTTGTAAGGAAATTAGTTGTTGCAGTAGCTCGATAGCAAGTAGCCATTGTCTATGCTTGTTCATTATTTTAACAAAGTTTCAAACTGAGATGGGTAGCCTCGCTAGTTTCTCCCAATTCTACATTCATTCCTGTTCCTTCTTTTCTGTCTCCCCTCACTGCAATGCAAACATCCCAAAGTCTGACATCCCGTCTGATTTACTCACTGTCCTGCTACCAAACTTAAAGCAACATTTAATACTTGTTGACTAGGGGTTGAGAGGCGACTTGGTGCCTAAGAGCAGTGACTGTTCTTCAACATGACCTGAGTTAAATTTCCAGCACCCACATGGCATCTTGCAACCATCTTTAATTACAGTTCCAGGAAAACAGATGCCTTTTTCTGGCCTCTGACAGCAGTAGGCACACACACGGTACACAGACATACATTTAGGCAAACAGGACTGGAGAGCAGGCTCAGTGGTTAAGAGCACCGGTTGTTCCTCCAGAAGTCCTGGTTCAATTCCCAGCAGCCACGCGGTGGCTCACATTTAGGCAAAAAAACCAAAACACATTCAGTAAAATAATCAGAATAAAAAATACTCGTTGACTAAATAATGAGTGATTAATTTTTAAATGTATGAGTTTATTGCTACCTGTGTGCATGCTAGAACAGGGCATCAAATCCCTGCCTAGATGGTCATGAGCCACCATGTGGCTGCTGGGAATCGAACTCAGTACCTCTGGAGGAGCAGCCAGTGTTCTTAACCACTGAGCTATCTCACCAGCCTGACATATTGTCTTTTAATGTCTAGCAGACTGTAAGTCATGATAAAGTCATGCTTACCAAGATATTTCAGTAATTGATGGAAATGTACTTTGATGGCCCAGTATTTACTCCTAGCTCCATTTGGTGACCCACCAGTGACTCATGTCACATGTCTGTTTGAGCTTCTAAGCCTCACTCTACGCTTCTGCGGCCTGCCTGGGCCCAGAGTCCACCTTCTCTTTCCTTGCTTGAAGATGCCACCTCTTCCTACTGGGAGAAGTGAGCAACCTAATATTGTCCTTCTCAGTGTCCCGTTCCTGTTCGAGCTTTCACCAGACCCAGAGTTGCTGTCTCCTCTGCCTGCACTGCACAGTCTCCCTTCTAGGATTCTCTTTCCAGCTTGTGCCTGAGTTCCTAGCACGGATACCACTTTTTCATGATGCCTTCTTGAATCTATCCTTCATACAACCTTCTTTGGCACCACCTTATGCACACTTTTTTAAGGCAATCTTAATGAAAATGAGGTAGACCATGTGCAAAGCGTGAAGGGAGGGGCTGACTGAATGTGGGCTTGCTACCATGAGGGAACATCACCCTATATACAATTGTATATATATTGCTTAAGAATGTTTCCATCCTATTTTAGAACATGACTGAAGCGGCCATGTTTTCACACCTTTATATTCCACAGGCTACCTTACAGTTCTGAGGCCAAGTCAATGTATATGTTTCAGGGTTATTTCAGAACATTCTGGTTTTATGTACTTTCACACATGTATGCATGCATGCACATGTAAACACACACACACACACCTGCCCTTCACGTAGCATCACCCCAAGGAAGCCTTCTACATTCAATCCCAGGATGAGGTCAGTTTCCCTGTGACCAGTCAGCAGATACAGACAAGAAAGCTCTGTGCTTGAGAGAGGAGGTGAGGGTGGGGTTCCTTCTGGATATTTTTTTAAGTTAGCCCAGAGGGAGGAGGGAGAAAGGATAAAAGAGTTATATGAGCTGAAATCTAGAGGAGACAGAGCAGGGTGGTCGTCATTTTCAGTCAGGCTGGAGAGAGGGTTTCCTGAAGAATACATTGTTACTGTACCCTGTCAGAGACAACACAAAACCATCTCGGCTTTCAGTGAAGGGACTGAGTGGTTGTTTTCAACCCACTCTCCAGGTCCCATGGGCACACCTTAGAAACATCACACCAAGTGAGAAGCCAGTCCCGGTCACCTTTTATCTTGAAATTCTACTCACAGTTAATGAAATGGCCAGAGCAGGCAGAGCCAGAGGAGGAAAAAGTAGACTTGGATGGCCGCTTCTAACATTCTTATTATCATACAAACTAGTGTTTGTAAAAGCCCAGTATAAAAAGTGATCAAATTATAACATATCCCTCTGTGTGGAAAGACACGTTGGTAAGAATTTGAAAAAACACAGGGAAATGATAACGAAATTGGTGTAAATGGTCCAAGAAGAAGGAAAAAGTGGTGAGTCTGATTCCAACTTCATCGAGCGTATCTTTGGGCAAGTTCAGAAACGACTAGAGGCGAATGCTCAGGGTATTACCAGAGGCAGGTAGCCCACCAGGCTAAGCAGGAATCATTTAAGGAGTACTAGTAGCAGCAAAGGACTATGTGCCTCAGTGGGTTGAGAGCTTGCCTAGCACACGTAAAGCACTAGCTAGGTTCCATCTTCAGTCCTGGAAAAATAAGTTCAAGGTCATCCATAGCTCTGTAAGGACTTACAGGGCAGTCTGAATTACATAGGACCCTGTCTCAAAATGAAAATAAATAAAAATAAAAGGTACACGCACATATATAGTAAAAAAATATATTCTTGTTCCTGTGATTGTCCCTTAGTTCTTGCTTCTCCTGCCCCAGAGGCAATCAGGCATCTGCTTGGAATGTGAGCAAGCCCACCAGGGCAGGAGACCTCCAGGACCCAATGGCTGGGAAGGTTTCCTGGGTGGGCCACTGTCCCAGGACAGAAGGAGCTAAAACATTAGAAACCCCTCCTCTCAAGCAGTTCACCCTAAAGGACCACAGCGCATGCCTTGGCTAGCATGAGGTCCACTCTGGTATGCTGGGGCCCCTTTGATCCTGGAAGGTTTTTTTCCACTTTCCTCCCTAATCCTAAAATCGCTTTAACTGGAACTTTTCGTGCGTCACCGAAGATAAAAGGCTGCAAAATGCCAGCGTCGGGTGAACTGGACGTGGAAAATTTGTTGCACTCAGCACAAGACTGGGCGCGATCTGCCACTGGCGGACTGACTGTGGGATCCGTGCTTATCTGCCTGCTAAGGTTTTCCCTCCAAACGAACTTGCTTTCTTCCTCTGAAATATGCTTCAAAAGGAAATTTTTTTTTAATTGCCCAATCATTTTTGCTTCCTTTTGTTGTTATTTGGTTTGTGATGCTGGAAATTATTTTTGGTGCCCAGAGCCTCATTTATGTAGGACAAGTGCTCTGCCACGGATGTACAACCCAGCCCATGAGCTGTTGTTACTGTGTTGTTTTATTTATTTATTTATTTATTTATTTATTTTTAGATTTGAATATAGCACCCACTTCATGTTTACAAATGTGCCCCTGTCTCCCGGGTCGTTTGAAACACCAAGCAGCCCAGTGTAAGCGAAGAAGTCTGAGCGACAACTGAATCAATCCCCTGACTCAGTTGCCATGCCCAAGGGCACACTGCCCACCTTGCTCCCCCAGTGTGCCCACGGGTGCACTCGCCATTTTCCGGCAGCTCCCTATAACCCACCCAACTTTTGATTGCTATGTGAACCTCCCTAAAATACGAATCTGGCATTTTACACTCCTGACAAACCTTTTGTTCACTGCCCGCTGCCAGGTACCTCTTCACAGAAACATGTCTAACCAAGCTCCTTTAATCTGGCATTCAAACTCTTCTGATGTGACTATAACCCATCTTTACTTTATTCGTCATTGGTTGGTTGACCACCTATCATGTGTTTTTCCCAGCGTGGTCTTCCATTTTTGCCTGGAACACGTCTTAACCCCGTCAGGCCTTGACCCCCAGAGCTAGCTGATCCCTCCCTTCCAGCCATGTCTGTTCATGCGCACGCCTTTTCTTCTCCCTCCAGCAGCACGGTTCCTATGTAGCCACCTCCAGGAACGGAGGGCTTCAGCTCAAATGCCCTGTCTTCCACAAAGCCATCCCACATCCTTGTAGTTAGGCCCCCTTGTAGCTTTGAAAACCTAACAGAGCATTAGAGAGGGTGTAAGTTACATTCATGCCTGTCTTCACACCTTTACAAAATGAGTGTGTTCCTGAAAGTGATCTTGTCTGACCAGCTTCCGCAACCCTATCTGACACCCAGCCCAATCCCTCCCATCATTTTATGATGTTTCTTGGACTTGGTATGTAAACAGTATCCTAGCAACAGCCTCCCCATTCTCCACAAGTTAGCTCCAGGAACAAGCGTGCATTGGGCTGGCTGTCGCTCATCCAGGAGTACCTATATGGGAAAGTTTTCCAAGTTGGTCCATCCCCAACCCCCCCTGCTGTGTTATTCCATACAATCACACAGGGAACCTGGGGGGATTGTTTCCAAAGACGTGTGAAGGGAAAGCACAGAGAGCTAAAAATGCGTGAATCCTTTCTGTGCCAGCTAGTGAAAATTCACACTTGGTGTAAAGGATGCCAAGAGGGAGAGTCCCCTGTAAATTAATGCAGTGCTCATGAAAGCACAGAAACATTTCCAGACGCCCCTGGCGAGATGGCGCCGCCATTCTTAGCCGGTGGTATGCCAGAGAGGCCTCGTAGAGCTTTGTGTACTTGCTTCTTGGGCTTTTAGCCATGTTCAGCTTCTATTCTTTGTATCTGATTCTCAATTTAAAGCTGTAGGACTCTGCCAGGAGAGATGTTTCAGCATGGAGGAGTGTTTGCCGAACCAGAGGACCAGTTTGTTACCCTACAGCCACGTTGGGCTCACAACCACAGCACCTCTAGCTCCTGATGCCCTCTTCTGACCTCTGGTGGTACATACACACATACACACAAGTAAAACCAATCAAAATCAACCTTAAAGAACAATACACAGCAGCTCTAACTGGGCCTCAATGAAGTGACATCACACTTACTCAGAGCTCCCTGCATGTGCGCCAGCCTCAGGGTAGAAAACTGCCCCAGAACAACATCAAGCAGAGCCATAATCCATCCCTCCCTCTTCATGTCCCCCTCTCCCTCTCTCCTTCCCTCTCTCCTTGCATTCATTTTTGTTTTGTTTTCTTGGGGAAAGTTCTCACTATGTACCACTAAGTAGCCCAGGCTGGCCTCACTTACAATCGCCCTGCCTTATCCTCCCCGGTGCTGAGATTACAGCTTTGCATCACCCTGCCCGCCAATGTCCTCATCCTTATTAAATGAAAAAGTCCTGGAAGGGAATCCCTGCGTAGCCAGCCACTGCGTCTCATTTTCCTTTAGGGCCCTGTGGCTCTAACGTCTCCCACCTCAACCTCGACAGTTTCTTAGGCTCCTTCCATAAGGGTGCGGTTTATGCGTAGACAGGAACCCTCGCCTTCCTCCTTAATGTGGGTGAAACAGAAGAGGATTTCCTAAGAGAACACAAGACGATGAAGGCACATGGTGGATGGAAAACAGGACAGGTAAGAAACAATTCTGTTCAGCATTCCTCTACACTGGGTCTTCTAGGAAGCACTTGGCAATGCCTGGGGACATCTCTGACACCCCAGAGAGGAAGTGGGGGAGGAGAAGGTGCCATGGAGAAGCATTGAGCAGAGAACTCTGTTCCCTCAGCTATGGCTTCTGCAGTCCTGAATGACCCCTGCAGCAAGAACTGTCTATTATTAACTAACAAATTATTAAGAAGTAATGGCATCGAGTCCCCGTCAGCTTATTCGGTTTCCTGCTCTGAGTCCCAGTCCTAGATTATTCCAGTTGCTATCTGAGCTCACTATACTCTGGTTCCAAGGGGTTGGTGGGGGCATCCTCTTTCTTGGTCCTCAATCCATCCTCACATGGAAGGTGATGTGTGGAGACCTCCATCCCCGAGTCTCCACTCTTCGTACCTGTGACAGAGTCCAAGAAAAAGGAGGCCAGTATGTTAGACATTTTCCTAAATGATGCTAAACAGGGATGTTTCACCTGGTTGAGGATGCATGTCACCATGCCAATGTGGAACCCACTCCTCACATGTATCTCTACAAACCACAGGGCTCACCTCACCAGGGGATAAGACAGTTCATTCTGCAGCCAAATATGAGTGACTGTAACCCAGGAATATGCATTCAGGTTGCCCCCGGTAACATGTTCCAATGTGGGGAGTGTGCACAACATTTTTATAGTTACAGAACAAGAGGACATCTTGGATCAAGGTGCCTCTCAAATGCACCGGGAGAGACATCGGCAGATCGTATAGAACAACAACATGAGGAAATCCGCTGTAGTCTTTAGATGCTTTGTGAGGTCTGATGAGTTTTCCCTTTTCAATCGGTGGCAGTTAGTGACTTGTGAATACACTTTGAGAGGTTTCACCTGAAAAAGACAGGGGTGCTAAGCTTGACACAGAGGTGGGCAATGGATGGCTAGTACAAACTCTGAAGACACCCCAAGACAATTTGGCTTTGGATCTGCATCATTTTAAATGTCTGTTGTTACAAAATTCTAATCACTCAATCAGCCTTGCAGAAACTTTAACATAAATATGGCGCTCCCCCAACTCCTTGGAACTTCAGCTCACAAATGTATCTATCTGTGGCTCTGTCTTTGTATCCAACAGCATAAATGTACCTTATATAAAAATACCTTGATAACACCCACAGAACACACGCTGTACAAGCAAGTTGTTCAGGTACAAGGAGTACCAAGCAAGGTTCAAGGAGTACCCCGCAGCAATAGCTCTAGCAGCTGAGGAACAGTGACCCAAGAGTTGTCACCCGTAGGGAAAGGAAATCTCTCACCAAGCCCCGGAGCCAGGCCTGGCTCTGTGCAGGAGATGCCACTTGAAGAAAAGGTAGAGAGGGACAACACACACACACACATACACACTCTGACAAACTAGCAATTACAGCAAACTATAGTTACTATGATCTCTGGGATTAAGTGCTTAAATATTGGGAAAATAGGGTCAGCAATGCCAGAAAACGCTCCCGCAGTCATTGGTTACCTTAAGTTGTAAAGGCAAGATTCAAATTCAGATCTGGTTTCCCCTCCTCGGAAATGCCAGGAGGCATTTCTGAAGTCCAGACACGATTGTCTTTTCTGCCCCTCAACCCCCATTAGTTAGCACAAATTCTAAGTTCCATCAAGAGCAAGGGCAGGAAGGAAAGGGAGAGGAGGAAAAAGCATTGACTCAAGACTCCTTGTGCTTCCCCAGCAAATGCATTCATTCATTCATTTACATGGGTACAAACTTACTTGAGGCATCCCAGATTGCATCTCCAGGGAGGAGTGGGAAGCCTCCTCCCGTGTGGACTCACATCTGCTCTCCTGCCGCCAGCGAAGGGCTGTATAATGCAAGGCTGGGAGATCAGAAGATAAAGATGTAAATGTCCCTAAATTATGGCCAGACTCAGACAACAGAAGGCATTCAAATGTCAGACAAGAGGGGGAAATGAGAGAATATGGAACTGAATCTGCCACCAAATATATGTTACAGGCAGTCCAGGAAAACCTCCGAAATATCCTTTACAAATGTTGTGAAAATAGGGTGGGACGGTGGCTGTGGAGAAAGCGCCTGCTGTAAGAGCGCAAAGACCTGAGTTTGAGCCCACGGATCTATGTAAAAAGGTAGGGCACGGGCTTGTAACCCCAGTTCTTGAGAGGCAGAAGCAGGAGGTTCCCAGGGCTTCATTGGCCTGATGGAATTCACAAGCTCTAACAAGGTTCAGGGGAAAACCCTGTTTCAAAATGTAAGGTGAAAAGCTGAGCAGATGGCTCAGGGGGAAAAGGCAAGTGTCACCAAGCCTGATGAACTGAGTTCCATTCCCAGGACTCACATGGTGTGAGAGCACCGACCCTGACCTTCTGAACTTGGGTGCCATGACATGTACACACACACACACACACGCACACACACACACATACCCAGCTATAAGAATGAGCAACATGCTTGTCTGTGGTACAGTCACATGGAACCCACAAGTCTGGACCCTGTTCTGAATCCTGATGACACTGGTCATGAGGATTAACCCTGCCCTGTGGACCCACTAGGCATGATGGGATGGCTCCCTATGATGGGTAAGTTTCTCCAACTCTGAGAAATTCAAAGTGAATAGAGACAAAGAAGCAAAGCAGAGGTCAAGAGCCAATAGCTTTCCATCCTCTTCAGGAATCAGCTTTGTGCTCACCAGGACCGGCTACGCGGTTAATAGTCAGGGGAGAGAAGATGGCGGATTAGAATATCAGGTAGATCAAAGTTCTACCTGTTGGAAAGGCACCATTGCCATCTGACCTGTGATTTTAAGTTGCAAAGCATAAGAAGCATTGAACAAACATTTAATCAGCGGTAAATTATTTGAGAGAACACAAAGGCGGCTGCATTTATGAGACTGGCTTGTGTATAAGCACTAGCTAAGTATTCAGGATGGCTTTGCTTTTTAGGTCATAAATTTGACTGTCAAGCATTAGAAGCACTTAAGAAAATTAAGTATATTTTATCCATAAATGAAGTTGAAAATGTTTAAGGGACTTCAATTAAATTCGTGATCAGGACCAACATTCAAGGGGATTTATTCTGTTCAGATGGGCTTATTTAATGCGTCTCTAAAGACAATGGAAGCAATGGCTCTTATTCTATCAGCCTTATAAGAAGTCTAATAAGATGTCTATGTTTATCATAACAGCCTTAAAAAATCAGTTTTTTATTTAAAAATTAAATATTCATAACTTCATATATGGCAAAGTCCTCTGTAAGTGTTTACAAATAAACAGTCCCCTCTTCAAACATTAAAAAAATCCTGATGACAGGTCATGTGACTAAGAGTGTGTGTGTGTGTGTGTGTGTGTCAGATGTCAATGATAAATGTCTTCCCCAATCTCTCTTCACTTTAGTAAGATTTTGCTTTTATTTTATGTAAACAATTGTTTTGCCTGTGTCTTAGTTACTTCTTTATTGCTGTAATAAGATACTGTGACCAAGGCAACTTCTAAAAGAAAAACTTTTAATTTGGGCCTCACGGTCATAGAGGGTTAGTGTTTGTGACTGTCATGGCAGGGAAAGGAGCAGCAGGCAGACTTGGCACTGAAGCAGTAGCTGTGCCAGAGCTTGCCAGCAGAGTCAAACAGTTCTTGAGTGGGGAGTGAGGATTAAAATTAATAAACTAACACACAACACACAGGACCTTTCCGAGAGGCTCTAGCAGTCACGACTAGCTAGCAGCCTGGCTTTATTTCAGACTCCTTTTAAGCCAGAGTAATAAAAACAGCTCAGCACAATGAGTTAAATTCACAAGGAGGTGAAACAAGAGGTGTGGCTTTGACAAGCTATCCCGCCTGCTGTCACAAAACTAAAGGTGATGGACTTGCAAATTCTTCCCTGACTCTAGAGAATGTCTGGTAAAGCCAGTCTTCCCACTGAGATTTAAATATCAAAACAGCTGCTAAAACAGAGGTTCCTGACATAGCTGTGAGCTTACATCTTGAGATATAAGCAGAGAAAGCTAACTGCAATGGCATGGGTTGCCATCAGACCCTGCCCTCAATGACACAGCTCCTCCAAGGCCACACCTCCTAATCCTTCCCAAATAGTTCCACTTACTTCAGATCAAGTATTCAAATATATGAGCCTGTGGGTGGGGGGCTACTATTCTCATTCTAACCTCTGCAGCTTGTAGGCCTGTAGATCTACCACAGTACATGTCTGGGGCCAGCAGAGGCCAGGAGAGGGCATTAGATGGCCTGGAGCTGGCCTTATAGGAGACTGTGAGTCTCTATGCAGGTGCTGAAAACTGAACCCTGGGTCCCCTGTGAGATCACCAGGCACTTTAATCAGTTCAGCCGTCTCTCCAGCCCTAGCCAGCTCACCAGCTTCTATACCTATTTTCTGAAACAGGATTCAAAGAAGGGAAGCTTTATAATGTATGGTGGTTTGGATGAGATGGCCCCCTAGGCTAATATATTTGCATACTTAGCTCCCAGTTGACTTTTGGGAAGGACTAGGAGGTGTAGCTTTATTGGAGAAGGTGTGTCACTGAAGTCAGGGTTTGGGGTTCTAAAAGCCCTTGAGAGGCCCAGTCTCTCCTCTCTTCATCCTCCTCCTTCCTCTCTCTCCCCCACTGCCTGTGGGTCAGAACGTAAAGCTCTCGGCTACTGTCTCAGAACTATGACTGCTTTCTGCCATAATGATGATGGACTGCCTTTCTGAAACTGTAAACAAGCCCCCAATTAAATGCTTTCTTTTACAACAGTTGCTTTGGTCACATTATCCCTTCACAGCAATAGAACAGTAACTAAGACCTAATGCAAGTACAACTTCAGAGTGACACTTAAAAATATATACAGTGTCTTACTATGTAGCTACAGCAGGCCTGGAACTCTCTATGTAAAGCAGGCTGGCCTTGAACTCACAGAGAGTTTGCCTTTTGTCTCCCCAGTACTGAGATTAAGTGTCAAAAAAAGAAGAAAAAAGAGAAAGAAAGAAACACAACCTATTGTTTGTATAGTCAGAATGCCTCAGACTCCAAAAGGATCACCTGATTTCCAAGGACACATTTGTCAGCCTCAGTAAACGCTTTATGGAAAAAAAAAAAAAAAAAACAGAACAGAACTGACATACACACACAATCATTGCCCCTAAAGTATATGACTGCTTTCATCATCAATTTAAAAGTGGTGGAAGAAAGGAAGGGAAGAGGGAGAGGGATGGAGAAGGGAGTGGGGAATGAGGGAGGGAAAGATAGAGACAGAGACAGAGAAGGGACAGATAGATCATTGAAAAAACCATTATTATTATTATTATTATTATTACCAATGGGTGGTGAGAAGAAACTCCCACAGCCTTGCATGTGGACACAGCAACCTCAAGCTGGTCCCCGAGTTACAGAACACACATGAGCACACAGCCTCCTCTTTCCATACAGCAGCAAACAACAAAAGTTCACGTCTTTCTGTCTCAGGGACCCATTCTTCCTGCTGGCTGCCAATATCAGCTTGATAACCATACAAGTGACTGGCGCCAGCAGCCAAGAGAGAACTGCTTGAGAGAAACGGCTTCTGTAGATGGACTTTGGCACCAAGCAGCCAGTACTGTCGCCTTCAGGGAACAACTGTTTCTAGCATAATATAAAATGCTGTAGAACGCAGAAAGGAACTATCCAATTTGCCTTATGGAACTAACATGACTGATAGCTCTCCATGACACAGCCAGAACAGAAGGAGAAAACTGGAATAGGGAGTTTCTCTGGATAAGTTTTTGGCATGACTTAGCCAGATCAAACATACAGGTGCCCTCTGACTCAGCTATTTGTTGGGGAGCACAGATCCTGGGGACATTTTCATCCCCAAAGTCCCAGTCTCTGCAGCTGGGAGCATGGTGGGCCAACATTTGCCCAAAATGCCCATTTTGCAGCAGGTAGACACCATGGGTTGGACACACAACAGAACAGACATAATTTCAAATGTGTTCTTAATAACAAAACAAGAAATAGAAAAGTATCGCTATATTCGGCCACCTGAGGTCTTCTGGTGAAGGGAGACCAGGGCTAGGCACAAGCTTGGACTAATTCTCAGACCTTTAGAAAACCATTCTTAAAATGTATACATGTTGGGAACTAGGCTTCCAAGTATAGTGGTAGCAACAGGATCAATGAACAACAGGGGATACAAAGGAGAAGGGTCTCACAGGGTCAGTCACTGACAAGGCCACAGC
The DNA here is from genome assembly GCA_028658305.1 of Pachyuromys duprasi. Taxonomy (NCBI): domain Eukaryota; kingdom Metazoa; phylum Chordata; class Mammalia; order Rodentia; family Muridae; genus Pachyuromys; species Pachyuromys duprasi. The sequence goes on from CM053743.1 coordinate 34,768,720, forward strand.
CAGAGGACCTAGTCAGAGGTCAATGAAGCAGCTGGAGATCACTAAGTAACAGCCTGAAAGTGACTAATTTCCAGTAACGATAATTTCTGTTAAAGATTGTATATGTGTCCATTTCTGTTGCTATAACAACAGAAATAGGCAATGCATAAAGAAAAGAGGATTATTTAGCACACAGCCTTTGAAGCAGAAAACCCAAGGTCAGTCAGCACTATTTTTTCAGCCTCTATTGAAGGCCTCTATGACAGATAGCATCGTGGCTTGAGTGGCTGTAAGAAGAAAGATCACATGGCCTAAGAGTCCAGTGCCTTCTTTTCTAACAACTCACTCTGACAGGAACACAGAGGGCCTAAGGAAAACCACCTTAATTTATTCTGAGGACAAAGATACCCAGTAACCTAATGTCCTTGGGGGACAAGACACATCCAACCATAGCAATCAGGGGATGTCAGCTTGGGTGATAGAAAAGGAAGCGATCTTGAGCTACTCAGTTAACTTCAGAAATTCATCTTCAGAGAACATCACTGTCAATCACACTGTCATCTTTCAGGCAAGCCTCAGCTAGCGTGATTCTAAATTATAGGTAGGGGGGACTTAAAAACTTTGCTCCCATATTTGAAAAGCAGAGTAAGTCAATACCCCCAACAGCCAGTTTGAAGCAGTGTTATAAATAGAAAATAGCCCTTTCCACAAGGATCCCTCTAGCCCTATCTTGTGTTCTCAAGACACAACAATAGTCAAGTGCATGTCTGTACTTGACCAATGGTCTTTGCTTCAATATTCCTTTTATGGCTCATTCTGGCCAGCTGTTAAGAACAAGTCAGGAATTATCTATCTGCACAGAATGGGAGATGGGTAATTATATCTGGCAATAAAGGTGAGAAATAGCCAGTAGTTAGACTTGGAGAGCTATTTCTGTAGCCTCAAACTACAGGATCTGTGTGACACATTCAGGTCACTTGTGAATAGGCAGCAGAGGGAGAAAGATTCATTCCCAAAGTGGAAGTCCAGGAAGACACATGCTCAAAGCCAGTCCTGACGTGAGTCAGTGCCCATCAAACACCCAACCAGTGTCCATCACGTTCCTTCGCCTCCCTGGGATTCTAAATAGATACTTCCTAAGTTTTTAGCTCCAGTTTCTCCTTATAAGAGGTGCAAAATTCATTTATTACTTGGAAACAACAACAAAAATCAAACAAAAGACCTCCTAGATGCTGTCACAGGGTTTGTATTAAACAAGACTGTGATGCCCATGAGAAGTTGTTAGGGATGCAGATGTCCCCACCTCAGGACCAGTCATTCGGATGCTATTGGGTGCAACAGGCAATGTGATTGCCCCCAAGAGAGTCCAGTGGGCTCCAAAATGTGACTGTCTGTTACCATGACCAGTTATTGGGGTGGGAAGAGGGACTGAAAAGAGCAGCAGAGCCCAGGAGATGGCTATTTAAGTAAAAACACTTGCCACACCAGCCTGATGTCCTGATTTTGGTCCCCATGACCCAAACAGGGGAAGGAGAGACCAATTCCCACAAGGCCTCTAACCTCCACATACATGCCATGTCATTTACATACACACACACAAACATAAACATGCACACAAAATAAATAAAATGTAATCAAAATAATAATTTAAAAACTTTTGCATAATCTTATAAGTTAATGTCCTTCATTGACTCTTATCCTGCTAAAATAAGTAATTAGACCCATATTTTATAAATTATTTTCATCTTGAGTGATCCTCATAAGAAATATTCATTAGATTTAAACTGATGTTCTTTTAGTATAGCTATCATGCAAATTATTATATCTTTAATGGGGGAACTATTGAAGTAGGGTGGTGAATAAAAGGAGAAATCAATTCCACAAATTCAACTACTTAGGCACAGTACATAAATTCAACTACTTAGGCATTATATGTAAAATAATAGAAACAAAAAATTCAGCAATATGAATTAGTACCATCCATGAGTAAATAAGTATGTGTCTACACATAATTCCATTGCACACTTCACTTTATATATGTAAACCAACGTGCCAGAAGAGGATTCAGCTAGCTACAATAAAAAATTAGAGGCTCTTCCACCTTAGAAATAAGCTCTTTCTTAAATGGTGTTTGCAGTTTTCTACCTTTGAAGTCCCAAATGCAAAAAAACATTTTTTTCTTTTGCATTTTTATTATTAATTTGGTCTCTGTGTATGAGTATTTTGCTTACATGTATGTCTGTGTATTTTGTGCATGCCTCAGGGCATTTGGGTTCTCTGGGACTGGAGTTAGAGATGCTTGTGAGCCACCACATGGATGCTGTGAATCCAACTCAGGCCTTCTGAAAGAGTAGTCGGTGCTCTTAACCACTAAGCCATCTCCAGCCCCCAAGAAAAGATGTATTTAAAAGTTTAAACTCCCAAGGCATTTTACTCTTGAACTCAACAGCTGTTGTGGTTGGCTGCATAAGATCAAGCCCATCAACATTCCAGCATGGATAGGGAAGGCTGGCGTGAGACCCCTCACTAGTTGAAGAATTGATGATAGTTTATGGCTGCTATGGAAAAGAAGGGCAGTTTTCTTTAGAGGCATGGTCCCTGGTAGGTTGTTCATGCTCCAGAGGCTGACTTCACATTCACATATAGGGAGCATTGACTGGACTCAATGGGCTATTTAAGAGAGAGGAGAGAAACAATGAAATCAAGAATGAGACATGGGAAGGGATTTGGAGGTGATGAGTGGTTACGATTTAGAGCAGTGTGCATATGCTAAAATTACCAAAGAATAAATAACAAATGTTATTTTAAATTCTTAAAAATAAAGATGTTTCAAAATCTAGGTTTCTCGAACACATTGCCCATTTATTCTGAAGGACAAAGATCCATCCTTGCTTACGCAGAGAGATGTGGAATCTTCAGAAATCCTCTCCCTTCTCAACATCTCTAAACTGCTCCTGGATTACAGGCTCAAATACCACTGCTCGGCGGGGATTTCACTTTTAGTCTGCATTCCTTAACCTCTCGAGAGTGTGTTGTCCCACAGCACTCGATGAGACCTCTACACACCAGCAGTGTGTGAACCAGCAAAGAAAGGAAACATCACAGGAAACATCACAGGACACGACTTTGACCTCTGGAAGGGTGAGGTGGATGAACACACACCTAACCTTTATTCTCAGTGTACTTTCAGATCTAAAGTCATTTCATTCAGGGCCATAAAAATCCAATTATGAGTAGATTAGCTGGCTAACTAAATTAACTTGTGATATCTTACTTTTCAAGTTGAATTTCTTTGTGTATTTATTTGCCTGGGTGTTTTCAGTGCGCGAAAGTGTTCCCATAATGTAGGGTTTCTGGTGAGATCCAACAATTTTAGCTTCTGCTAAAAGGGTTCCAAAATCTGTGAGAAAGTGGAGAGAGGCACCCTGACTTCTGCTGTCAGCAGATCCTGGGTGCGGATTAATCTTAGCAGGATCCCCCGGCAGGTGGGAATTCTTGGCTCTCTCTCCAGGCGAGGAAGACTAGGCTAAGAGGAGTCCAGTAAGTCCCTCAAATGGGAGGTGGCAAAGCAAGAGTAGCATCCTACTGCACTCCAAAGAATGCAGTCTTCTGTCGTTTAGAAGGGACCACCCCCTGAATGAAGCTGCAGAAGAGCCCGTTTTTCCGCTGCCCACACACATCATCTGGAGTGTTAAAGTGTCCCTAAGCACTCGGCACATCCTGAGTTCTTGGTGTGCCGTTCTATTTCTGGGATTCTCGGGGGGTTGGGGGAGGGGGGAAGCTCCTGAACCCAGGACTGTTTCTCAAGCCAAGGAGGGTCTGTTCGAAGAGCGTGTGCGCTGCAAACTAGTGGTATGTTAGCTCTGCTAACTAGGAATGAAAGCCCCTCACGAACACAACTCCTCCCAACAGATTAGGGCCAGGTGTCAAGATGCCCCCCATCCAGTGGTGTGACTTTAATTCCCTTCATACAGTTTGGAAATGTAGCCCAGTGATTCCAAGAGCAGGGCTGTGACAGGGCATGTGAGCACCACGGGACCTTCCTCTCCCCTCCCCCGGACACAGTGCGCGAGCCCAGAGCAGAGCCAAGCAGAGGAGCCTCAGGGATGGTTAATGGAAGAAATTCTGAGATGGGAGGATGTGCCGTGCAGGTCACCCGCTGCCATCTTTCTGGAAGAAGCCAGTCTGAACCATGAAGCCGGAAATGAGAAGCCGGAATTGAGAATCGGACTGGAGAACCAGCTGGTTGTGGAGGTGCGGGCCACGAGCTCAGGCTGTCAGGGGCTCCCGCTCCACAGGAAGTCTCAGGTGCAGGATCCCGAATATTGGCCTTTTCACCCACTTGGCTTTCTGTCTCTTGGCATCCACAAGACTTTGATAAGCACTCGTGATTACTCTTGGCAGGAACCATAGGTTCCAACCGAGTCTCCAGTAACTCTGTGCCTGATTTAGTTTACAGCTTCCCGCAATGAGCTGCTTGAATCTGACCCATATTGCCACTCATTAGAGCCACCTATTGATTCGTGAAGAAATAAAACACCCTGAAGAACAGTGTTCTTCTGATAAGGACCTTTAATGATAGTGATTAAGTGTACACAGGGAGCCCCCTGGGTGGAGACCAGCCATGGAGCTCCTGGCTAACACGTGTAAGGTTCTGGGTACACCCAGCGAGATCCCACGTTCAGAATAACAAATGGGTGCCTACGAAGGGTCTTCCCTGGGTCTTACCTCATTGCCTGGTCTCACTAATAACACCACGTATTTGCTCTTTGCTGACTCAGCAGGTGTGTTTCCGCAGCGTCCTTCAGGGCAGCACTGTGGGCATCATGTTTTGGTGTCTATGCTGTGCAGGATACTGAGCTGACCTCTACCTGTTATGTACCAGCAGTACCTCTCCCTGTCGGTGACTATCCAAAAGGTCTCCTGGCATTGCCAAACAGTCCCTAGGGGGCACACACTGTCTTCCGTTGAAAACCACGGATCCTTCTGGCCTCTACCTATTGTCCTCAAAAAGCACTTGGCAGTTCTCCATATTTAGAACTGATAACAACAAGAACACTTCTTCAGAAACTGCTAAGGTTGAGCTGCTGTGTGAGACAAGTTTTGAAAACCCATATTTAGGTACACATATGCAGAGAATGAAAGAGAGAGAATTTGTGCTAGGGTGTCTTTGGGAGTCTTTATTTCCACAGTTTCCCTGATTAGACTTTTCCACATTTTGTGACTGCCTCAATCATAATCCTGATCATAGAACAAAGGCATCAACCAAGATCTAATTCAATGGCCATCTCTCTCCCAGAATGCCTTGCCTGCCCTCGTGTCTGTTCTGTGTGCTCCAGCATTGAAACTTTCAGTGTGAGCTCATCTTCTCCAGTTCACCAGATTTAGCCAATAAAATCACGGTACAGTCAGCTGAACCAGATTTCCAATAAGCACAAATAATCATTTTCTATGCCCTAAAAGTTTCTCATAACACCTTGATGGACCCAGAAACAGAACCCAGAATCCCACACGCCATAGATTTTGTGATTTGCTTTACCTTTGACTGGAATTCCAGTCTCTGAGTCTTCTCAGCCTTAAGTCCTGATGGCTTGGATTTCACTAGAATTCTCTCCCACAGACTACTTACAAAAACAAGGATATTCCCTTGTCCAGACTTGCACCTGTGGGCAGAACTCTATGTTTCTATGTTTCTCACCATTTCAGTCAGAGTCCAGTCAGGAAAACAGAGAGCTAAAGAATTAAATATGGATATTTTCTTCATAATGCACACATTTCCAGGAGTATAAATGAAGATGGTTGGCTCTGAGCAAACTGAAAGATGTTGTAGCTGAACAAAAGTAACTCTAGATTTATAACGTATTTGATATATAAATACTTTACATATTCAATCCCTAGCCAATTTCTTTTTTTCCTTTATCTGAAAAACCTTTCAACTTCCCTTTGTTTCAAACAAAAAACCTCAGTAAGTTTCCATTGCTAGGGTATGCAGCCAGGTAAAAGTGGGAAAGTAATTCCGTGCAAGTTTACTGAACCTGAACCTGAATTTTTTTTTTTTTTTTGAGACTTCGGCATGATGGGAGGGGCAGCTTTCCTAACAGAAGAAAGGAAAATGGCCGCCTGAGTTCCTAAGGCACAGTTCTGTCCTGCTGTGCTTGTGCCTTCAGCAATAAAGACTAATGATAAAAGTTTGCAACCTTGAGTTACAGAGTCCAATTTGTGCCACCATGAATTTGCCCTCTGGTTTTTGTTTTGTTCTTTAAGATTCATTAATTTTATTTTGTTTTTATGGATGGTTTGCCTGTATGTGTGTCTGTGCAGCATGTGTGTAGAGCACCCTCAGAGGCCAGGAGTGGGCACTGGATCTTCGGGATCCAGAATTGTAGACAGCTGTGTAGCACTGTGTGGGTGCAAGGAACCAAACTCTCGTCCCATGCGAGAGCAGCCAGCGCTTTTAATTGCTGGGCCATCTCTCCAACCTCACATATGTCCTCATCATGAAGAGGATGGAACTCTGGTCGTGTCCACCCAAACCACCTGAAGTTTTCAGCCCAAGCTTCTAATTCTTATTTACCAATGTGTGCTGAGCATTCACAACACAATGTCACTAAAAAGACATTGAGATGAGATAGATGATATTTTCACATTTGTATTGACAGACAATAAAGTAATTGCACATGTTTGAGGGGAGAGCGTCATAATTTAATGTATGCATACAGTGCTTAAACTGGGAAATTATCATTTCTCTTCTTAAACATTTCTTTGTACTAGGGACCACCAAAGTCCTCTCTTCTGGTCTCCTTTTATTCAAATTTTAAAATTTCATTCATCATTATTGTGTGAGTATGTGTGTATACGATGTGTGTGTAAGAGCAGGTATGTGTGTGCGTATATGGAGATTAGACAACAGCTTTTAGGAGCTGATTCTTGCCTTTCGCCTTGGTGGGCCAGGGCCTCTCTTGCTGATTCTCCTGAGGTGCTCCTTCAAGCCAGCCGGTCCAAGAGCTTTCCGCAGATCTGTGCCCCTGCTTCCCACCTCACCGGAGGAATGCTCGATTTAAAGAGGCACACTCCAGCATCCTGATTTTCATGTGGGTTCCAGGTCATCAGGCTGCTGAGCCCTCTCACAAGCCTCTCTCATATAGTTATTTTTTTTTAACATAGGAAATGGTTATAACCATTAGAACTCAGCTGGGTGTAACTCCGTGCTGGAGCGCTTGTCTGCAGCCCCACACTGGGAGGACAATAAAGGCCCATTTCTGTGCAACTGCCTCCCCACACCCTTTCTTCTTCCTGGTAAGAGCAGACACTCTCTACCTCATGAAAGCAACTCTAAGATGACTGCTAGTTTTCCTGCCAATCACGATGGCATTGTACCACATTAGTTTATATTCAAGGCAAAATCTGCCCTGAAGGGGACACTCTCTTCATTCATGGTAGTGGATAAAAATGCAGTTGCACAGCAGAGTCTTCTGGGGAATTTAAGACATTCTGCCAGACCTCTTATCAAATCTGATTTAATCCTTACTATTTTTACCTTTTAATGTGGCTAGCAAGGAACTGGATCAGGCGTACCGGGCCTGCTCTGTGATTTTGTTGTCTGTTTGCACACATGTTATCATTTTTGCTTCATGGTTTCTTTATAGGAAATATTCTGAGGTCATTTATTTTATGGAAGTTAAATTAATTAAAACCAGAGGATATTATAGAAAAGAACTATGCTAATATCTCTGAGCGCCATTTGAAAAGCACAAAACAACAACAAGAAAAAAAAAAACAACCTGTCATCAACCCTTCTGTGTTCTGGAGTGGTCTCTAGTCTCAGGATGCTCCAGGATGTGATCGGAAAGCCACACAAAGCCATGTGACCTGCAGACGCAATGAGGTTCCCAAGTTGATCCTGTGTTTGCAGTCATGCTTACCACGGGATGCACAAACCATGCTGTGCATGCGTCTAATACAAAACAGCTTTTGTTTTAATGCAAAGCCCTTTTCGTTATTGCTGTTTCAGTGCTGAAGCCTGAACCCAGAGAGAGCCTCGAGCTCCATCTGTGAGCTGCGCCCCAGCATCTCACCTCTCTAGGGCTTCACTAGAGCAGCAAATTCAGGCATGTGGCAGAGGACCTATCTGTTCCAACATGTCACTACTATGTCTCAAATCACAATGACTTGCCCTAATCCCACAGAAGATCCTTAGCCATGAGGGCCAGAAACCAGACAGCCTGAGCCTCAGGCCAGCACGCTTTCCATGACACTATGAGGTTATACATGAGTAGACACGATGACTTCAAGACGGTGTTGAATCCTGATGTCTTCCCTCCTGCCCAGCACTGTGATGAGGGAAAAGGCTCCATCGAAGACCAGAGAGAAGAAAACAGAAGGCGGAGGCTCGGCCTTGACCATGGCAGAGGATTCCCAGTTTTCTACACACATGGGGAGTCTGCTTATCCACTGTGCTTCTAAGCAGCACATCCTGATGAAAAGGATTTCTAGATTGATTCATCAAGCATCCGCTCGAAGAGCCCCTCTAGACTTTCTCCTCCGGATGGTCAAGGGCATTTTATTCATTGTGACAGAATTATGCTGAAGCACGTAGATTATACTCAAGGACCGCATGCATGTCAGAAAGGTGTGTCTGGTGGGACAATCTGTGGGGAGTGATAAAATGTCCCTGGAAATGTGATAAGATGAATGGAATTACAGTCCGCTCCTGCAGCAGTAAAGTTCAGTCAGGGAAGCAAGCAGGCTAGGAGCATTATGGACTTATGTAAATCATGGAGGCATGCTTTAGAAGATCTAATGCTGCCGCAGAAAATCCCAAAAGCACCAGAGAAAAGTTCTGGACCTCCCTGTTGCAAATAAAACTGTCGGAGCTTGCTGGATGCTAGGTACAAAGGAGCCACAGGGACTGAGGCAGTTGCTCAGTTGGTGGAATGCTTGTCCAGCACGTCAAAGCCTTGAGTTCAATGCCAGCACTCTAGAAACTGGTCACGGTAGCATCCCCCATGATTTCGGTTTTGGTGATGTGGAAGCAGGAGAATGAGAAGCTCCAGGACATCTTCAACCACATAGTGAGTTTGAGGCCAGCTGGGGCTACACCAGACCCTGTCTCAAACAAGAAAAAAGGAGGCCATTACAATGGCAGCAGTGTAGAAAGATCTGGAAGGCTGCCAGCTCTTTGCAGTGTCCATGTGAGCAGAGTGCTCTCTCCTGTGGCAGCTCATTCATGGCAGTCTGGGTCATAGCTGACCTATGACCCAGGTAAGAGCAAAATGGAGTTGGAGGCATAATTCACTGCCTCATCCAGTGACTGTGCTAGGTATGTCATGGCTGTTCATCCTACCTCTCACCTGCAACCTCCCAAGGGTTTTCTTGGGGTAACCGTATCCCTGATCAAACGGTTCCCTTTTGGTGCTTTAAATGATTCTTCCAAAACTCATGTTGAAATTTAGTTATGTTATTTCAATATTAAAGGTGGAAGCTCTCAGAAATATTTAGATCGTAATGGGCGCCACCATGGTGAACAATAAGGCCATTGTCATGGGAGTGGGTTGATTACTACAATTAATAAAAAATGAGCCAAGTATTAAAATGAAAATGGACTCAGCCCCTTGCACTTAGACCTTCCAGCCTCTGTAACTGTGACTCTAGTAAGCTGATATTATTTATTTACTATTTTCCCTGAGTGCGGTGTTCTATTACAGTGATAGAAAATTCACTAAGGCACTCCTGTGTGCTGTTGTAAATAAATTAAAAAAAGAATATTGGGCTATATAATATGTTTATTATTAGCACAAGGAGTATCATGGTGGTATTATTTAACCTGCTATCACAAATAATAAGACACAGACATCTGTTAGATTTTTATAATTGCCTTATTTGCTTTGGGCAGGGCAGATATTTCACCTACACTGGCTCAATAACCTCACTATCCATCTTCCATCCCATCCAATACCATCTGCTTTAATCCTCCTCATCTGGTCTACCTTCCATACATAATTCCATGATACTTGCTTATATGGACCTTTTCATACCATTTTTCATACCTTTCTCTTGGGCCACATAGTTTCTTCTTCTTCTTCTTCTTCTTCTTCTTCTTCTTCTTCTTCTTCTTCTTCTGCTTCTGCTTCTGCTTCTGCTTCTGCTTCTGCTTCTTCTTCAGACTAACCCATTGTTGCCTCCTCCTTTCTCCTCTCTTCCTGTCTGTCTGTTTCCCATGATTCTCCTATCCTCTCCAAGCCTAGGAACCTTAGCCATACCTACCGCATTCTGCCCTGACTGGGTATAGGCCCTTCAATCAATCAATCAGGTATGTCTTAGGCAGGTTTACAGAACAAGGATAGGTGTAACCAGATCTTAAGGGACAGTAACACGCATCAGACCAACCTTCAAATTCCAAATGAGCTGAGTGGGCATTGTATGGAGTCCTCAAAGCCTCCTCCCCTCCCCCGCCCCCAGACAGATAATGCATGGCTGAACACAGCGCTTTGCTAAGCACTGTGGGAAAGAGTGTAGCACCCCCAAGGCTCTGGGTCCAGGTACAGCAGGTAACTGCTGTGCTGTCTTCTAAGGATATATAGCTGCTTTTTTCAGGGCTTCTACACTGTTGAAATGGAGCTACTTTGGCTGGACCTGAACTGTGAAGGAAAGTGGAGGTTGGGAGGCAGAAAAGTACCCCTGGCTGTGCTTCTTCATGCCTTTGCCTGTGGCGGGGACCAGCTTTCCCACTAAGAGATGGAGAACTGCTTATAGAACATGGATTTGAAGATAACTCTGCCATCACTCTGGAACTATGAATCATCCTTTGGGCAGCAATATCACCATGGAGAATTTTGGCCTCAGTACTCAGCAACTGTAGGGACTTGTATATTTCTAAATTTTCGTAAAACTCTGTGTTCAAATGCACTCATTGCAACATGAACAAAACCCTGAGGACAGCTGCCTCAGTGGTCTATGGGGATCTGGTTAACTGAACGAGAAAACTGGGCGGAACTCAAAAAAGGTGATCAAGGAAGTTTGTTATGTGCCTATGGGGGGAAACTGCTGAACAAAAGAGAAAGCTGGTGGTATGAAAGAGAGGAAGGAAGATGAGAAGCAACAGAGGGAGAAAAAGAAGGGAAGAAGGAACAAGGAGGGGAGGGAAGGAAGGAGAGAGGGAGACAGAGGCAAAACAGCAAGCACAGTTTGCTAGCCTTTGCACAAGACAAGGAGGGAGATTACTACATATATTTCATTTTGCTCAAAGAAACTTTGAAAGCAAACAAGAAACCATTATGGCTGTGGTGGTTTGAAAGAGATGGCCTCCATTAGGCTCATGAGGTGGACTTTTGGGGTGAAGAATTAGGAGGTGTGGCCTGTTGGAGGAGGTGTGTCACTGGGGGTGTGCCTCAGGGTTTCAAAAGCCTGCATCAGGCTGGGTCCCTCTCTCTGACTGCTTGACATGGTCAGGATGGCAGCTCTCAGCTACTGCTCCGTGTCAAGTCCATCTGCCTGCCTCCATGTTGCCTGAGATGGTCATGGACTCACCCTCTGAAACTGTAAGCAAGCCCCCAATTAAATCCTTTCTTCTTCTTTTTTTAATAAGTTGCCTTGGTCATGGTGTCTTCACACAGAAATAAAATAGTAACTAAGATGGCAGGAATGTGCTGGGTAAGGCTGGGGATGGGAGTGCACAACTCAATGCCAGATTAATCTAGTACCTACTCTAAACAAACAAACAAACAAAAGTCTGAAAAAATGTCTTGCTGGGTGAAGACACTTACGGCCAAGCCTGACACCTTGAATGATACCAGTATTCACAAGGTAGGACAGTGCCAATTTCCAGTAGCTGTCCCTTGGTTTCTCCAATGCCTGTGCACATGTGCACACACACACACACACACACACACACAAATAAATGAGAAAAATGTAACCAAATTATGATTTAAATTTGTTTAAACTAATTCTGCTTACATTTAAACAGATGAGGAGGAGGTCAGATGTGGTCATGTCTATAATAACAGCACTCAGGAAGTAGAGGCAAGGGAATTAGGAGTTCAAGGACAGCCTGAGAAATGCAGGAAGATCTTACCCTCTACCACCACCACCACCACTAACGACAATAAAGAATGAAAGAAAGGAAGAAGGAAGGATTTTGGGAAGTATCAAATTATCGACGGCATTTGCTACTCTTTTCGTCACCCAGATGAAACACCTGGCTAACGCAGCTTGCAGGAGCTTCCAGTTTAAGGATAACAGTCCCTCGTGGTTGGAAGGCATAACAGTAGGAGGAGTCTGTGGCAGCCGAGCAGGCTCACATCTGTACGCATCAGTAAACAGAAATGGGACAGGAAGCAGGGCCAGGCTGTAAACATCAAGGCTGATTCTCCATTGTCCTAGGATCTCAGGTAGACCCCAATGCCCAAAGATTTCACAACCTCCCAAAACAGTGCACCCAGCCAGAGACCAAGGGTTCAGATACATCTGCCTATGGGTGTCATTTCATGCTCTAAGCCTACGAGTCCATGCCTGGTCTCCACAGGCTGGTGACCATTACCTAACGCCTAGAAATGAGCCGTGTTGAATGAGACTTCCTTCTTGTCTCATGTGGATCGTTACTCTGCCGGCCCTGGTCCATGGTGTCATGCTGGCGAACCCCACCTGAGTCCATGGTGTCATGCTGGCGAACATTAGTCAAGAAGAATTAGCTTTTTTTTTTTTCCTGTAAATACCATAGATACATAGCTCAGCCATCCCAGCACTGACTTCCTCAGACATCCTGAATTGCCAGGAATCCTATCACAGCCTTCTCTCAGATAATTCTTAAAGTCATGACTGCAATCCAGACCTCAGGGAAATTTGACTTCAGGGTCCCTTCACTTCCTGTAATGCAATACGTATGTACAAAGATTTTTAAAAGAGAACTCACATACCCAGAGTCCCTGGACTTGGAAATAAAGGGTTTACTCAATATAAGTGCACAGCACAGGCCCTCAAGGGGAAAGGCGGCTGGCTGCAGATTTTGCTGAGGTGCTGTCATGTTTCTCCAGGAGTGCCTTGACAAGCCGAGCAATCACGTGAAGAACTTTGACCCTACGGGACAGCAGACTTGCTCTGCCCATCCTGCTCGGTCCTCTCCCCAGACAACAAAAATCGACATCAAAAAACAAAACAAAACGCTTTAAAGTGCTCAGGACACAGCAAGCTCATCCTGTTCTCTGAGGGTTCATAATCTCTTGTGTTGCCCGCCCCCAGGCCAATTATCAGCAACCAAGTGCATCAATCCCTGAGCCACGAAGCCTTCCCATGCTGTTTGGAATCCTGTCTTATTACATGATTGAGTCTATAGTGACGGGCCAAAGAACGATTGTAACTTTTTTTTTTATGTTTTGACATACGGCCAGGTTATTAAAGGTTCAATGACTAAAATAAAAAATAAAATAAATGAACAGCATAGTCATGAAAATTATTTTTATTTTCTATGGACATGATTACTGTGGAAGGTATTAAATTGGTTATTTATCTTAATGATTTTCAATTATGAAAAACTAGTACTGTATCTTAAACTACAGAGAGTTTGGGTGGTGCAAACACTGTCTACAGGGAAATGTCAACTGCCAACCCTTATTGAGAACAACTTATTGGAGCGATAAACCAAAAACAATTCTGAATGGTGAATTGTGGGTTGGCTTCCATCTTGTTTTGTTTTGCTTTGTTGAGACAGAGTGTTCCTCTGAAGCCTGGACTGTACTTAAACTTATGATCCTCCTGCCTCAGCCTCCTGAGTGCAACGATTAGAGGCATTCGCTACCATGACAGCCTTATAAATTTCCATATAAATACAAACCGCAGCATCCTGTTACTTAGACATAGCTCAAACCTCCTGAGCGCTGATTTGTTTTGTTGTTGTTGTTTAATCCTGCATTATTACCTCATGCGCTTCTGTGTGCTCCATTGGGCTCCCTCAAGTAGGTCAGGCCGTGGTAGAGATTCTGTGGGCAAAAGAGGGCAGACTGGTTGCTAAGGACTGGAAGTCAAGCCTGTGCACTGCAGATACCAGCAGGGCTCAGATCATTTTCTTATGAAGTTGTTCTGGGTGTTCTTTTCAGTGGGATTTATGGAGATTGTTGTGGGTCTCTATAGCACAAAAGGAATTGCAGCTCAGCAGGCTTGACAAGCCCAATTGTGAAAGGTATGTTCTCTTGTTTATGAATTTTACCTAGAATGGAAGATGCTTTGAAAAGATGGAGGATCTCTCTCTCTTATTCTCTCTGTATGTTATTTGTCTATTTGTTTTAAGTAAATAGCTTCTTCAAAGACAGCCCCCCCCTTTTTTTCCTGGAAACTCCCAGATTTAGAGCCAAAAATTCTACTCCTTGGGGACTTACAATCTGTCTGAAGACCTTTTTCTTGGTAGAAAAATGAATCTGTCTGAGAGCGACCTTCTAAGCCAATAGGCTAGAACATGCCTAATCTTAGAAAGCTTCAGTCTGCCTGCTCCTCTCCCCGATGTGTCTGTTTCTTAATGTCCACAGAAGAACTTAGTGCTTTGCTTCTTTTATTATCCTCAAGTCTAGACCTGAGCCTATGAAGTGCTGGGTAGCCAAAGAATCAGTCACAGATCCAAGTTCTGATCCCACCTTATCTCATCATGGAACATTGAAAATAAACCATCTGGATCACTAAGCAAACAAATAGCAAAAATGCTAGAAAGGACACAGACAATAATAAACTGATGGAAATCAGTATGAGGTTCCTCAAAAAAACTAGAAACACATTTACCATATGACCCAGATATATAAACTCGGGTCAGCCTATCACAGAGACACTGGTACACAGGGCTTACTAAAGCACTGTGCAAAATAGAAAGTCATGGAACAAGTGTCCATCAACAGAGGAACTGACAAAGAAAATGTGGTGCATAAATTCTGGGTGGTGGTATAGCCTGTGAGCCTAGAACCTAGGAAAAAGATCTAGGGTTTTATGAGTCCAGGGTCATCCTCAGCTAGAGTGAACTGAAGGCCGGCCTGGGCTACAGACACTGTCCAAACACGAATGAAATGGGTTTTTTTAGCCATAAAAAACAAAGTAATGTCATTTGTGGGAAAAAAAAAAAAAGTGAATGCAACTGGACATGATTATATTAAGTGAACAAAGACAACTATGGTTGCTTTCATTTGTACTTTCTGTATTTGATATATTAGTAGACACATCAAAGCATATGTATATACATGACATGAAAATACAAGAAAAGCTGTCTAGGGGGACAAAGGAGGCTAATGAGAGGGGGGAGGGAGAATAAAGGGGAGGGTAAGGGTGTAAAGGATGGCCTCGGAGTACACGTCCTACTTGTGTGAAAGTGTCTTCTAACACAGTACAGTGTAGTCCTATATCTGATGCAAAAATTAAAAAAAAAAAGAATTCTGCTTGTAACATGAACTGCAGCACTCCTAATGAACTCAGGAGCCACAGCCACAAAATTGTATCTACTTTCTATTTTGTTGGTGGCAATGATAAACTGTGGACCTAAATCATTTTGTGTCTTATTTACACATATGTCTGTGTGTAAAATTTCTTGTTTTTTAACTTTTCTAAGGAGGTGAATTCCAGCCCAGTGTTCATAATAATGAAGTTGCATCTGAAGGCTCTAAACTTAGGATTATCTTCAATTCCTTGGAGTTTTTAATGGGACACTAACCAAAAAGATATATCAGTCAGAGAAAATGTGATTTGGCTTCACCAGGCCCTAAAATCTGACTTGGGGCAGGTCTCAACGTGGTGCATAGAAGAAACTCTCAAAATTGAATCCCAAGGCACAGGGCACTCCCACAGCTATTATCAACGCAAAAGAAAATCCAGACAATCACACTGTATCTACATATCTCAACTGAGCACACACTAGAGTCATACATTTTAGTAACAAAAACCTTAACAATGATTCTAGCTGACACAGTTATTACTACCCGCCAAGAACTGTTTCAGTGGCCTTATACATATATCATCTCTTGTGTCCTGAAAATTAGCCCATGTAATAGGTTCTCATCTAACCTACATAGTTTAAGAAACCGGGGCACAGAAAGAAATACTTTGCCTAAGAGCCACAGTAAAATGAGTGGCATAGTCCAGATTCCATGCACTTGTTTGTGCCAGGACTGTTTCTTCGCCTCTGACCTGTCAGAAGAAGAGAGATGGAAACAGAGAGGCAGACGAGAGATAATTTTATCTTACCTTTAGCTATGTGTAGGTGTGTATGTCCCTGTGGGAGTATGTGCACATGAAAGTAGATTCCCTTGTGGAGTCCAGTAGAGAGCACTAGATTTCTCTGGAGCTAGAGTAACAAGTAGCTTTGAGCTGCCTGACCTGGGTGCTGGGAACTTGGGTCTTCAGCAAGAACGAAAAGTGCTCTTAACCTCCAAACCATCTATCAGACCCTAGAAAAGTGGTCTTTTGAGTTAACTGGGCTAATCAACAAGTATCTAATGTGATTAGAAATTCAGTTCCTCCATGTTTTTTCTTCATGAGATAAGAGCCTCACTATGTTGGGTAAGCTAGCCTTGAACTCCTGACCATTCTACCATGGCCTCCTGAGAGCTGAGATTTCAAGCATTCATCACCACTTGAGCTTTCCAGATTTTATTCTTTTACATTCTTTTCATTTTTGATGCTGATGTGTTTGGAAATTGCAAATGTCATGGCATTCATTCCTAAATCTTTAAATAGGAAATTTGAGAGAAGAAAAGGTACAGTCTACATAATGAAAATAAATGTTACCATGCCTAAGGAGCCATGATCATGTTAATGAGTTTTATAGCACGTATGACTCAAGCCATATTCCACTTTCCAGCATTGTCCCCAGAATATCATAGCTATTTACACCAGAAAAATTAGGGTCTAAGGAGATAGTGGGTTGCATCAGATGGTTGGGTATCTTTCTTTTTTTTAAGATTTTTATTTTTATTTGTGTGTGTGTGTGTGTGCAGGTACCCCAGGATGCTGAGATCAGAACATCCTCTGGGAAAGCAGGAAGTGCTTTCAACCACGGAGCCGCATGGCCATGTCCACTCTTTAATTCTGTTACCATGAAAAGGTCACTGTTTCTATGATGTTAACTTGCTGAGAACCCAGCTTCTTTTTCAGTGATTGTCTATTGTCTTGACCATGCGCTTATCTGCACCTTGTTATCTGCCTTTCAGGTAGTCTTTTTATACCTTGTAGAAAAAAGAAAACAACACTACCTCTGCAGGGCACAATTAATCTATAAAAGAACTGATAAAAATGGACCTTACTAAAACTAGAAATGCCTTTTCTGCAAAGATACTATCAAAAGAGTGAACGGGATACAAATAGGAAGAAAAACATTTGCAAGGCACATCTGATAAAGAAACATTATTTTAAAATGTTTACCAAGCAAAGACAGGCAGATCTCTATGAAATGGGACCAGCCTGGACTGCAGAGAGTTCCAGGCCAGCCAGGGTTACATAATGAGACACTGCCTTTAAAAGAGATTGTTTTTAAAAACGCAGCAATCAAGAAAGAGAAAGAACCAAGTTGGTGCCAAGTGCTGGATGGTTAGGTGCTCTCTCAGCACATTTGGGGCCCGAGGCTCCATCTTCCACATCCTTTAAAAGGGTAAAAAGGACCACAGACCCAAATAGATGGCTCACAGAAGAACACAAACAGATGTAAAATAAGTGTGTGAAGCAGCGCCTCACCTCCCGTGTCTCGGGGGAGTCAAAAACTAAACAATGGACACATTAGGAAAGCCAAAACTCAAAACACTGGCAAAGATGCTGGCAGAGATGTGACTCAAAATGAACTCCATGCATCATGGGTAGAAATATAACAGCTCACCCACTCTGGAGTTCTCTCAACGCTCAACAGACCCAGCAGTTCTGTTCCTTGGTCTTTACCCAAAGAAAGTGAAAACTTATGCCCATATCAGAACTACACAGATGTTTATAGCACCTTAGAATTACTTAGAATTACCCCCAAGCTAGAAGAGATAAGGATGTTCTTCACCAAGCAGGTAATGAAAGACACCTGGCATTGCTCTCTGACCTCGTGTGCAAGTACATGCATGCATGTGCACAGCCACAACCATAAGCACGAGTGTACACACATGAACACATAAACACATAAAGATAGAAGGAAGGTCTGTTGTGAACAACCTGAGTTCAAGCACCAGAACCCATGCAAAATGGCCAGATTTAGTGACAGCCATCAGTCAGTAATCCCCACTAATGATTCCAATAAAAGAATAGAGAGAAGTCAAGAATGAATCCTTGGGGATATTTGAGAAAGATCAGTCAGTCAAATCTTCAAAGTAGGAAAGCAGCCTGGGGGGAGGGAGAGGAGGTCTGATAATGAGAAAGGAGAACAAACAGCAACGGGTGACTAAGGAACATTCTTCAGTCTGGAGCTAATTCACTTGAGGAACTCCTGTTTGAATAACAAGTAACTGAGACTAGACCAAAAATAACAGCTGCAGTGAAGTCCATCCCAGGAGAACCGGGGGCCACAGCAGGAGACAACTCTGTGAAACAGACTCCACCTTGCAGAGCTGAATTTCTGTTTTTGTCGCCAAGGCTTTGTGACATAAGGTGGGACTTTATGATACATGCTGTGATTGGAGAACTGGTCTAGCCACAGTGGAGGCATATCAAAGCAGGGCTTAGTTGCTCTGGCAACCAGCAATACAGGACCCATGAATCATCAGTCTGATGTGTTCCTAACTTGCAGTCATGAAAGGCTTTTGAATCTTCAAAGACCTACATGTCCCATGATGTTCAGGATAGGGACCTGCCATATAAGAAAATCTTGTTCAACTTAACCAAGTACAAAGTGTTCCCACGCTGCATTACTGAAGTGGACTTGGCAACCAAAAGGCCCTTCCAGTGTCTTATGTAGCAAATATTCTCCATCTCTGCCTTTGCTAGGACTGTGGACGTATTGCAGCTGGAGAGTATCTGTTCAGCAGGATTTTAAGAAAGGTGGTGTTTTTATGTCTTCAAAGGAATCGACATGTTAAGGGGCCCCACCCAGAAATTCAATCTCAAATACGTGACTGAGACCACAGGGAGGTATGATGGATGGGCTCACAGGGGATTGGATAGGATGATAAAGATTCTAGAAAATTTCTTCTAAAAGCAAGTCTTAGGACCAGGTAGATGACTAAGCAGGTGAAAGCACTTGCCAGCAAGGCTCACTACCTGAGTTCAGTCCCCCAGAACCCATGGAAAAGCTGTGGCAATGGGCTTCTGGTCCCAGCATTCCTATAAGGAGTTGGGAGGTCAGACTGCTAAAAGATTGAGAGGCTATGATCCTAGCGATGAGAGAGATCCTGCCTCAAAAACAAGATGGGAAAAGAAACCAATTCTTGAAAAGTTGTTCTCTGACCTCTACCCCCACCACACACACACACACACACACACACACACACACACACGGTTCACACACAATAACAAATCAAATTGTTTTTAATATTTTTAAAGGAAAAGCAGGTCTTTGCCCCAAACTTTTGCTCAGTGAGACGAATGTCCTTTACACTCTTCTGTAAGGAATCATCTCCAGAAAATCAAACTCCTTCTTCCTGCTCAAACTGAAGCCAGGTAGGAAAGAAACTCTAGGATGAGGCTTGGGGACAGACAACAGGATGTAAAGATGCCTGGATGAGGTGTAAACCTATCAGGCCATGTTATCGCCTCTGCTGGATCACGAACTCTTATCTAACACCCAGCAGCGCTTTGGGTCGCTTTGGCTTTTGCTTATCACAGACAAGGAAAACAGCTTTGGAATATTAAAGGCATTTGCTATCAGGGTGTTTCTTTCAGCTTTTGGAAGTGAGCTGAAGGAAACAATGGCTCAGCGCACAAGTAAGTTGACATGCACTCATCTTCCTATTGCAGACACGCCCCATTTGGGCCAGAGTTATGCTCTTTGGGGGCCTGTTTTGTGTCTTGCTGGAAGTTTGTGCATCAAATCCAGATGCCACTCACACAGCCAGAGACCCCTGTGAATGGCCCCAAAGTCGGCTCTGTGCTAGCAACAGGCCTGGGCTGGCAACCAGGCCAGTCCATTGGGGAGAACAGACCCCGAGTCCATCTCTGTACATAAGACATCTCACAGAAACGGGCTGATCTGAGTGTGTGAAACTTGACCTTGTTTATTCCTCAGAGAAGCAATGACTGGCTCATAAGACCCTGTGATTCATAGCACTTCTTGCAGAGCTGGGAAGATGGCAAATGGACAACCCGAACAGGGAAAACTATGGCAGGATGAAGGCTCCCTCTGCCTCTTCAAGGATGCCCACAATGCCTTGCATGCATGGGCACCCCCGAACTGCCTCTGCAGGAACAGGCCAGAGCCCCCTATCCTTCACAGAGAAAGAAGAGGTGATTCAGGGAGTCCCTACAAGTGAGAACTTGCACTTTTCATTTTTAAACTTTTTTTAAAACATTTATTTATTAGGGGAGGGGCTTGCATGCCCTAGTGTAAACATAGAGACCAGACGAGCACTTGCAAGAATCAGTTCTCGCCTTCCACTGTGTGGTTTCTAGGGATCAAACTCAGAATGGTCAGGCTGGGAGCGAGCACTTTTATCCAGCTCCCTGGTTGCCACCTGTGTTTTGCTGTAATCCATTTCCATAGTAGGTCTATGGAAGCAAGCTCTGGGCACTGTCTGGCACTCTCCCAAGCTGCTGGGCTACATTCCTCTCACCTTTGCCGCTGTACCCACCTTTCACTATGTACCAACCTGCCTCAGCCTCCCAAGGTTGCTGTGGTGTGTGGACACAAAGCACACTGTACAGATTAAGAACCAAATGCGGTCCAGATCTTGTCCACGTCGCTCCTAGGATATGACCTCATACTGCTTGTCTTTCCTGTGCCCCATTTACTTAACCATGAAGTTAGGGTACCACTGCTTCTTTCCAGGTGTGTGTGTGTGTGTTTAAGGCTCTGTAACTTTATTGTTGAGAAAAGAAGGCAGGAGGCTCTGGGGGCAGCTCGGTTGGTAGAGCAACAGCTTAGCATGCTGTTCATGGGTTCAGTCTCCAGCGACTAAGGTAATTCGTGCCTGTAACCTCAGCAGTTGGGAAGGGGAGGCAAGAGAATCAGAAGTTCCAAGTCATCTTGGGCCACACAGTGAGTTTGAGGCCAGCTTCAGGATACATGAGATCTTGCCTCAAGAAAACAAAAGAAGGAGGAAGGACAGGGGGTGGGGGTAGGGGAGAAAAACAAAGGGAGGAAAAAAAGAAAATAAGGAAGAAAAAACAAATTTCTAATAATAAATGGGCATTCTCCATCTCTCACATGCCTCGGTAAGTTCAGTGTCCCCTGCATCACTCAGGAGATCATGCCCTCGCCATGGTGAGATGGATCAGTCATCAGGGAGCTCACACGGAGAGGGAGGGAGTGGCAGAGAGTGGCCCTGATGATCCACCCCGAGGGCACAAGGGAGGGAGAGCAGGTGGTGGTGTCCAGAAGCAAGGGGCTCTGGGCCGCTGGCTCTGCCACTTCCTGGCTGTGGAGCTGAGTTATTGTCGCCTCTCACAGGACTGCAGTGGGATTCAGCTGAAAGATAACAAGAGACCAGTAGGTACTGCCATGGCTTGGCTACGACAACTTGAGGGAAACCCCTACCCAACAAGGGTTTGTGTGCTGCTTTCTCGGAGTGACAGGTGCTGGGACATGAGGCCACTCGGACAGCACTATTGTTTTCACAGGCCTGTGGTTAGTTCCTATGAGTGAGTTGTTATTTAAAAAAAAAAAAATTGCTCCTGAGGCTCATCTCTGGCTTTGTGTCTCACCATCATGAATCCTACCCCCACCCCCATCCCCTCTCATGCATATGCATGATATTAAACCTTTACCAGAGCCTGAAGTGAGGGAACTGCCCTGGCTTAAGTTTTTCTGCCTCCAAAATCATGATCTAAATCTGTTGCCACACCTGGCTCTTTCCTTTATAACATATGTAGTCTCGGGTAATGTGTTACAGCAACATAAAAGAGAGGAATGCAAGTACCTGGCACATGGTGTCTGAAAATACGCTGAGCGTTACATTTGCTAGAAATGATATGCATGGCGGGTTGGGGGAGGAGGGCTTGGCAGGCAGCCCCTGTACAATGCTTAGGTTGGGGAGGAAGGTTTAGGTTAGGAAAGGCACGGCTGAGGGCAGTCTCCAACTGGGTATTGTAAAACGCCGGTGTCTCGGAATGTTGTTCGTGACACCCCTGTGTATCTTACATTAGACCGTGGATAGATTTTCAAGAGGTGGCCTCAAGGCTGAGTCTTTACCAAGTGAAAGGAGAGTAGAGAAGGAGCCCAGGGTTGGTCCACGCTGAGAGAAAAGCAGAAAGAAGGGAATATCAGCTATTCAGCCTCCTCCTCCGAGGGCCAGAGGGCCGAATCCCACAAGCCCAGCTAATGGATCTGGAAATTGCCTGGGAACAACACAGGCCTGCAGAAGGAGTTCCCACTGGAGCCTGCCGTGATTGGCTTGGCACATTGTAAGCCAGCCACTGAGAAGCAGCTCCTCAGGCCCTGCTAAAGACTAACACGGAGGGCCGGGCCTATGTTGCTCTATTCTAACTCTTCACGAAAGCTTACTCCTTGCCGGAACTGTCCTTCAGTCTTGTCACACTTTTCTAGATTTATTTATTTATTATGTATACAATATTCTGCCTCCATGTACACCTGCACACCAGAAGAGGGCACCAGATCTCATTATAGATGGTTGTGAGCCACCATGTGGTTGCTGGGAATTGAACTCAGGACCTCTGGAAGAGCAACCAGTGCTCTTAACCTCTGAGCCATCTCCCCAGCCCAACAAGCATCATTTAAGGATGCCGGCGCTGCTCGCGTTACACAGGGTAACGCCTGCAGCTATTTAAAGCAAGTTCCTGGAATATTCTGGTGGGGAGTGGGGGTGTTAATGAGGGACACACACACACACACACACACACACACACCAACACTCACTGCAGAGAAATGGTGGAGGGTAAACTCCACCTAGGGTTTGCATGAGGTGTGAGGGAGATAGCCCATCTGCCTCAGAAGAGCACTTAGAGAGCTCGACCCAGAAGGCCACAGGACAGCAGAGGCTCCTTTCTGCCTTCTGGCAAGAGAATGTAAAATGAGCAGGCCTAGATCCACTTTAACTTCAGCGTAAACTGGGTCAAGGGAAACCGGAACTGCAGCCACTGGATTGTGAGGGGGCGGGCCCAGCGAGCGGCTGGGAAAGGGGGTCGGCTAAGACAGCAGTGCCTTTCTTTTTCTTTTAACATTTCTTATTCGTGTGTGTGTGTGTGTGTGTGTGTGTGTGTGTGTGTGTGTGTGTGTTCGAGTGCTCACGTCCGCCCACAGGCCAGAGGACGGAGTCATAGCCCTTGGAGTTGCAAGCCTAGTCCTCCTGAAGAGCAGCAAGCTCTTAACCACTGAGCAGTCCCTCCGGCTCCAGAGGGTGGTGGGAGGGAGGCGGAGACCTAATCAATCCCCCTGCTGCCAATCTCGGAGAAACAATCCTTAAATGATTAACACATCGGCCCCATAAAGTTGAGCAGGAACCTGACCCAGAAGGCCAAGGGTCACGGAGCTCCGTGAGCTCCCAAAATAGTGATTTCCAGTCTGCTGAAAGCAAGTGCAGACTTGCTTTGAAACGCCCTTGTATGTTTTTCTCAGCGGATTGTGACCCCGACAAGTGCTGTAAGAGGAAACAGCTTTGCCCTGGGATTGAAATAGAAGAGGGTCTTCTTTTCGATAGTCTGGAGGTCAGAAAACGTGAGTAGAAAAGGCCAAGGCAGGGGCTGGAGAGATGGGCCAGCCGTTAGGAGCACCTGGTGCTCTCACAGATCACAGGTTCCCAGCACCCACTCAGCAGCTCACAAGCATGTTACCCAGGTTCCAGGGTTGCCGATGCCC
>CM053743.1:34792694-34818184 GCA_028658305.1 Pachyuromys duprasi
GTACACTTACACACACTCACATATGCAGGCAGATGTTTATACGCACACATGCCAGGGTACACACACTCAGTACCTTTCCCTCACAGGCCAGTGTTAGGCAGGGGACAGCTTGGCCAGGGAAGGCTACCAGCCAGGATAGGCTGTAGTGAGTCCCTGGGGGTGGGACCCCTACCCAGCAGTCAGCAGCATGGCTCCGGCCCAGGGAGGGGGTCCAGAGAAACGGACAGTCGCCTGGCCGTGAGTGCTTTCGTCAGAAGACTGAGTCACGGGAGGACTGAGTCACGTGAAAGACAATGAGGTAGACCAGCAGTCGGGGAGAGACCGGAAAGGCGGCGGGGGGTGGGAGGGGGGGCTCCTAGAAAGTGCTAGATTCTCCCTTCCAGTGTCACCAACTGGGAAAGAGACTGCGAGTGGGGGCGGGCTGAAGTTGCGGAGTCTTGAGCTAGCGACACGCAGAGGTTCGGGGAGGAGCGAGAGAAGGAAGGAGGAGGCACGAGGGAAGAAAGGAGAGATCGCGAAGAAAGGTGAAGAGGAGAGGAGAGAAGACCTGGGGCGCAGGTTGGGGCGGTGGGCGTGCGAGGTGGGGGCGGGGGGAGCAGCGGTCTGCAGTTTCCCCGGGAGGGGTGCGGGGAAGGGGGGGTGCATCTCCGCCTCCGAAGCGCCCACCTACCCCGCACAGGTGAGCCCACAGAGGGTGGGGTGACGGAGGGAGAGGTGGCCTAGGGCAGTGTCTTTCCCTGCCGGCTTTCCTTCCCGGGGCCTGGGGGACTTGTGCAGCCGCGGGGCAGGCCCTTTGGGGCTGCGCCGCTCCGCGGGGGTCATTCTCCAACCCTTCCCTGCACGGTTCCTCTCCAAGAACCATCAACTCCTGCGACCCCAGGCTGGAGTGCAGCTGGCCTTCTCCAATGGGCCTAGCCTTGGAACACAGCTAGCTGATTCTGTGTCAACCTCCCCTCCCCCGCCACAGGCTGGGTCAGGCTGCTATTGGACCCCTAATCCAGACCTCTGTGTGTGTGTCTCTCTCTTTGTGTCTCTCTGTTTCTGTGTCTCTCTTCTCTGTGTCTCTGTCTCCCTTCCACTCTCTCTCCCTCTCTCCCCCTCATCTACTTCCCTCCCTCCCTCTCTCCTTCCCTATTCCTTCCAACCCTCCTCTGTCTCTCTGTCTCTGTCTCTGTCTCTGTCTCTGTCTCTCTCTCTCGAGAGAGAGAGAGAGAGAGAGAGAGAGAGAGAGAGAGAGAGAGAGAGCTGAGAGAGCTCTCTCGAGAGCTGTCCATTTAGTAGGAAAGTCAGTGGGGCTCAGGAGTAGGAAGGAAAATGTAGTCCACCCAGAGCATGTCCATCCTTGCCGGCCTCAGGCCATTTGATCATGGTTGATGGCTCCTTCAGTAATTCCCTGGGCTGCATTGGTCATTCCCTCACAGTCATTTCATTGACCTATGGTCTTTTTGTTTGCCCACCACTGTTCCTTTGAGTTCAATGTTCACATTTTCCAGTACCCTCTGTAGAGGAATGTGTCCCTTGCTTTAACATTCATCTCCATGATGGCAACTTTCAAATTCATCTCTCCAGCTCACCCCTAAACTGCAATTCCAGACCCAGGTTCTCAAAAAATTTGATCTTTACTGGCTAATTCCAGAGTCTACACAACCCCCTATCCCCCCCAGCACCCAATTCCAATATTTCCAAACCCAAATTTCTTCATCTTCACCCTTGCTGATGAGGTCTCGGTTTTTGTCTTTGGTTTTGGTGTTTTTTGAGACAGGGTTTCTCTGTGTAGCTGTGGTGGTCCTGGACTTGCTTTGTAGACCAAGCTGGACTCGAGCTCATGGAGATCTGCTTGCCTCCTGGCTGGTCTTTGTTTTTTTTATCTGGTCAATTTAGTCCTGACTCTCTAGACTGCCCCATCCTACCTCATCTTCTCAAAAGCTCAGGAGTTAGCATCCTTGGGGTCTGCACACCTGCCCAGCAGGACAGACCTTTATTACTCTCCTTCCTTAGCGTCCCGTTCTTGTTTTGGACCCTCTCCTAGTGAGTAACTGTTGACTTACCAGCCAGCCCCTTTAATCTGTGCTCCTTGTACAGTGAATTTATTGTGGCCTTTGTAGCCTCATCCTTGGCATATCATAGTCAGTCAGCAGACACTTGAATAGTGATTAACTTTAATAACATTTTGAGATCTTTTACAGACATAATTTATAGGCAGTAAAACATGCGCAGAGGGTGACATTTCACTCCAGTCTTAAATCAGGCCTGTCGCCATGAGTGAGTGTACACGCGTGTGTTTATGGGGTGTGTATAGGTAGGTGTGTATTGCGGAGTCATTAGAAATTGAGATTGCAGGGACTGACGAGATAGCTCAGTGATCAGGAGCACATACTGCTCTTACAGAGGGCCGAAGTTCAACTCCCAGCACCCACAGTAGGTGGCCTTCAGCCGCGTGCATGTAACTCCAGCTCCAGGGGAATTTGACCGCTCTGGCCTCCATTAACACATCACGATACTCACATAATTAAAATTTTTACATTTTTGGTTTTTTAAAGAAAGAAACTTGTAGAGATGGTAGAACAGCTCAGAGTATGAAGGCGCTTGCCACCAAGCCTGACAACGTCAGTCTGATTCCTGGTACCCACATGACATGTACATACATACACAATGCATTCCCTCATTATGCCCCCCAAAATAATTGCTTTGAAAATTGAGTTTATAGATGGCTTCGGTTAGAACTAACAACAAAATGAAAATAGTGAGTCTCCTGTTTGTGCCTTTGATATGACGGTTGGTATGAAGCCTGGTATATAAATAGTCTGACCTGGTACTGAGTCTCTTCTGCTTTCCATAGTTATCGGGTCGAGGAGGATTCAAAGCACTCACCAGGAATTGCAGAAAGGACCAAGTCATCATGGCCTCAGTGTCCACTCATGAAAACCAAGAGAAAAGCCCCCAACTGCCACCACTGGGCAAGCAGGTATGTTTTAGCTTGAGAGTCTGCCGTCTGAAGAAAAAGATTACACAAGACTAACACTAGCTTCTGTCCTTTATCAATCATCTGTGTGTGAGTGTGTGTGTGTGTGTGTGTGTGTATGTGTAGGTGTGCATGTATTCCTGTACATGGAGGCCAGGGACTGTTGTTCAGCATCTTCCTTAGTCAGTCTATAGCATTTCTAAATTTATTTACTATTTGTTTGCTTATTTGTTTATTTATCTATTTATCATGTGTGTGTTGCCCATACACACACTATGGTAAGCGTGAGGAGGTTGGAGGACAGCTTGCAGGAGTCATTTCTCTCCTTTTACCACGTGGGCTCAATGGATTGCTCTCGGGTCATCAAGCTTTTGTCGCCGATGCCTTTGCCTGCCTAGCCAGCATACCAGCATTCATTGTATGTTTTGAGGCTCTCTCATGGAACCTGGACCTCACTGATTCAGCCAGATGAGCTGGCCAGTAAGTTATAGGTGCCCCTCTGCCTCAGCTCCTCTGGTGCTGAAATTACAGACACATGCTACCACAAGCAACTTTTCCAGTGGTTCTGGGGATCCGAACTCTCTTCCTCATGCCTGTGTGACAGGTTCTTTATCAACCAAGACATCTCCTAACTTCAGACACTTTTCCTCGGCCCTCCCCTTTATCAGATGGAAAGGAGTGAGGAAGGAAAATGTGTGTGAGCTATCCTGAAAAGCCTGTTACAATTTTGTTTGCGAACTCCTCTCTTTACTGTTTCTCATTCGGAATCCAGCTTAACCCGCTCACAGCAGCGTTCAGTGACCGAGCAGGTATTCTGAGGTAGAGCAAAGCTATGAACATCTCTGACAGAATGGCACAGCCTTTTCCTCCCATTTTTGCTTCCCGGGGTTATTATCCTGAGCATACGCTGCTGAGAGCTGCTTTCGGCAGAGCAGGATTCGGAATCACTAATCAGCCATCACAGTGAGAGCACAAATACCATCGTGTTAGGAATGGGTGTTGTGGTTCAGGTCCTTGTGGATGAAAAGGAGAGCAAGTGTTTGATGGGTCACCGATCGTAGCTCCTGTTCTAGGTCGTCCACTTTTCAAGCTAAACATGGTCTTAAGGGAGTAGAGAGCATTTAAGCAACAAAGCACAAGAGAAACAACAGACAAGTGATGACAGTTCGCAAAGCGCTGCGTTTGGACACCTGAGCTGCCCCTGTGAAGTAGACAGCCATAAACATTTACGGCACTACGGAAAAAGATCTCCCAAGCCCCGACTCAGAGACTGCTTTCTGATCTTGAGTGTTGGACTCACAGAAATTATGATGGTCAGATCTGAATGTGTGTGTGTATTACCTCGTACATGTTGGGAGGTTTTCTTTATTTCTGCCGTGGCTGCAGACAGGACAAGAAACAAATACAGATACAGCTTGATTTACAGTGGAATTTTGCCTCAGTAAACCCACTGTAAGCTGAAACTCTTGTCTGTTTAATGTGCGGGTGGGAATCCTGGTGGTCCACTGCAGTCTTGCGGACACCCTTTGTGATCTTGCAGACGGCTTGAAGCTGAGTCTCCGGGCTGCCGTCCAGCATGACGGGAGAATGCGGCGCTGCTTTTCTTTAGCCTAGGGCAAGTTCAGACTTCAGTGGTTAGTGGTGCCCACTGCACGTGTCTCGCTTTCAGAACATGTGTCTTGGTTATGGTTTCTGACCAAAAGCAAGTTGGGGAGGAAAGGGTTTATTTGGCTTACACTTCCACATCACTGTCCATCATCAAAGGAATACCGGGCAGGAAAACTCAAGCACGGTAGGAACCTGGAGGCA
Source organism: Pachyuromys duprasi (assembly GCA_028658305.1). NCBI lineage: Eukaryota > Metazoa > Chordata > Mammalia > Rodentia > Muridae > Pachyuromys > Pachyuromys duprasi. Next base: position 34,797,466 of record CM053743.1, read on the forward strand.
GGAGCTGATACAGAGGCATGGAGGGCTGCTGCATATGGGCTTGACCAACATGGCTTGTTCAGTCTGCATTCTTATAGAATCCAAGCCATCAGCTCAGGGATGTTACCACACACAATGGGCCAGATCAGCCCGAATCTATGGAGGCATTTTCTTAATTGAGGTTTTCTCCTCTTGGGCAGCTTTACCTTATGTCAAGTTGACATAAAACTATCGGGTACAACATGCTAAAGTTAGATACAAACCTGGGCTGGGGAGATGGCAAAATGCTTGGGGAATTGCTGAAATGCCTGCTCCACGGCATTGGGACCAACGCCCACGGGAACATCCAGATGCAGCTCACACCAGTAACCCCAGTGCCAGGGAGGCTGAGATAGGCTCTCTGGGGCTTGCTTGCCAACCAGCTTAGCTGAGTCAGTGAGCCCCAGGTCCAACGACAGATGCTGTTTTTAAAAACAAAACAAAACACGAGAACACACACTCCCCAAGCAAGCAAACAACAACAACAAAAATCAACATGGAAAGCGGTACACACCCATTGTCAACCTCTGGCCTCCACATATCTGCATTGAAAAGAACATGTGTACTTACATATACCACACACACAGACAAATACGAACCAGTAGGTCAGGACCATCTGTATTTACCCTGGAAACAGGGAGGAGTGTTTGCTCTGAGGATCTGAAGTGTAGACAGTATGAACAGTTGTCTGCCCCACTGGTGTGCGTCGCCACGGCTGTTGATGGCTGAGTCTGACCTCTGCCTTCCTCCACTGTGCTGCGAGGAGTGCAGAGAAACGAAAGAGAGGTGCCTCGGGGTCCTTCGACCCTGTCAGTGCATTACCGGCTATCTGTGCTGCACGTGAAAATGATGCCTGGACCAGGAAGAAATACTCAAGAAATGGTGACCAGCATCCATATTAATAGCCTTAAGCAAAGAGTCTTAAAACAAACAAACAAACAAACAAAAAACACCAACAACAGTGGCAAAACCAACAAATCTGTCTCCACGAAGGATGCAACAGTGAGCTGAAGCTGAAGACCCATAGGCCAACGTGCAAGCCAGCATCGAGATCACGGTGGGCCATGGACGGCGTGGAGGAGAGCAGGAACCTGGTGCCTGCAGTGGTCAGCCTGGGAGAGCTGTGCTGTACACCCTGGTCTCTGAACTGCCCTGTCTCTCGAGCAGAAATTCCACCTTGTCTCAGTCTATGCAGCACAACAAGCTGGAAAGCAGTGGCAAGTGGCCGCTGGTCTGTGCCGGCTGCTAGAGAACAGGCAACATCCCATTCCCCTCCGGAGGAAACACGGCGGAGGCTTTCCTCATGACCTCAGTTTGTTATTGTCTAGCTTTTGTTTCTTAGTTTTACATTGGGGTAGGATCTCATCTCACTATCTCAGTTCAGGCTGGCCTTGAACTTAGGATCCTCCTGTCTCAGCCTTCCGGGAGCTCAGTTAACCCACAGTGTCTTTCTCTACAGAGCCTGTTGTTTTGCCCAAAATCAAAACTTCATATCCACAGAGGAGAGATCGCCAAGATTATCCGGGAGTGTCAAGAAGAAAGTTTCTGGAAGAGAGGTACTCTCACCCTCTGGGTCTTAATTAATAGTTTAATTATCAACAATTTGATAATAAATCATTCAAATTAATAAATTTACTAAATAAGGTCATTAATAATTGACGATTTAATAATTAATGTTGCAGCAATAGAATGCCTCCGTGTCCTATTAGAACAGAATCATGATGGCAAATGAATTTCGAGCAGGAATTTTGTGTAAGTCCCTAAAGAACTTGGGTATTTATGGATGTTTAGAGTTTGAATTCATGCTCTTCTCTTCAGGCAGAGGTAATAGCCAGTTGTCAAGCACTTTCCCCCACCCAGTAAAAACAGATTCGTGCATGACTCTTCCCTTCACAGAGAAAAGAACACAGGCCAAAAATATTATATAACATGTTCCACAGAGTAGACCTTCGTAAATTCCACCAGCAACTCAGTTTAGAAGTGGTGTCTGTCAGGTTCATCTGGACTTTAGCCCCATGCATAGGGAATAGCTCAGAAACCTTTGCTGACTGGGCTGGACCTGGCAGCGCCCCATCAATACGTCTCCCAACATTATTGTTTCCTGCTGATTTGCTTCCTCATCCCTGGATTGCCTTACATAAGACAAGGCTGTGAGCTCACGTTGTACTAAAATCCTTTTCGGTTTAAAAAAAAATTCATAATTTGACATTTGAAAGTTGTATGATGGAACCTAGGCACCCATCCCAGTACTGGGTACATTTCTGACAGAGGCCTGGCTGCGATGTCTCGGGATTCTTCTTGATACCATAAACGATCCAAAGTCTCTAATCAGCCACCTGAGAAGTTGGTATTCATCATGCATCGCTATGATTATTGATGGTGTTTCTAGCACCCCAGGTCTTTTCTGATAACCCCTGAGCCAGTGGTTTTACTGACCTGGTAGCTTCACATTTTAGTGTGGCCCATTAGTCCAACATCTGGTTTCTCGCCATGATGGGAAAGCTGGCTGCTGCTGGACACGTTTCGGTTGCTAGGAAGGGCTAAATGTTTATTGTGGCTCTTTGCTTTTGGAAGAGGCCATCTGACACATTGTGGGAGAGCTAGAAACCCTTTATGTCAGACTCAATTGCCTATACTAAAAGCTTAACTAAACACTGCATGTGCTTAGCAGGAGCAGAGAGCAGTTTTTAGCCTTCACTGTGCCTCTTCAGGCTGACATCCAACAGTGTTACGAAGTGGGATGAAAGACAAAAACCAAAACAGAAACAACAGGAAAGTGCCCTAGATCGAAACAGATTAGACAGTCAACACAATGCATAATCCTTGATCTTCCACACGGGAAAACCCTGCAGCTATGAAGGACATTCTTGAACTACTTGGGGAGATTTGAACATAGATTGTGTTTTAGTGAACATCATTTCCTCTTGAGCCTGAGTCCTCAAACACAGATTTCTTGGCTGTGCTAGTGCTGTTGTGGTTTGTTCAGGAGGAATTGGCTTATTTTGGAAGCTACCTATTTAAAATATTCAGTTATAAAGAGGGGAGGTGTTTACAAATCTCAAATGTCTCAGAAAAAAAATGACAGAGATACAAATCTAAATATAGGGATGTATCCAGAGATAAATCTGTGATTAATGAGTCTAAGAGAAGGCTCCACAGAAGCTCATGCCATTGCTTTTCAAAATTTATGTAGGATTGAAAATATCAAAATATAGCTGGGTGGTAGTGATGCACGCCGTTGATCCCAGCACTTGGAAAACAGAGGCAGGAAGCAGGAGGATCCCTGAGTTCGAGGATAGCCTAATCTATAGAGCTAGATCCAGGACAGCCAAGGCTACACAGAGAAATCCTGTCTCAAAAAACCAAAAAAAAGGAGAGAAAAATATATAGGAAAAAGAAATCAATATATATAGCTAAAAGTAACTCCCAGATTTACAACTAAGCACACACAGAGTCAGAGACCCATGTTGGATGTAACCACCAGAGTTGTATGCCTATAGAGGGTTCAGTAAACATGGATGTCAGAAATCAAGGGGAACGTGGGTTTCAGTTTAGATTAATGCTGTGAGTCAGGCTGAGCTACTGGCATGAATCCCAAGAAAATTCTCCACGTAGTTTCAAAGAAATATTTGTTGAATAGTGAAGGTCAAAGCTTGAATGAAGCTGGATATGGTGGCACACACCTTTGACCCCAACACTCAGGAGACAGAGGCTTGGATTCACTCCTTCTGCCCTATGGGCCCTGAGGGTCAGGGTCACGGTCGCCATGCTTGGGGATGTGTTTGTACTCACTGAGCAATCTTGCCTGCCCGAAGAAGCGTGTGTTAAGATGCTGATATTGAGGGGCATTTGTTTGTTTGTTTGCTTTACAGCTCTGCCTTTTTCTCTTATAAGCATGCTTGTCACCCAGGGACTTGTCCACCAAGGTAAGAGTATTTACCCATGCCTTCACTTCAGACAGCCCTTTTTTTGTGGCCTTCCCTGACATTTATTTCATTGGTTGAAGGTGGGGTTTTTTTTTTGTTTGTTTGTTTTGTTGTTATTGTTTGTTTTCGTTTCGTTTCATTTTTGCTTCATGCAGTCTTTTGCCTGTTTTTAGCTGAAGTTTCTGGCGCTGCAAAAGAGCTACTTGTATTAATTACTCGATAAAGAGAAATTGGAGTTGCAGGTGGCATTAAGATTCTTAACTGACTTTAAAATAAATTATTGTTGATTTATTGTACATCTAAAGAGGGACTTTAAATGGGGAAGGAGAGGAAAAGGCATAAGCAGAGAGAGATGGCAGTGTGAGATTTGGACTCAACATGACTGACTTTGGAGACCCAGGAAAGGGCTATGAATGAGGCAGTTACTGTTCCCGTTGTGATAACAACAAAAGCAGCTTAAGGAAGGAGGGGCTTATTTTGGTTTATCGTAGTTAAAGAAAGGATTGTGGCAGGATCATAGGGCAGCTGGTCACACGTAACTATAATCAGGAAGCAGATGGTGGGAAGGAAGTCTGGTCAGGCTATGAGTCCTCAGCACAAACCCCCAGAGACCATTTCCTCCAGTGAGGCTCCACCTCTTGCAGCCTCTACTACCTTCCAAAGAAGCTAGGGACTACATGTTCAAACACAAGAGCCTGTGGGGGTCATTTCAGTCCAACCACAGCATTGAGCTGAGGAACGTGGGGGCTAGTGCCTTCCGAAAAGAAACAGCCCATTTAAGGGTCTCAGTTACCACCTTGGCTTTGACCTCTGACCTCAAGAACTCTAAGATAACAAATTCACATTATGTTAAGCAGATGAGCTTGTGGCCATCTCTCATGGCAGACAAAGCACTCCAACAGTGCCTGTCTCTCTGAGAAGCACCTGTGTTTTCCAGGGCACCTGACCCTGTGTAAGCCCACCTTATCAAATGCTACTGATTGCCATGATTTTTAAAATGGCTGGGGGGAAAAGGTAAGAAAAGATAAATGTCATTGAAAAAAAGTAAAAAAAAAAAAGTCTACAAACACAAGGGAAAAAAACCTGTTTTTCTTTTTTTTCTCGAAAATCAGTATGTCACTGATCTTCAAGTATATCAGAATTCTACTTTGGTTGCTATTATCCTTGTCCATAAAGGTCTTATATTAAATATGATTTAATTTTCATAACTAGAAGACAGTCTTTTGTAGAAATGAATTCAACAATCAGTACCAAGTTTTTTGTTTTTGTGTTTTTGTTTTGTTTTTAGTTTCCTACAGCGACTGAAACAAGTCACTGCAGGCACAATAACTTAAGATAGCATGCACTTATTATCCAGAGGCAAAGGTCAGAATGGGTCTCACTGGGTTAAGCTCAAGATGTGAATACAGTTGTGTTTCTCCTGGAAGTTCATCTTCTTTCCCTCTCCATCTTCTAGAGACTACCTGCACTCCTCGGCTGCAGCTTCTTCCTGTGTCTCTAAAGCCAGCTCTGCTGAGCCAAGTTTTCCCACCTCTGATCTCTCCAATATCAGTATAAACAAACACTGGCAAGATACATACAGTTTTCTCTGGGAATCCTGGACCCCCAGGGACCGAAATCAGCAATCACTGTGATTATGTTTAATCCACCTGGCCCATTCAGAGCCTTCTCTATATTTTAAGATTATCTGACTAGGCAACTTAATTCTATCTTATGGCTGAATTCCTCTTTCCGCAGTATAGTATGCCCAGAGTTTCCAAAGATTATGTTGTGGACCTATTTAGAAGCCTACTATTCTGCCTATTGCCTAGTACAATCTACAATGTTTTCATTTAAAAATTGTGATGGGCTGGGAGTGTAAGCACCGTAATACCTGCCTTCATTCCCAGCACTCTGGAGCAGAAATGTGTAGATCTATGAGTTTGAGGCCAGCTTGGTGTACATATCGAGTTCCAGGACAGCCGAGGCCACATGGAGAGACATTATCTTAAATAAATGGATTGGTAAATAAATAAGAATATAGTGTGAACCTCTGAGTTGAGCTTTCTCTGTCGAGTTAACTCTTAAAAGTAGACCATGGTGACTAGTCTCTTTGAATCTATTCAAATGAGGCTTTAATTGTGGGTTTCATATTGTTTCCCACATGTTAAAACCGTTTCTTCAGATTAATGATGTGCACATTTTAGAAGTGTTATGTCTTAAGCTGTGATGTTTTCTTTACAAAATTAAATAAATTATTAAACAAAATAACACCTTTCTATATTACTCTTCAGGTTATTTAGCTGCTAATCCAAGATTTGGATCATTGCCTAAAGTTGCACGTAAGTCATAAGAACAGATTTGGGCTGGAGATGTAGATAGGGGCTGCAGCACCAAGGCCCAGAGTTCATGTCCCAGGATTGGAAGCAATGAAAAAGCAAATTCAGTTTGACAAAGTTTATAAGAACTGAGGAGATGAACGTCCAGCATGTTGCCTGGACTGACTCTTTGTAAGAGTCAGTTTTCCACCACTCTCTGTTTTCCACCACTGGCCTACAGCTTCCTGGTTCACCCCAACACTTTCTGAGCTGCAGGTTAACAGCAGGGACTTAGGCCACTGACCTCTTTAAAGCATGAGCAAAGACTGGCAAGATATATACAGCTTTTTTCCCTCAGCATCCATGAGAGATAAGCTCCAGGACACCCAGGTACCCAAATCTGCAGGGTCTTAAGTCCCTCTTACAAGTGATGTGGCATTTACATCTGATGATACACACACCCCTGCCCACTTTAATGAATCTCCAGTGACCTTTAACACTTGATACAATATCAAACACCACATGTGTGGATGTTCTATGACACATGGGGAATGTATGCTTGAGGAATGAGGCCTAAAAGGTCCACACGTGTTTGAAATAGACACGGATTTTTTTTCTTGAATGCTTGTTTCAGTCTGCTGTTGGTTAAACACACCACTATAAAAACCTGTAAGAGCGAAGCCAATGGTAATAAGACCATCAGCAGCAGAGCCTTCAAGTGGCAGATTCATTAGGAGGGTGATGTTTCTGTTCTCTTGGTTTGATCAGTCTCTTAAAAATATTATCTAGCATACACATTAAAAAGTGAGTTCGTTTTTAAAATCAGAGGTGTTTTAATATGAAATTTATTCTGGGTTTCATCTTCTTGCTACATGTCGATGGATTGTGTTAGAAGAATTATCCAGTTTGTGAGCTGAATCTCATTTCCAGCTAGAGAAGGTTTCCTTTACAGGAGGTCTTTCTCTCTTGTGACTTATTTTTCTGAGGCAAGGAGTGAGGAACTGACCCAACAGCTCCAAGAGCTTTCACCACTCAGTGACATAGAGAATACCTGTAGCCAGAGCCCAGACCCATCCTCCCTTCCCTGCCGGGCGCTGCTGAGTCACACCCTGGATGTCTATTCTGGGACAGCCCCAGTGTCTGACCTGTCCCGGTCAGTCTCCAGTGCTCAGACCTGCCCTCAGTAGGGGCTTGTTTTACTGTAAGAAGGACCAGTGTTAAGAAGCTGTAGGCAACGATTAATGGACAGGATTCTGAGCTTCCCAATTGCCTGTGTTTTTCCTTACCTGCTTTTATAGTGGCTGGTCTCTTGGGATTTGGCCTTGGGAAGGCTTCCTATATAAGAGTGTGCCAGAGTAAATTCCATTTATTTGAAGATCAGCTCCGCGGCGCTGGATTTGGTCCCGAGCATAACAGGTCTGTGGTCTATGGAGGGGTTGTAATGAAGATAATGATAAGAAGTGAAGTAGCCCAGTGTAGTGGCGCATACCTGTAGCCCCGGCATTGGAGGGGCTGAGGCAGTGAGCTCTCTGTGTGCTCAAGGCCAGCAGCCTGGTCTACATAGTGAGACCCTGTCTCAAAAACAAAAACAAAAAACCTCCAAAGAAGGAAAAGAAGTGAAAACATTACTCATTGTCATATTGAGCACATTAACAATTTTATTCCTTAAGAAAAAAAAAAACTCTTCAATGAGCACGCTTTGATTTCTCCTATTCAACTTCAATAATTATTTATTATTTAGCTTAATCACCCATTTCAGTTACTCAACTCACATTCCTTGAGCACCTACTACATTCTAGGCCTTGTGTAAATCTCCGAGGAATTCCTGTTGTATGTGGTGCCGGGGATCGAACATAGGGCCTCATGTATGCCAGGAAGCACTGTACTGAGCCCGCCACCGTGTGCACTGCCTGGGGGTGGGGGGGGCAACAGCAGAAACAGTATTGGGCTGGATGTCAAGGTCAAGTCTTCCTGGCGGTGTGACTTTAGAATGCTGTGGTCCCTGGTCTTCCGCCACCACCTATGCCCTATGAGTTACCCGAAGTGCAGAGCTGCGCAGAGACCCTCTGAGAAGACATTGGTGGCTGTTCCCAAGCCCTGACATTTCCCTTTATGGCTTCAAGACCAGCAGAGAGGCGTTGATTAACTCTGTGTTTACGGACAACTCCAGTGCTGCTCCATCCTTGCGAAGCTGTGTTTTGGAGTCAACTCACGGAGCAGTTGGCCCAGGATTCTAATATGCGCAGGGAAAATAGAAAAAATGCACTGTCAGCAGAGGGGCACCGCGTCCACTTTCTCCCTATTCCACTTTGGAAGATTTTTTTCTTGCTTTTAACCCATTGGTTTCTGTAACAGTAATGAAATCTACATTTTCCTGACAGTCTCGAGACATTGTTCTATACTTCATGTATATAGAAGGAAGTGGTTAAGGGTAAATGCTCTCTGGGACCCCTTTCTGCTTGGCATTCTGTGGCTGTTTCACTTGCCCACTTCTGGCATCAAAAGCCACACTCTGGGCTGGCATTGGTGCATGGTAACCAGTGGGTAAACCCTGTGTGAAAGGCCATTACCCTTCCACCTCAGAGGCAATGGTACCCAAGGCCATTTGATTTTTCTAGTGACATAAAAGTACAGCAGGTTCCTAACGATCTTGCAGTCCAAGAGAAGGTGATGTGTACTTAATTGCTTTTTTTTTTTTTTTTGGTGAGTCTTTTCTAAGCCCAGTTCCTAACTGTGGGACAATGGGAGTGCGCCTCTACACCTGGAATACTTCATGGTTTATTTTTTTCCTGTGGTAGAGGTAACTCCAGTGATCAAGGACAAAGGGTCATGATGGGCTTTCGTGTGACTTGGAGTACAAACATAACCGTCTGTTTCAACCTAAACATCATTATTGAGTGCCATTTGGGTAATTGTAACCCAAGAAACAACTATTATTCTGTTTTTTTTGTTTTTGTTTTATTAAGTAAGCTGGTGAAGGGTAGAATCAAACATTGCTCTATGCACTGCTTACTATGGTAAGATGAGAGTTTGGGGAACTGGAACTGGAGGATGGCAGACATGGACAGACAGACACACACACACAGGAAAAGCTTCAAAGTAAGAGTCACCTCCTGTTTTTGCTTCTCTTTTAGGCACTGTCTGCTCACCTGTGAGGATTGCAAAACCAGGCGTGGCTTAAGTGAGAAAGAAGTGTCACAGCCACCCGCTTCGTAAACGGTGTCTGTGGTTTTCAGTGATTTTTAAGCCTCTTGAGTTTGTACACGTTTAAACTTTCCTGTGTACTTTAAAATAATATACTTCTGTTGAAACAGAAACGTTGTAATTCCCTTTCATTCCTTTGACATGCTAGCTGTGGAAGGCTCTCGACTGACTCACTGAAGAACATGTTGGGACCCATCACACACTGCACAGGCAATGAACCCCCCCCCACCCCCACCCCCGTGCGCGCCTTGCTTGGAGCTTCCTGGGAGAACTTGGAGTGGCTTCTGGGTAGCCTGCCCCACAATTATCTGGTAGAGAACAGGAATGAGTGATGTGGAAGTTAGGTGGGAAGTCATGACCCAAAGAAGACTCATTCATATGGAACTAGAAATCCAAGGGAGATTGTGATTTAGTATTAGAAGTCCACCCTAAAGTCTAGGGGCTGAGATCTGCAACTCAATGGAAAACATTTCCTTTGAAAGGTCACCATGCAAACCAGTGTGATCAACTGTCTGGTCAACGTGACTTGGTGTCACATCACAATGGCAGAGCCATAAAGGTGCCCTTCAGATTTGGGTGACCTGCTTGGCTTCTGAGTCCATTGTCATGGTCAGCACTCAACACCAGGCTTTTTTACAGATTATTAGTGGTCTCAGAGAAGAAAGAGAACTTCCTAACCTGTACTCCCAGGAAATAGCTTCCTGGAAGGACCACTAGAGGCCTGAATTAATTCTAAAAAGCAAGAAGCCTTGGAGCTTTCAGTAGCTCAGAGGCAGTCAATGGCGTGAGCTGGACTCCTTCTCCAGACCTGTTAAATAGGAAGTGTGGGCCTTCCTTTCCGGAACCTTTGCTTTATGGCAGGTTGGCTGAGCCCCTTGTAAAATCTGCCCTTGCATCTTTTCAGCTCCTCAGGAAAATGCTTCATCTACATATCACCAGTTAAATATGGGGTGTGCGGGGTACGCACACGTGTGTGTATGTGTGTGTGTGTGTGCTCAGTACATCTATAAGCCTGAACCGTGGTGGTAAAAAAGGGAAATTTTACTAAAGGTTAATGTTTGATGTGAAAATTTTCATTTTAAGCATCAAAAACACGTGGAAGTTTATTTTTGTGTGAACGTTAAGTAAATGAAACGAACTGATTTGACTGAGCTGATTTTTTTATATGACATATCCTGTTTGACAATCAATAAAATTCTATTTCTGAGAAATCAAAAGGCAGAGCCAATATGCTAGCTTTTTCTTCTTTCGTTGCGTTGGGCGTTGAGTCCAGGGCTTTGTAACAAGTGTGGGAGGCACATAGGTGCTTGTGCTCACAATTCTCTACTAGGGAACCTGGGGTGTTCAACATGTAGGGTTGTTCTTTCAAAGGGAGGGATGTTTAACCTGTTACCTGCCCAGAAGGCTGGGAATGGACATTATCAATAGTCTAGTGACCTTGCCACTGTGTGGCCAAGACCACACTGGATGCTTGCCCGGACCCTTATTGTGAGGTTGTTTTTCAGTCTGTCTGTAGAATCCATCCTTATGGAAGGTGACACGTGTAGTCCATCTGTGAACCAATTCATGGAAGGTGTCACTTGTACTTTTACAAAGAAGCTTGATCTATCTTTGCCTTACTTTATTCCTCGAGGAGATTTATACATGCTTTGTTGTGTATGCGGGACCGGAGCTAATTATCACCAGAATATTCATCAAATTGTACTGTGCTTAAATATGCCTAAAATGAACTACTTGAGGCCAGACTCCCTAAGTTTGAACCAACACTGACTACTTAGTTGTGTTGAACCAGACTTCTTTCTTCCCTCCCACGGATGTTACTCTGTTGGCTGTGGTGGTCACACACACACACACACATATACACACTACAATCAAGTGCTCTACCAATAAAACTACACCCAGTCCTTATTCTGGCTTCTTGAGTACAGTTTACCTTTGGCTCTGACAAGTCGAAGTTAGTGATTAAGGTCACTCAGCTTTTAACAACGGTTTAGAATTTGGCACAATCACTTCCTCCATGCCAGAAAGATCTCTCTCAGGAGCCAGAGCATTGTTACATTGCTAAGCAGAGTCACTCAATGTTACAAATCTGTCTCTGGCTTTTTGGGAAAGATGTGAGCATCACCACAACCTAGAAACTTTCTTTTTATTAAAAAAAATGTTGATGTCTTTATAGTTCTCAGTCAAAATGGGCTTATTGTTTGGGCTGTCTCCATTTTGTTAAGTGGATAACTTATTCCTTGAAGTGCTGAACTATGGTGCTCTGTCTTGGTGTGAGAACCAGTCCAGAGGGAGAAGGCCTTCCACTGGAAGGCCACCCAGTAGGTCCTTATCATTCTGTGTGGATCCTCGGTAACCAGTAGGAAGCAGGCATCTGGAGCAGAGGTCTGCCATGGTGTCAGGAGCATAATAATCGCCAGCACTCTCCATTGAGTTAAAACTGCAGATACACTTGCAAGAAAGCAAAAAAAAAAAAAAAAAACAATGAAATAAAATGTCCCTAAGCCAGCTTCATCCAGAGACATTCCCTGTGACAGAAAGCATGAGAGGTAATCTATTATTGATCGCTCAGTTCATGGTGCCCTTATCAAGCTATTGAATGATGAAAATAACTAAAGTCGGGGCTGGAGAGATGGCTCAGAGGTTAAGAACACTCACTGTTCTTCCAAAGGTCCTGAGTTCAATTCTCAGCAACCACATGGTGGCTCACAAGCATCTACAGTAAGATTTGGTGTGCAAGCAGAATATTGTATAAATAATAAATCCTTTTAAAAAATGACTAAAGTCAAAGCTACATTTAGTAGACCTAGCCTACATAACAGCATACTTCAGCCTTGCCCACCCTAAACATGGTAAAAACATGGCCTACAGTTGGATAGTACTCTAACATAAAAGCCTGTTTTATAATAGTGTTATCTCATAGGATTTGTTGAACTCTATGACAGATTGAGAAACAAGACATTATATTGGTTACCCTAACATTCTTACCCTTATCATAGAAAATAGTTCGAGTCACCATAGCTTAGAGACCACATGGGTATGAAAGATAATTAACAGAAATTGAAATGCAATGTTAATTTACTTTACCCCTGGAATGTGCCTAAGGAAGAAACAAATTTGCTGTGTGAATCAATAAGCCTGCCTCACACATTTGAACCCTGTCTAGATAATATAACGAAATGTTCTTAGCAGAGACACAGAGGGAAGATCCTTGCTCAGCGAGAAACATGAAAATGATTTAATATGACATATCCTTGGAGGACTAGAGGGATGTCTTCAGAATGCATCTCTGATCTTCAGGGACCAAGCTCAGAGGCACCCACATTGGTCCAGCATTTGCATAGCATCGAAGGCTCTAAGAAAACTAGGCTGTCTCGAAGCCCTGGCAATAGGATCCCTTACCTTTGTGTCAGAAAGACTGAGAAAGCACAAATCCACACGCGGTGTGTGCCAAGGCAGACTTCGAGGGGGGTTGTGTTGGAAGACCTAATTTCCTTATGATTATCCAAAAAGAGGAAATTAGCGGGGCCTACAATTCGTGTGTGTGTGTGTGTGTGTGCGCCTGCGCGCGCATATGCACGTGTGCATGTGTGCTGAACACATAGGTGACAGGATCCAGCATGTTTTCCTCACTGAGGAGAAAGTCATTGTGAAAATGTCAAAGGCACAAGCACAAAATCAGAACATGAGTAAATATCAAGCTTTTTAAAGTAGTTAAGATTAAAGACAAGACGTGCTGGATGTGGTGGCGCTCTCCCGTAATCCCAGCACTCGGGGAGGAAGAGGCAGGCGGATCTCTGTGAGTTTGAGACCAGCCTGGTCTACCAATCAAGTCCCAGACAACCAAGGACACACAGAGAAACCCTGTCTCAAAAAACCGAGAGAGAGAGAGAGAAAGAGAGAGACTTATTCTATTCAGAGAAAATATGTTTATTTTTTGGCTTATACATGAGGAGATGGCTAGAAAGGATATTCAAAATTTTCAAGCAAAGGTCTGCATGGTGTACACCTTTAATCCCAGCACTCAGGAGACAGAGTCAGGGTGATCTCTGAGTTTGAGGACAGCCTGGTCTACATAGTGAGCTCCAGGACAGCCAGGGATACATAACAGAGATACCTGTCTCAACAACAACAAAAAAATTTTGAGGCATGCCATACCAGAAAGATCAAAAAAAAATTTTGGCTGAATATCACACCCTTTGTTAACTAAGGTAAACATTTGTCTCTCAAATTTGTCCTAATTTGTGTGATCCTGGAGTTCAAAGCCAGAGCTGACGCATATTCTACATAAAATGTTATTTCCTAATAAAAACAGAAGGATAATTACCCTGTGTTTGTTTCCTTTGTCCAAATAATCATGACTTCCAATAGGATTTATTATATATGTCATACATACATTCATTATAAGTACAATTATATTTTTATGATATGGCATCATGTATATAATGCTTCTGACACATTTTTCACATTCTCACTTAAAGAAGGTTATTATTTCCATACTGTCACAATAGATGCTATCCGTTTTCTATCAACATTTAAAAAGTAATAAAGGGTCTGGAGAGATGGCTTAGAGGTTAAGAACACTAGGTTGTTCTTCCAGAGGTCCTGAGTTCAATTCCCAGCAACCACATGGTGGCTCACAACCATCTGTGGTGAGATCTGGTGCTGTCTTCTGGTGCGCAGCAGAATGCTGTATAAATAATAATAAATAATATTTGTTTAAAAAATAATAAAATATGATTTAATGAAATGTAACACAAATATGTCACTCCCTTGATACTCATTTAGTGAAAACTACTAATCAGCAAAACCTCCTCCAACTTTCAACCAGAAAGTGTCATTTTGTACATTTAGAGCTCGCAATGATTTCAAAGACTGAGCCAGAGGTTTTGAAGTCCAGGACCAGTTAGAATATGCAACTGAGTGAAGAGAGACAAGGGGCAAACACAGGTGTCTTCTTTGCGTCTCTCCCTACACATAAATATTTCAGTCTTTAATTTCTCCCCCTCCCCCTCTTCCTTCCTTCTGAGGCAGGTTTGAGGCTGGACGGAAAGCTACTGTATATTGAGGGTGACCTTGAATTCTGAGTAGATCACACACTTAAACACTGAATGCGTGTGCTCTGTGCGGTGGCACTCCCAAGTGCGGTGGGACTGGGATGGCGAAATCAGCCGACAAGGCCCCAACTTCCTGGTGCTCTTGCGGCCTGCTCTCAGGCCTCAGCTCCGCCACGAGTGGAGGAGGTCACCTCCGCAGGCGAGACTCCAGGACCGCCACCTGAACTTCAGGGGAACAATGCCTGGCGCTCCTTGCCGCGGTCCAGCCCATAGCCCAGCAGCTCAGTTGTGCAGGGCCCTGCTTTGCCCCTCACCCACTCAGGCCGGAAATTTCTTCAGCACAGGACGTTTGGCTTTGGGTTTTCTCTGCATCCCCATGCAGAGTTCTTGGCAGACCTAGGTGCTTTGTAAATATGTGTCAAGTTTCGGCTGGTGTTTCCCCAGAAGCTGCTCTTCTTTCCCCTGAAAAGCATGGTTATTTTTGCTGTTGTTTTTGTTCTTGGTTTTTTGAGACAGGGTTTCTCTGTGTAGCCTTGGCTGTCCTGGACTTGCTTTGTAGATGAAGCTGGCCTCAAACTCACAGAGATCCGCCTGCCTCTGCCTTCCCTAGTGTTGTGATTAAAGGCATGCACCACCGAGAGGATAACATAAACTCCATTTTAGGAACCAGGACTGACTTTAAAAAAAGTTATCAGTCCCACGAATTAGGCCACAGGTCACCAATTCCAGGGACGAAAGCATAAAATCCTCTACCTAAGGAACAGTTTGGAAATAACCACAGGAATGGGAAAATATCTTGTCTCAGGATGGGGCATCTGTGCTGGGCAGCCTTACCTCATCCTGTAGTTAAACGTTCGCAGCACAGGAACACAGCCCACTCACCACCTGGATGCAAGCCAATTAGGAATCGACCCTTGTAGCTTCCCTGGCACCCACCAATGAGGTTTTAGATTACCTAGTTCTTGCTAGAATTCCCCTAGCTACCTATAAAAAGGCCTGTGTACCTTTGTGTAGGGTCGTCATTTTGTAAAATGGTTTGACCCCTGCATGTAGGTCTTAGAGAAATAGAACACCCTTACCAATTGCTTATGTGAGTGGTGATCACTGGTGGTGATCTCGAACTTACCACCACCAGACCCAGCTTGGGCCTCAGTATTGTCAACCACTGGAGCGGTTTCCAGGCCCACCCTACACTGGTCTGGGGAGACCATTCATCCGGTGTTCTCATACATGAAGGCTCCACAGGAGACTGGGTAGTTCAGAAGGCAACATTGTTTTCCTCAGGCCCTGAAACGGTTAGCAAAGACCCTATGCTTCCTACCTGGGTTCCCACGTAATAACTTGGGTTTTTTATCTATCTATTCTGGGCCTCAAGTTTCCTCATTTGGGAAATCAAATTAGGCTTATCTGTGAGTATATTGTGTGCATGCAAATGGTCATTCTCAACTATACATTTGGCCTCTTCGTCCTCACGGTGCCCCTTTCTATTTATT
Source organism: Pachyuromys duprasi (assembly GCA_028658305.1). NCBI lineage: Eukaryota > Metazoa > Chordata > Mammalia > Rodentia > Muridae > Pachyuromys > Pachyuromys duprasi. The sequence continues at coordinate 34,813,461 of CM053743.1, forward strand.
GTTTCTAAACTATCTGCTTGGACAGGTGAGTGTTCTAGCAGTTTTCCCCCACCTTCCAAGAGGAGTGTTTCCCAGCATGTATGTATGTGTACCACATGTGTACCTGGTGTCCCTGAAGGTCAGAAGAGGGCCAGATGCCCTAGAACTGCAGTTATTCATGGTTGTGAGCCATCATGTGGGCACTCAGAGTTGGACGAGCACCAAGTGCTCTCAGCAGCTGCCTTCTCTCCAGCCATTTTGGTATCTGAATATATGGTGTTCCTGGGAAGTGCTCAATTTTTATTGGCAGGAATGTTTTATAGGGACTTAAGGTATTTCTCCAGCCCTTTTGAATTAAAAAACAAACAAACAAAAAAAACTTTTGGGTGTGGGCTTTGTCTGGAGTCCTTTCTGAAACATTCTAAATGAAAACCTCAAGTAGTGATTTGGTTTACTAAGAGACATTCTCTCACCCCTACACATAAGTGGGAAAGGAAATGGGATTAAGAACAGATGACCAAAAAAAAAAAAAAAAAAGTGGATCTAGGAGGTGGAAATAAGTAAGAACTATCAAGATCAGTATGGTCAGCAACTCTAGCATTTCTGAGGTGGGGAGGATCAGGAGTTCAAGGTCATCCTCCACTTGAGTTTCAAGCCAGTCCCAGCTACATGAGACATAAAAATAAAACAAAGAATCATAAAAGTCATTCTAAAAACAGGCTGGAGGAATTGCTCAGGGGTTAAGAATATTGGTTGTTTTTGCAGAGGACCTGGGTTCAATTCCCAGCTGCCACATGATGGCTTACAACCAAAATTCCAGTCCCAGTGGATTTGACTCCCTTTCTGATCTCTGGATAGATATGCAGGCAAAATACCTGTGCATACGAAATAAAAAATTTAAAGTAATTTTTGAAGACGTCTCCCTTTATGAGGTTTGAAAAATCAAGAACATCACCTCAGTGCTCATGATCAGGAAGCTCGGACTTCATTAATTTAACAAGGGTTTCTCAGTACCTATGTGTTGTAGGATGTTTGATCCCATTGTGAACCCCAAAATTATAAAACCTTTCTTTGGTGCGGTTGAGCCCTATCACACCCCTTTAATCCAAAAGCTTTCTGTACACAGGATTTAGTAGTTAACCCTAGGTCAAGAGCCAGGCCAAATAACCAGCTGACAGGGATTAAAGAGTGGGAGGAACTTTGAGTTGAGGGGTATTTAAGACAGCTTGGAGAAGGATGAAAGCTCAATTCTGAAGCTTAGGCTTCAGCTCCTCAGTTCCATGGCTTTTTGGGCTTTGAGCTAGCAAGCCTTTGGCCCTGGGTATTTTTTGGCCATTTGCTCCTGGCCTGTCAGCTGATATACTGAGCCTCTTAGGTTTTTTCCATCCAGACCTGAGCTGAGAAGGAAGGTCAGCTGGTTACTTTCTCTGCCTCTCTGAGCTAGCTTTCACCCCAGCATCTGGCTCCTGAGTCATTATTGGTAAAATAGAATGGTTGGGGTTTTCCTTTTTTTAAACAACAAATATGTAAAGCAACAACTGACTAACAGGGGTCCACTGACAACACGTAGGAGGAAGTAGAGGAAATAAGATACAAATTAAGGGTATAATATAAGCCATCTGTTAAAAATGCCACTGGAGTGCAGGGCAGTGCTTGCTTTCAGCAGCCTGTTTCATTCTGGGCATTTTTTTCCCCCTCCTTGCATTGCTGCCCTTTGTCAGTCATTTAGCATTTTCTTTCCTATTGTGAACAGGGCATACCATCTTGTCTATCAAAATAAGAGTCCTTCTGCGTGTCCATTTGTCTCCATGGCCATAAGAGGATTGTGGTCAGTACTAGGTTCAGGGTTAGCCTGTGGACTGTTTCATCAGCTTCCTGGTGGTGCAAGGTCTAGTTCCCACTGCCAAACTCTTAGCCCCCATCATTCACAACAGCTTTGCTTTTCTATCAAACCCTAACTGTAAAATTGCAAGAGGGCTCATTTAATTTAGGATAAAGTAGCAGGTAGATATTGGCAGACCACAAAACAGGGAGTGTTTGGAGGTGATCCATGATGGATTAAATAAGGTCTTAGACGATAGAAATGAGAGCCTAAAGCAGCGGAAATTCAACAATACTTTGTTTGATGAACATGACAATCTTGCTCACACTCCCAGGCAGTATTAAGCCAGGAACTACCTGGCTTTATTGTTGCTGTCTGGTGCCACAAGGAGGCATAACCAAACTACCCCATCTCAAAATAGAATCTGGGGGAAACTAAAAAGCTCTGAACAGTCCTTTCTGCTGGCTCAATGTTCGTGTATTCAGAAATGATGGCTAGGTAAAGATGAAACCCAAAGTGGGACAAGCGTTTTTTTTTTTATTCAAAAGAGTTGGCGATGTAGTTTAGTGAAAAAGCATTTGCCTAGAATATGCAAATGGATTCACTCCTCAGCACCAGGAGGGTTAAAAAAATCAGTGTTTCAGGTCTCAGAAAGGTGACAGTGCTTAAGACATTTCAAGGGGCAGAGACTGAGGCGGCTCGGGAGAGCTCTGCTCTCCCAGAGGGCACAGCTTTAGTTCCGGGATCCACATGGGGGTTCACATGTGGAGTCTTCTGGAGCCAGGCATGAATGTTGTGCACATACAAGCAAGCAAAACATTCACATACATAAACCTAAAGAAAAGAAAAAAATTTAAAAAAGACATTTCAAACATACACATGGCTCCCTCCATGGTTTCTTGAACATGCCTTGTAGAACCAGCCCAAGGTGTCATGAGTCCAACTGATGAGGGAAGCTTGTGCAATGTGTCATACATTGATCCACGAGAAGTCCAGGTTTTAGAAAGGATTAAGTTGGTAACAGCAGGATGGCACTAGGCCTTTGGCCCCTCAACTCCCAGTGAGTGGGAGTAGGCTGAGAAAACACCATAGAAGCAAACATGAGAGATATGTATAGAAAGGGAAGATTTGAGAGGCAGGAACAAGAGCCTGCAACAATGACCATAGGGAGTATGCCTAGGTCACATATAAAACCTTACAAAACTGGTTGAACCTCAGAACTGCTATAGAAAGCCTGGTGTTTGGCTTTCAGTTCTTCAACAGCAATAACTAAAGAGACAGTATGCCCAATAGGCTGCCATACTGAGGGTGAACAAAGCAGATAACTTGAGTTGACAGGTCTTCAAGCTGAGAGCAGCTTTTCCCAGAGTAATGCACCCAGACCAGACTATATGAGCTCCTGCACTTGTTTCAGCTGTTGAAATGGGGCACAACTAGAGGTCCCAGGAAAGTGGGCCTGATTTGTACAGGTGTGGATGGAGCCAAAAAGCAGACTGAGACACCACCGGCTCCATGACTGTTTTAAAATATGAGCAGGAAGCTGGATGCTGTGGCTCCTGCTGGTAACTCTGCTGTCCAATAATCAAGGCAAGACTGAAAATTTTCAAAGTCAGTCCAGAGCTGAGAGGATAAGGAAAAAAAAAAAAAAAGGCCAGAGTATATCCCCACCCTCTAGTAGAGAAGCTGGTGCTGAAATCCTGCAAATAGGCAGGTAGCCTTGGCTATGCCTTTTTACGCTTACACACGAGCCCCAAATCCTAAAGATTATCTAAGCCTGACATACTGTGAGGAGGCTCATTCTCATCCACATAAACATAGCAACATCCTACAACTCAACCTGCAGAGACCTGTCATAGAGGACCACCAGGTTCAGCGCTATTGAGCTCCTGACTGCAACCTCAAAACACAAGACAACCGGCTCAGCTGAATCCTTCATTCCTGACTCAGAGGCAAGTGAGAGACTCCTTTCTGGTTTTTTTGTTTACTTGTTTGTTTGTTAAGACAGAATCCTATTATGTAGCATAGGCTAATCTAGAAGTCACTATAGTCCTAGCCTGGCCTCTAACTTCAATCTTCCTGCCTCAGCCTCACAACACTGAAATTAACAGTAGCATTGAGGTAAGCCATGACTATTTACACCACCAATTTGGGGGATATTTTACAGTAACAATCAAAACATGTTTCTGGTCTAAGAACACATTTTCAATTTACCTGAACCAGAAATAAACTTTAGGTCAATAATGAAATTACAGCAAAATTTGGAAACTAGCTATATAGTTTGGGTCTCAAATGTTCCCTGAAGAAGTCAATGTGTTAAAGGCATGGTCCCCAGAGTGACAGAGTGGGGTATAGTAGAGCTTTTGAGAGGTGAGGCCTTATGGGAAATTCGGAGCACTGACAGCAGGCCCTGGAAGGGGGCTATGGAACAACAGCTATGTTGTTGCTGGTAATGTAGGTGGCGTTGACCTGCTATGCACAGTCCTGAACATGCACAGTCTCACCAAACCTGAAGTAGCCAAAATAAGACTTTTCTCACAAAAAGCCAACACAAAGACCATTTGTTTCTTAAAACATTTAGCTATTACTGTATACTGGTGTCTACTTGCATCACATATAATTTCTTTTGCTTATTTAGACTTACACATGAAAACACATCAGCAAATTTCAAACAAAGCCATAAAAATGAGAAAGACAGTTGCTGCATGTTTTTACATTTTATTCAGCATAAACATTAAGATGCTAGAGCAAATGCTGGAGAAAGGCCTTTTAATAACGAATGCAAAGCTATACATTAGGTGTGTCTTGCTCCCCCCACCCCCGCCCCTCAACATGCACTATCACTTATCTTCATAGGCTGATCTAGAGTCACAGTCGAGTTACATCATGAGTCTCTCCCTGTAACTGAAAACAATTTCACCAAGTG
>CM053743.1:34818284-34853020 GCA_028658305.1 Pachyuromys duprasi
AACCATCATTCTGAGTGCCCTGGGTACATTTACACAAGAGTAAACACTAAAATCTGTGTCTTTAAAGCATCGTATGTTAAATCACACAAACCAGGATTTCGTTGAAAACGTGTTTATGAAGACTGCTGCTGAGTCCAAGCATGCAGGTGCGTACAGCCACCTGGATGAAGCCAGATATGGAAGGCCTTCAGTAGGTCCAATGATGCAGCTTTTCACTCATCCCAAGTATCTCCATATTTGTTTACTTTGACTAGGAAAAAAGCACAAATAACTGATGATTCCAAACAGTAAAAGACACCACTTTAAGTCTGTTATGATGATGAGAAGCTGTGTTTACAGAGTGAATGAGAGCACCTGAGAGTCAAAGGTAAAGGGGACTGAATATAAATGCCCTGTATCCAACTACGTAACAGCACAACCCCATTTTAGAGGTGAGAAACAGATTAGTAACTTGCCCAAGGTATAAGCCTTAACAAGAACTGAGATTTGGGATCTGTTAAGTCCAAACTCTGGGTGCCTGCCTTACGAGTTTACCTAACTGAGCATGTGGCTGTATATGATAGCTCATACCAAAACAAAGTTATCAAGAAATTATTTCTTTCTTTTTTTTTTAAAGATTTATTTATTATTTATACAACATTCTGCCTGTACACCAGATCTTACTATAGATGGTTATGAGCCACCATGTGGTTGCTGGGAATTGAACTCAGGACCTTTGGAAGAACAGCAAGTGTTCTTAACCTCTGAGCCATCTCTCCAGCCCAAGAAATTATTTTTTTTTTAAATTACTTAATAACTTGAGTTTTGCTTTTCACAAAAAAAGTTATAGAAGTGTAGTTAACTCAGTCTCGACTATCAGCTGTCAGATGGCAAGGACACACTATTTCCCATATTCTGGTGCATTACATATTACATTTTCAAACTCACTGCAGTCTTTTATTGGGAGTGCTGATGGAACCCAGGGCCCCAGGGCAAGCTGGGAAAGCTCACTGAGCTACACTCAGTCCCTATTTCCTCGTTTAGTGTCTCTCTACCTAGCTTCCAACTGTGAATTAACACCTATGGCAAAGACTCATGTAACTCTAACAATGTAAAGAAGCAACGATTGCAGTGTGGCCTCTTCAGTAAATCTATGAAGTCAAAACAGCTTTTACCATCACACTAAAATCATAGTTCACTGCTCCATTGTTGTCCCATTTTGCTCTGTCCCTTTAAAGCCGTATGGAAGTTTTCTAGAACATCCATGATGTGTGGGAGTACTGCTCTGATATATGCTTCCAATCTTAATTTCCAGTCAGATGAACATCAACAAAAGTAATCCGTAGAAAGCTCTTTTGTTTTGTTTTGTCTTCTGGAGACAGGGTTTCTCTGTGTAGCAATCCAGCTGTCCTGGAACTCACTCTGTAGATAAGGCTGGCCTCGAACTCAAGAGACTCATCTGCCTCTGCCTCCGAGTGCTGGGACTAACGGCGTGAGCTATCACTGTCCAGCTTAAAGCTTAAAATATTAATACTTTCAAAGAATCTGAACTATACTACACCAATGTCCAATTTTCTGTCTAGATTCAAGAATATCTTAGAAAAAAAAATCACGATTTCATAGCAGGTCTTCTCTTTAAATTGTAATACAAAGCGTAAAACAAACAAACAAAAAAACCCTCTATTTTCTTTTAGAATGAAGAGAGCTATGTTTCACTACTATGTCATGTGTCCAGTTAAAGCTCCACATGTCAAATGTAGCAAATTCCACAAGTGCACCAGAGCTCTTTCTCTAGCCTGTGAGACTGAAAAATGAATGAATAAAAATAAAATGCAATAGTTCCTGACACATGAGTGCAAACGCTACGCTGTGAGATACAAAGTAAAAGAGCATAAAAAGGGAAACCAGCTTCCTGCCCTCAAGGTAAGTGAGGCTTCCACTCTGAACCTCAGTGAACTAGCACAAAGGGCGTGCCTACATAGCAAGGCCGTCAGCACCAAAACAAAAGAGATTATTTGTTGTTGACATTTATGACAAGTGTGTATGTTGCATTATGTCAGAGTTTAACTTTCTGAAGTTGAATCTCTCTCTCCATTGTGTAGCTCTCCAGGGACTGAACTCAGGTCATCAGCCTTGGAGGTGGGTGCCTTTACCTGCTGCTCCATTTTGCCCACTCTGAAGTAACTATTCTTTTAAAGGTAACATTTTAAGCTGAAACTCCAGCTTCCAATCTAACGATTAGACTAAACTGTCATACCTTCTTTTTTGGGCACTCTTTCCTGCATAGGCCTGACTGAGGGGTCAGTCTTGTGTGCTAAAGTTACTTCATATGACTCTCTGTTCTTACTCCTTAATTCCTCATATGTAATACTTTTTCTTTTGGGACTTTCTTCAAGGTTGGGATCAGGTCCTAAAACAACAAACAATAGGTGGTGATAAGAGGTGGATAAATCTAATGTGACTAAATTTTGCAAAAAAAATTTTTTTTACCTAAAACTGAAACAGAAAAGTGAAATATATGCTCAAACATGTACTACCATTGCAAAAGTACTAGGCTTCCTCTAAGACAATTACAGAAGCATGATTCTTCCTCCCTTATACTTCTAAGTATAAGATTAGTATCAAAATTTAAGATTAGTATCAAAATTTTTATAAACTCAGCCATGGCCAAAACAAACAAACAAACAAACAAACAAACAAACAAACAAACAAACAAAACCAATCCTAAGATCTAACAGTGTGTCTGAAACTTGCTAAATGCTGGAGTCATTATACTATGCATAGAACTATAGAATCTACTGAACAAAACTTGACCTCTACTGGCTCACACTACCTAAAATTTATTCATTCTTACTATGTTTACATGGTATTTAAACAAAAACACTTGAAATAACACTCTCATGGTATGAAACTGCCTTTGAACAGAGCAGACCTGAGTCACTAGTGTGACACAGTCAACTTCAACCACTTGTTCTCTTCTGACCAAAGAGAGTCAATGTGGAAGCACCATCAGTCAAATCCTCCCATAAGGGACTGAAGAGATGGCTCAGTGGTTAAGAGCACTATCTGCTCTTCCAAAGGACCTGGGTTCAATTCCCAGCACCCACATGGCAGCTGACAACTGTCTGTAACCCCAATTCCAAGGGATCTGACACCTTCACACTAATGCACATAAAATAAAATTAAGTAAATTATTTTAAAAAAGAACAAAAAACCCTCTCATAATAATGAAGTAGCCTCTGTGATTAATGACTGAGAGGTTGGTTAAGGAACATAGTTTAAGTACATAAACAGCAAAAGGGCCGTACAAACATTTCAAAAGAATAACTGATGATAGCAGTTGAATACCCACTAAGTTTCATACAGCACACAAACAGTACCTTCCAGCCAGACACAAACTGGGCATGTTACTTTAGGTATACTAACTAAATTTTGAGTCAATTTTTATACATGGTATTTGTCTAAAACTCCAGTGAATAATCAGAATCTTTGAAGCAATAAGTATTTCGTAGTATTTTCAACTCTTAATCTTTTATTTTGATAAAATATACTGCAAAAATACAAACAGGATTTTAATTTATAATTTGCTATAATATACCATGATTAGATACTCCTTTTTCCTGGATAAGAAGAAAAATAACCTTAAATTAATTTATAAAATAATCTCATATCCATTTTAAACACTTTTATTACATTAGTGGTAAGCAACCAGAGAACTTATTTCCCCTCCCAGGAGGTATTTTTAAAGCCGTGGGAATTTTCAGGAGTGCTGGGTCTTTGAACCCCTCATTCCACTAGCCATCAGCACAAGTCCTTGGGCAAATCACTAAACTTCTCTGAATTCTGTTTTCTCCAACTGTGATATAATTTGAATTCATGACCTCTAGAATTCATTCCTTCCAGATCTACTTTTTTCTTATGCAAAAAAGAATGTTATTCTGACATTCTGTGATAAGTGAAAGCCTAAACCACACAGAAGACTGGCAGAGGTTTACACATTTTCTCCATGTGTAAAGCTGACTGAAAGTATACTTTACTGTTTTGTGAAAGTTACTAAGACCTGGAAGGAATAAGAATATGTAACAGCACTGCCTAAAACAAACCAACTACCCATGGCAATTTTTCTAGCCAGTATGGCAGAATGCCTTCTAACTTTGGAAAGATCTCTAAGTCTTTGGAATACTTGAAAAGAAGCGCTAACAGGAGGGCAGACAAGACTCCACACAAGAAGGTACCCTGGAAGCGATGACAGCATCTGGGCAGAGCAAGGGGGCCACAGTGGTGAGTCTGATCTGGAGGGGAGGACACCCATATACACAGAAGAACCATGCGTGGATAGATGGACAGCTGTTGTGGAGGGCATTAAAATCCTATTAAATATGAATGTTTCTCACTTGTGGATAAAGACCAAAGAGACTTTTATCTGCTTTTACATGGAAAAGACTAAAACACAAGATTCTGTAGATGCAAATGGCAGGAAGGGTACATATCACGGCAACACAAGAGCTGGTGCACGCCTAGAACATAGGGAGAATGGATCTGAACCTGACTTTAAAAAATCAAACACAGGTGGAGGACAGGAACAGCTCCTTCAGAGAGAAGATGGTGTCTCTACTCTACCTGCCCCTTTGCTGTTCTCTTTTGATATCTTTGGTCCCAACCAGAGACAGCATGGAGACCTTAGGATTAAGGCATTCAACAACATTCTCCTGAATATGAATCTTTCAGCTTTTCTGCAACAGTCCTCCCTCTGCCCAAACTTTCACTATAAGGCATTGTGTCCAGTAAATCTTCAGTGACAGTATTCTACATGACCACATCCAAGGTGCCACAAGCATGCATGGCTACTGAGCAACTGAAATGCTACCAAGGCAACAGAGAAACTACCTTTACATTTCATTAATTTCTAATTAATTTATAAAGCCACACCCCACACCCGGTTTATGGATACTTCATTTTCTGAGCTACACAGGTCCCTTTGGCACCTTCTCAAACATTCCTTAACCTATCATCAGTTTCTCTTTTTTCATTGCATCCTTTCCCATCTCTTTAATCTGTATGCAGACTCAATCTGGAGTCTAAAAGACAAAAACAAAGCAACCCTCTAAATGTTGCTAAACTAGCCTTCAAAATTATTTCCAAAGCGTGCTCTATAAAGGTTCACAATTTCTTATCCCAGCTCTTGGAGTTAGAGGTGTCATAAATTTTAGAAAAATATTATCATATATAATATCCCTAGACACAAAGACAGGATAGGAATGTACAATAAGTAAATTTATCAATAGTTTTATACAAAATATAGGAAAAAAGTCATTTTAAGTAAATAAAGGCCACATCAGTATTTGCTGTCAAATGTGTTCCATTCCTAAGTTCTGGTTTTTATAACTTGGTGTTTTAGTGTTAAAGAAGTGTAGGCCTGTCTTTCCTATTTCTAGCTCTACTTTTCTCTGTAGAGGAGAAGGAAAGGAAGGAATCTAACATTTGTCCAGTTTATTGTCCGACTACTTCATCTAATTCTAACAGTTCTTGGAAAAGCATTACCACCTCCAATTCAGATGAATATTATAAGCTTGTTACCCAATAATGGCTAATTTCAGGATCACAGCAAATTTTAAACAAAATTTAAATCCTGGCCTTAATCCAATGTTTTTACTTCACACATTTATGCTCTGAATTTACTATTTACACAAACTTTGCAATGCATTTTTAAGTGGATTTTCTCACATGATAACAATTCTGTAAGGCAGGTATAACCTTCTCTTACAATTACAAGGAAACTGAAAGTCTTTAGGACCAACCAACCTATCAAATATATAACCCACACCTTCCTAAGCCTCTGCCATTCCCAGGCAGTTATTACTTCTTTGCTGTTCCTCTACATTTGTAAACATTTTCAACCACTGGGGCAATCTGTGACTTATCTATTTCTGTATCCTCCAACAAGATGAGTTCCTCAGGGTCAAGAACTGGGCCTTACTCATCTTTTCTTCCATACCTAGCAAGAGTATGTTAGATGAACGAAGAAACCAATGAAAGGAACAAACATGCTGAGTCAGGCCAATGGATGGAGTTAGGCTGACAGCTGGCAGTAGCACACAGAGGTGATAGCCAGCAGAAAAGAGCATCAAATAAAGTGTATACATACGTTGGACCATAAAATGCTGAAATTCATTTCAAGAGAAGTTTCTACCTTGGGCAATATGGTCAGTAATACCAGTGGGAGTGGACTCATTCATAGAAGCACTAAATGGAATTGGTTCATAACGAGGAAGCGCCTCCTTTTCTATGTTGTCTGCCTCTGGAGATGTCACAAAAGAGGACTGACCACTCACATTCGAATCATGTTTTGACTTTTGAGCATAATGCCTGTAAAAGAACATCATAATACATAAGAACAAAGAGTCATTGTCTTTTTATTAAGATTTTAAAAAGCTATGAATTTCTAAAACAATTATAATTTTAAGTTATTTATAAGCCACCGAATAAAATTTCTGCTACAAAAGCAATCAAGCTATGTCCTGACACATTTAGCCACCGTAAACATGGGACTAATTACACATGAAGGTGACCATGGAAATCCCAGCCCTAGGGAGCCTCAGATGGGAGGATCCTGAGTTAGAGGACTGAGGGGCTGTAGTTTAACTACCTCACAAGTAAACAGTCATTCAATAAAAGGAAATAGAAAAACATATACTCAATTTTCTAAACATTTAGCTTTGGGGGTAATTTCAATGTGTCTGTATTAAAGTTCTTAAAACAAAAACATCCTTCAGATCAGGTTTCAATAAATGTGTCCATGCTGCCCGTTGACACAGTGGTTATTTCCATAGCTATAGTCAATATAATCTGTAACTTGCTGACACAAATACAGGTATTTCTCATAAAATTTGCATTGTCTCTATTATGAAATAATTCATTAGTCTGCTGAATACTACTTAAGTATTTACCTACTCAGACAGATAAATTATATTTTCACAATATAAAATCTAAACCATAATCCGAAGAAACCCAGGAATGGATTAAACATTGCTTTACTAGATTTAAAAGTCTGAAAACTTTGAGACAGGGTCATACTATGTAGCCCTGGCTGTCCTTTAGCTCACGCAGATCTGCATGCTTCTGTCTCCCAAGTGCTGAGATTAATGGCACATGGCACTACACCTACCTGTAGAACGCTGAAATACGTTACATTTCAAAGTGCTTAGTTTTGAGGACAGGACGTAGAGATGTAGTAGCCCAGGCTGGTTTGACACTTAATTCTCCTGCTTCAACTTTCCATGTGGTGGTGGGATGTATACATCACCCTACCATGTTATCATTTTGCAGGATTTTTGTTATAGTTATTTTGTTTTGAATATTTCATTTTAACTTTAAATAACTATATCACATTGTAGGAAGTTTGGATAAGAGAATAAAATCTGACACATTGCAACCAGCATTACTAAGCACTTGATGTAAACTTTTCTTAAGACGCAGTCTTATGAATATATAACTATAATTCTATACTCCACCTTTTTGTTTATCAAAAACATTTCACCCAGGTACTCCACAGATGTCATAGCCATAGTCTGAAGTAGCTCAAAATGCTCACTAGCACACATAATGTGACCATCTATCCCCCTCCACTGGACATGACACCGACTATAGTTTCTCTTCTATTGAAAGTTGTAAACAACCTTGAGCCTACAGGTTTTGCTTTTCCTTTTTATCTGATTTACAACTTTGTAAATAACAAAATAAACAAAAACTCCAAAATACTTTTATTAATTTATACCAAAAATTCATTCAAGTACCAGCTCACTTTTGAAATATATTCTTAAGAATTAACTATGGTTCTTAGTACAAGAGAGTCAAACGAATGTCCTGCAAGCTTCAAGAAAATCAAATAGACAAACATTTCCTGCTAAGTTTATTTTCCTAATAAACAATAAAAAAGGGGCTATCCATCAAGACATGATAGACTGACAAAATCTGGTAACTTGAAAGAAGTCCAAAATGTGATAAAGCAAAAGTGCTTGCTAAATTATAAGAACAGAAATCCATTATCCTGGACAGGTCCTAAAAGCAGTCAAACCTTGGTCTACTTTTTAAAGAAAAAATATTTCTATACTAGAACAAATGGCCATAGGCAGTTTCAGGCCTTGCATTTTAAGACAGAGTTGTTTCCTAAAAACCAAAGCTGGTAAGTGAAGTTGAGAACTGACCTACCCAGGTGGGGAAGAGCGCCGCACTTGGCCTGACCGTAGAGCTTCTCCAAGCGGGGAGTTTTCAAGATTCTTGAACTTTTCTTGGCAAGTTTTCACATAAGAAAGCTTTCCAGCAAAGTATCCCATGATACAAGCAACTTATTTGTAAAAAACAAACAAATAAACAAACAAATTGTGCCACTGAATGTGCCTTTTTAGACAGTTTTTTTTTCTGAAATAGCATTTTAAAAAGTATATTTCTAAATATCTCTTAGGATTTAGAAAGACCAAGGTTACCTAAAATGATGATAAAAATACTTTACATCAAATTCATAAAGAAAGTCTATGGCTTTAATTTACTTTCTCCAAAGTCAAGTCAGTTCAAATAAAGTAGCTATAACATAAACTAATCCTAATATATTAACTTTAGAGACAAGAACAAGGCAGAGAAGGATGGATAAGCCACCAAAGTAAGTCATAGCCATGGAGATTTGGGCCATATACTTTATTGTAAGATGCAATTGTGGGCTGGAGAGATGGCTTGGCAGTTAAGAGCATTGGCTGTTCCTCCAAATGGGCCAAGGTCAAATTCCAACACCCAAGTGGCAGCTCATGGTGTCTGTGGCTTCAGTTCCAGGGGATTTGACACCCTCTCACACACATACAAGCAGGCAGAATGCCAATGTACATGAAATAAATAATTTTTTAAAAAGATGGACTTGTGCTCACGTCCCAACAATTGCACAAGATTTCCTTAAAAAAAATAAAATAAAAATTCAGTACAATAAGCCCATTAAAATAATGAATTACTTGAATTAGTAGAATATCTAGCAAACTTTCTTTTATTATAAACAAATCAAATTTATTTTCAAGTACTGTGTGTAAAATAATGTCAAATGAAAATTTATTTTATATTGCAAAAAGTGGAAACCTTTTAACACAGGACTCTTTATGTTGACATTAAAACTGTCAAGCAGTGCAGTAATGAAAAGCTTCAACAACCTGATTTGTGACAGCATATCAACAGGTAACGTAAGTAGCTCAAAATATCTGATTAAGTTTAATAATTTGTAAAAAGGGTAGAAAAAATACAGCATTATTCACACTTACATATCAGTTTAGGAATGGAACCATATTTTGGATGACTTGACAGGATTCCTAAAGAAGAATTAAGTATTTCTGAGTAACATTGTTAGAGAAGAAAAAATTAGTTTCTACTATCTTAAAACAGCAAGTGTCAAAAGTAACCTTTTTTGTGTGTGAAATCAGTGTCAACAGAAAATTTTAAGGTCAAAACACTATAGACTACTGGAATAGGTAAATACAGAATGACTACTTGACACAGTCAAGAGATTAAGTAAATGTTTCTCTCTACCAAGATCAACAAAAAAGTCTTAAAAGATTTGATTAATTATAGAACTGAAAACCATCCAAGAGACAGAAAGTGTCCTACCAAACATATACAACAGCTCTACACTGAAACCCTATCTCATAAAAACATAAAATTTAAAAAGTAAGCATAAGACAATAAAAATTTGTTTTGTGCTATGAAAACAGCACAATACATATCAGATATTCAAAAGCATGAAAAAACTGAGCAAGGCAGGGTATGCCATCATAGAAACGAAACAAAAAGAATGCTTCAAGACGAGTTAATGGAGCCAGGCACGGAGGCACACATCTTTAGTATCAGTGCTTCGGGGGCAGTCAGGTAGACTGCTTTTAGTTCAAAGCTAGCCAGCCTGGTCTACATGGAGTTTTAGGGTAGTCAATCCCTGTCTGGTGACCCTCCCTGCCAAAACACTCCTGGTACTGATGTTGATCAACAAAAACTGTCCATCAAATTTGAGCAACACAGAGGTTATGGCAATGACCTTTGCTGTTTCCAACAATGATAAACATATGAAAATGAATAACATGGACTGTAATGGATTAAAACACATAAAAAGCAAGTACTCATTAGTGAAATCTGATTCAAATTTGAAAGTGTTGAACTACTAAGGAAAACACAGAAGGGAGCTTTTCCTTTATAGTTTCTTCTTTTTTTTATTAGATCAAGAACAGGGATCAGCTACAATCAGAATGAAATGCATGTTTTTGCAGATTCTGACTGTTTTGCCAAAAGCCTGTCCTAATTTTAATTTCTACCTTATATAACAAAGCCAGTATAGTGAACTATAATCTTTAAGCCAGTGCATATGAATCACCTTAAACTTATAAAACAGACCGCAATATTGACTCAGTATGACTGGTAAGGGCCCAGAATCAGCATTGCCAACAATCTCTAAGGATGCTACACACTGTTCAGCTGGTCCAGGTTTGCTGTTCTCCTTGCAAACTAGCCACAGGGTTGATCGGTTGGTTTTTAATGCCTGAGTGTGAAGCACATATGCTCCCTGGAGCTGCAGTTACAAGGCCGTAAGAAAGACGAAGTCAAACTTAAATCCTCTGGAAGAGCATCAAGTGCTCTTAACCACTGAACTATCCCTCTGGACTGATCAACAAATGTTAAGGTACTTTTCTGGTTTTGTAGATTGTTATTGATAGCAAATTCTCTGGTTGGTTGGGTTCTTTTGTTGAGACAGGGTCTCAAGTAGCCCAGGATGACCTTAAACTTCTAGTCCTCCTGCTTCCACTTCTCAAGTGCTGGGATTACAGGCAGGTGCAACCACACCCAGTTTTTTTTTTTTTAATACAGTGCCAGGGTTCAAATCTGGGATTTCCTGAACATAAGGAGGCACTGTAACAAAAAAAAACAAAACAAAACACATGGCTATGCCAGCAAAATATCAAATCAACATAATGAAATGAGTGGGTCTAGATAGACAAAATTGTTTTAATACTGTTTAAATTAATCAATGATCATTATTAAGACCATATTCCCTTACTTAAAAATCAGGAAAATAAGATAAAGCAAATTATCCAAAATGCTAAGTGTGAATTTAAATACTTACCTTTACTAATTAATCCTTGAGTAATCAACATACTTGTGGCAGCCAATGGCACAGCTATAGGAATAAAAAAAACTTGTTAATATCAACAAAAGGAAAATGCTGTTTTGAGTATATTTGGAGATAGATAAATTAGTATAAATAACAACAAAACCATCAAGAAAGAGTCAACAACCAAGATCTCTAAAGTTGCACTGTGTACAAACAGCAAAATTAAAGGAGTATTTTCAGAAAACACTGCAAAATATTAAACAATATAATTCAAGAAACTATCTAGATTTAAGTACCAATAGCAATTTATTTACATAATCAACTTAAACAAAGCAAAATGTCTAGAAGTCACATCTGAAGTACAAGCAAAAAACCTGATGCTACATAAGCACACTACAAAAGCAGCCACTCAGTACTCAGTGATAACCAAATTCCAGTCTAAGTACCTCATGTGAATTATCTCATTTACCCTTTATCCCATCATATCTTTATTGTTGTGTTACTACCACTTACAAAATAAACTTAAAGATATTAAGAACCATACTCACTTAAAACCACATACTTAAATAATTATTAGGTCTCACAACGTAATGAAACCTGCCGAATATCAGACTGTAAGATTTTAGGTTGTATATTACACTATGTCAACCAAAACACAAAATACATTTCATCATGTGATTAACATGGTAGCTGGGAGAATGAAATCTGTATTTTAAATATTCCTTAAAAACCACATGAAAATATATAAAATTATTAACTCATAATTCCAAAATGATTTATAACTTAAAAACAGCTATAAGTCATTGTTCTCTATACCAGTACTAAATTTTCTGCAACGATGGAGTTGATCCTTGGCTCACTAGATTGGCAAGCAACTAGATCTGGTAACTGACAGGTAGATAGTCCCTAGACTGATAATAAATTTACATAAATATGTATCTCACCTGTTTGTACAAATAGAGTCTATACATTGGAAACTTGACTTCTGGGAGTCTGGAATTTCAGTAGCAGGCAAGCCAAGGGTGCCACATGCTCAGTCCTCAATAAGAACCCTGACTCTGGTCTCTAATGAGCACACACAGTAGATATGCGAATGTACACTCTGAGCTCTACTAATGGCTCCTTGACTTAATTTTGCTTTTTATATTTTAATTATAAATTATTTTAAATTCAAATAACAGCATGCACCTGGTGAATGGTACACTTTATAAAGAGCCAGAGAGTAAACAGTCTTCATGCCATCCATGCAACTGCCATTTTAAGGCAAAAGCACCCCAAGACAAAACATGGAGAAAAAAATGAACTTATGTTATTTACAGATACAAATATTAATCCTAGTAATTTGCATATATAATCAAATCAGTCTTTTTTTCCCCCCAACCATTTTAAATACACAGAAATTATTTTCAGCATATTAAATACAAAACCACATTTGGTTCATGCTGTAGTCTGGTCAACTCTTGTCTAAACTACATGGCACTTTAAAAACCAAAGTGATTAAACATATTAATTATTATAGAAATTTTATGATCAAGATTTCTAATTCTGTAATTGGATGTTAGCTTTGCCATCAGACATAATTTGCAGCCACCCAAAGGTTTGGCCACTTACTATTCTACTTACTAAGAGGTTTACTTTTGCTTTCTTTAATACTGACTAATTAGAATACCTTCATGTGTTATCATTTCAGGTTTTTCAAAGAACAAATTATTTTTAATTACAGCATCAGTTTGTCTTGGTTCAAGGACTAAAGAACTGCAGAAGGTAAGAGGCGAAGCATTAGTCAGCCACCCCATGAGTCCTGGTCACTGCATGCTGGTGCTGCTATGCTACCTCCATTTACCATCATGCCGGCAGGCATTTCCTCCTACTCCATAAAGGTTAATAGATTAGGCTCAAGTTCTATCTAATTTACTTGATCTATTTTATGTCACACAAAAAGAGAATGGTCCACTCAAGGGGGCTCTGGCAGTTATCCAGTCTTCGTCCTAATCAGAGTAAACTGATATCCAGAATGGACAACTCATGTGCTCAAAACACAGGTGATTTGTGTGATTGATCTGGGATCAAAACCAAGGTCTCTGGGTCCCAGGTCAGTGGCCTTTACCACTGAATTACTACTCCACTCTATAAACAATCTGTTCCTTTAGGTAAATCAGTAATAGTGATGACCACTGTCCACACCATATCCAATACAGGCATTCCCACAGTTCCTTGACCTCTTTTCTCCACAACTGTAAAATGCTACTCTAAATTCCCAGTTTTTATTTCTCTTTTTTTCTGAGACAGGGTTTCTCCTTGTAGCCTTGGCTGTCTGGAACTTACTTTGTAAACCAAGTTGTCCTCAGAGTCACAGAGATCCACCTGCTTCTGCCTCCCTGATTGCTGGGATTACAGATGTACACCACCAAGTCCAGCTTCCCAACCAAGCCCAGCTTCCCAACAGTTTTCAACAGAAACTTTAATACATTAGTCAATATGTATGTGTGTATGTACCTATGTATGCATACATGTATACACATGTAGCCATTTAATAGATGACTACCATTCGTAAAATTAGAATTCCCACAATTCCATGAGATAGGTAGCTAACACCACCTTTTTGCAGATAAACAAATGGGGACACAAATAGAAATTTTCTGAATCTCACAGCTCCTAAAGTGTATAGTTGGGACTTAAATCCATATAGTAAGGTAGTCCCTAGAATCTATGTTTTTATCATTAATAATACTGTCTAATTTGGAAATACATAGTTTTAAAATAACTTTTTATAAAGAAGTAGAGTCTATTCGCCCAGATAGAACACCCGAGTATCAAAGAAAGATTTCATCCAAGTCCAGTGTGTGAACCAGTATGTTTACTAGGACTCTTTAAAGAAGCATAGGCGACTCAAACGGTGAGCAATCCATCAGGAAGTCCCCTGAGCAATTTAAGGTTGGCTGTGGCACTGAGCCATGTCACCAGCTGCACAGCTGACTCACGAAAAGTTGCATCAGTAATGACTCCCCTCAGCAACTTTTGAACAGCAACTTTATCCAAAAAACAAACAAAAATAAATCCCTTTGACATTAACTATCCAGGCTACTGCCACTGATATTGGGTACATGTCAGAAGTAGACACCAAATCCCTAACATGGAAGGTTCTGAGTGCAAGACAAAGAAATCAAGCTGGTAATGTTCTCCCTCATGGCTAGCTTTGTGGTACCAGACAGCATTATGGCAGGATGATGGGAAAGAATTATGGCCAACAGTCCTGATGGCCATGCCAAGCCATCATGTGGTTGCTGCTATAATGTTGACACGATTAACACAGGTGAAACCAACACTTTTCCAGATAAATGTAAGCCTTCTCCACTGAACAATGCTTGAGATTGTGAGACAGGCACCAATTTGTAACTAAGAATACCACAGGCCCCAGCAGGGAGGCTTTGACTATTGTTTTGTTAAATGTACATGATGATATTGCCTCCTAAACATTTGTATTGATGCCTATAGATTGCTGCAGCTGTTGGCCATATTAATTTTATGTGTATGAATACTGTTTTCATGCACAGCAGAAAAGGGAATCAGATTCCATTACAGATAGTTGAAAGCAACCATATGGTTGCTGGGAATTGAACTTGGGTCCTCTGGAAGAACAGCCAGTGCTCTTAACCACTGAGCCATCTCTTCAGCCCTTTGTTGGCCATATTAAAAGGAAACTTGACTAACAACACTGCTGCTGTGACACACTGGGCTCAATGCTCAGAAAAATAATTATACATCTTCATCATGCCCTACAAGGAGGGAACATGACCAAGAAGGAAGGCAGAAAGAATGTTAAGAGCCAGAGGGAGTGCACTGTGGTTGTTTCCTGAGTTGGCGTGGACCATTGCTTTTATCAGAGCAGTTGGGACAAGCCACAGAGACCCTCAACAGGCCTCTCTTTTCCTGGAGGCTGTAAGAGGTAAATAATTCAGTGAGGCCCCCTATATATGTGTTAAACATGCTGTGAAACTTTTCCATGATTCAGCCGCTCAGAGTCAACCATGCTCCTGTAAGTAATAAACTCTGCTTTACCAATCTGGACTTCAGTGGAATCCTTTCTTTGTTCTATCAGTGTTATCCCAATCTGGGATAAACAGATACTTAAGTCTCTCTAAGGAACGTGAAATGTTGTGGATATAACCACATTTTTGTTTTGGGCCCAGGTGTGGGATGTGGGATGGATTCAGATGGTCTACAGCAGCAGACTATTTGCTTTGTCCAGGCTCTGAGAGGTGCACTTTACCAACTGCAGATCGTTTAAATCTGAGGATTCGAGAAAGAATAAATGCCAGAGTCCAAACAGTGTGGAGTTCAGAGAAAGAACAATGCTGCCCCTGCTTTCTCCTGGCTGCTCCTGGTTGCTGTTTTGAGACAAGAAGTTGAAGGTCTCCTAAAATGAATATTGGACCGGCTCCAAGGAACCTGACGACCGTAACTAGCAGGAAACAGCACCCCCTCTTCCACCAATCCTTTCTCTCTCCTACCTGGTTGTTGGGGTGTTGGAAGGGATCAGGGTGGAGTAAAATACGTAAATAGAAGTTTTTTAAAAGAACACCAACAGTCAGATAACACTAATAGCACGCATTTAAAAGTATAGTGCATGTAATCTGTAACTTATGCAACTATGAATTCATATACTATGTTAGTGATTGCAAAGGTTGAGAACTACTGTAGTATATAATATGTAACAGTGATATTTCATGTATAGAGTCTTCTGTTATTTGTTACTTTCATAAGGTAACAGAAATCTTCATATTAATGAGTTTGATTTTAAACAAGAAGAAATACTTTACAGATTTCAAAAAGGTATAAAAATTACGATCAGTACATTCCCAGGGAGTTATAATTACTTTAACAGTCACAAGCCAATATTCTCCTTAGTAAAATAAATTCCATTACTCATTTGCATGCCATATACAGCATTCCTTATTTGAGAAAGGAGTGCTATTAAGTACAAACTTTTCTATTACATGACTACTAAATTGTCACGGTAATTACACACGTTTAATTTCTTATCATCTGGTTATAGAAGTTCAGTGCTGCAATAATAAAGAACATTTAGTTCACCTCTGTTTTAAGAGTCTAAAGCAGTCCCAAATAGGGAGGCAGATAAAGACAGATCTCTGTGTGTTCGAGACCAGCCTGGTCTACACAGTGATTTCCAGGACATCTAGCAAAAGACAAACAAGAATAAGAGTCTAATGTTACTTATTAATCTTTTATCTAGTAGCCCAGCTAGAAATAAAATAGCCAAGCTATTTTTCGCCTGTCCTTGTTTCTCTCAATTTGGAATTAACATAATAAAAAAGTATCTTATTG
The DNA here is from genome assembly GCA_028658305.1 of Pachyuromys duprasi. Classification (NCBI taxonomy): domain Eukaryota; kingdom Metazoa; phylum Chordata; class Mammalia; order Rodentia; family Muridae; genus Pachyuromys; species Pachyuromys duprasi. The sequence continues at coordinate 34,834,738 of CM053743.1, forward strand.
CTCATATATCACTTTCCAATATATGAAATCCTGCCTATAGACCACTGTCTTTCAGTCAATTTAAGCATAATAATGTTACATCTATTCCAAGTGACATACAACAAAAGCATAAATTTGTCAGCCAGATATACACTTGGACACAGTAGTATGTATTAGCTTAATACATTACACTTCAAACCCTATGTACCAAGTCTAGTCATTATTTAATATGGCAAAACTGCCATACTAAATTTATTTCCCCATACAAATAGTATACATTTAATGAGTACTGTTATAAACTAGGTATCTTGATATTATCATTTGACCTTTTTTCCCCTTTATTTCCTCTTATCAACCTTAAACTGGCATTTTACATTCTTTAAAAAACATAACAGTGTTACGGCATTTCTTTGGAGGTCAGAGGGCAACTTTTGAGAATGGCTTCTCTCCTTCCCTCATGTGGGTTCTGAACTCAAGGCTTGGTAGGTTTTCCCACTGAGCCATCTCCCAAGCCCTTTTCCTTCTTTGTTTCTTCCCCCCTTAAAAAATTATATCCTGCAGGGTTGGAGAGATGGCTCAGCAGATAAGAAAACTGACTGCTCTTCCAGAGCGGCAGAGTTCAGTTTCTAGCACCCACATAGAAACTCAAAGCACTCTGCAACTCCAGCTCAAATGAACTGACACCCTCTTCTAGCCTCCTCAGGCACCAAGTACATGTAGTCCACAGACACACATGCAGGCAAAATACTCATACATATGAAATAAAAATAAAGATTAAAAAAATCTTTAAATTCCATCCTGTCTTTGTCAGAATTTACCTATAGCAATTGTAAAGATGCTGCGATTTCAGAAACACGCAGGACTCTGTATAATACGAAGTGAACAGAACACTGTATTTGTTTGTATCTTTCAATGTTCTCTGTATTAAAATGCAAACTCTTAAAAGACATGGTGGTCCACACATGAACTCCTAGCAGAAACAGGCAGAATAATCACATATTCAAGGTTAGCCTGGTCTTGTTCCCTTGGGGACTGGTTCTTTGTTTGTTTGGGGTTTTTTGATCTTTTTGTAATTCCTCCACCACCACCCTGGTACTAGGGACCAAACCCAGGGAGTCATTAACTCTATCACTAGTAGATCTGGTCTACATAGGAATTTCCAGGCCAGCCAGGTCTACAATAGACAATGATAACAACAAAAATCCTAATCTTAAGACCTGTAGTCAGAAATCAAGACTGATGGTACAGTAAATCCTCGCTATAATCAAAGGCAACAAACCAGTTGTTAGGACAGTCATTAAGTGTTAAGATTTAAAACCCCAACCAAGTCTGTGATTCAGACTGACCTAACTTCAAGGTACAATGGCTTATTAGCTAAAGTGTAGCACAGGCAGACACATTAAACAGCTCTAAACACTTCTTCATCTCTAAAGAGAGGGCAGTTATCAACCTTACTAAACTATATTCATGCTATTACTACTGACAAAGTTGCAATTCTATTTCCTTACTCTCTATTAGTAATAACCACCATAGGGCTGGAGAGATGGCTCAGTGGTTAAGAGCACTGTCCGTTCTTCCAGACAGACCTGGGTTCAATTCCCAGCACCCACATGGCAGCTCACAACTGTCTGTAACTCCAGTTCCAAGGGATTTGACACCTTCACACTGATGCACACAAAATAAAATAAAAATAAATTTTAAAAAATAACCACACTATACCAAAAGTGTCCCAATATATTCTATCTATAATTATAATTTCAAACAAATTTAAATCATTTTGTAGGTGAAAGTTTTAGATCAAATTATGCTGATTAGACAAATGATAAACCAGAGCTGGAGGGATGGTTGAGTGGTAAAGTACCTGCAACACAAACACCAGGATCTGAGTTCTAATCCCCAATATTCATGAAAAGAGCCAAGCACGGACACCCCAGTACTGGGAGGCAAGAGACAGGAAGATCCTGGGGCTCACTAGCTGGCCAATTTAGACAAAAAGGTGGAACTCCAGGTTCAGTGAGAAACCCTATCTAAAAAATTAAGATGGGGTAACACATGCCTTTTTCCTAGCACTCCAGAGGCAGAGGCTTCCAGGACCTTTGCCAGTTGAGGGCAACCTGGTCTATGGAGCAAGTTCTAGGACAGCCAAGGCTACACAGAGACTCTTTCTTAAATAAAAACAAAAAGATGAAGAGGGACAGAGAAAGACACCAACCTCTGCCCTCCACACATGGGCACATACACAGATACCACAAATACACACAAGTACATTCTTTAAGAAAAGTCTTAGAAAGTATAACTTACATCTGAACCAGAAGCTTTCTTCATTGCACTCTGCGAAAACTCTCCGCTCTTCCTCTGTTGGAATGTAATCAGCCCCTATGTCTTTTAAAAGAAAATTTAAAGTCATTTTCCTAAAAAGTCTGAAAAGCTTTGTCTACTATTAACAAGAACAAAAAATAAATACATACAACAATGAGAAAACTGACTTGTCAACTTTTATTTTGAACAACTTTGACTTCCAACAGAAATTATTCTTACTACATGCTACTCAGACAGGCTGGACAGAGTGCTAAACAAAAATATGGAAAACCAACTCCCACCCCTATTCAGATAAAGACTTCTGAGACTGTAACAAGAGAATATTAAAGACTGTGCAGACGTCAGCCCATAAAGCCAGCCCAACTGCTACTTAGGCAACTAACATCTCCTTACACAGAAGGTGCTACTAATTATAAATACTTAATATGATAGTTACGGGGAATTGGTCTTGGAACTTCTGCATTCGGCTCTCGAAAATCAGCCCTCCCATTCATAGTTCCTGTATCAGAAACATTTACATTGAAATATTACAAAGGATCGGAATAGGTTAAAATCAATAACCAGTTTGCCCTGTAAATTAACAAATTTCACGACTTTTTTAAAAATTAATTTTATTTTTCATGCGTGTTTTATTTGCATGCATGTGCACCACTAATATGCCTGGTGCCTGAGGAAACTAGAAAATGCTGGATCCAAGGAATTGGAGCTGCAGATGGTTCTGGTAAGATGACTGGCATGGGGGCCCTGGGAATGGAACCCAGGTACCCTGGAAAAGGCAGTGCTCTGTACTGCTAAGCCATCTCTTTAAGCCCTGAATATTACATTTCAACTACCAGACATAAGAAAAGAACTGAATGAGAGTCACAAACATATTATCTCAACTAATTATTCACATTCGGTTCTTTAATGAAAAAACAATGGCATATGAAAACAAAAAATGTTCCCTTCTGAGGATAGGTTATTTCAAATTATTCTGCACCTTGGTTCAACAAACAAAAAAACACAACTATGGTTGACGAAAAATCCCAAGCCAATAATCAAAAAAATACCATCTCCCATCACTCAGCAGTCAAAAAATAACGACATCACTGCAGGTAGCTGCTCTCCTAACAGCAAACTACGTATCTTTTAAACCTCCCTCCATCGGCCCAATCATCTCCAAACAACTTAAACAAACGAGGTTTTAAAATCCAAGAGCATTCCAAGAACACAGGTATTTTCTCTCGTCTTCAACTAAGACCTCAGCATTTCGGATAACGAGTATCACCATGTTTAAACAATCGCATCGCGGTATGATCCGCACGATGCCGTCAGCAAAGTACCTTTCCGTAATTCTTTTAGTGACTAAAGTCATTCATTATCACCCAGGGCCTACTGCGTACCCATCCCTTGAGAAAAAGGTTTCATGAAAAGGCAAACTGAACTCTTGGGTGGCTCAAGCATTCAGAGAAAGCTTCCCAAGCTGCAAAAACGGTACCAGAAAAAAAAAAAAAAAAACAAGAAAAAAAAGAGAAAGAAACCTCATCTTGCCCAGAGATGCCAGAGGACAGTGCGACCACGTGAACACTACAGCCCAAAGCTCGCACTTCCCAAGAAAAAGGCGAAGGCGCCGAGTCCGGCATTCCTGTCCTGCACCTGCCACCCCGCCTCGGCCACCGCGGACTTCCCACCCACCCATGCACGCCCCGGCCGCCCCGGGCACCGGCGCTGCAGCCGAGCGGAGGTCCGCAGCGCCTCGGCGCCTCCAGGCCGGAAAATGGCGGAAGGCGCGAGGCGGCGGCGGCGGGCGAGGGTGGGAGACTGGCGGGCAAGCTGGGGCCTGCGGCGCCATCGCACCCACCTCGCGATGGAGGCGGCCAGGCGGCGAGCACGACCCGGGGTAGAGGCCAGGAGAGGACCCCAGTGACGGGCACCGCGGACAACGCGGGAAGCGGGCGGGGGCGGGGGAGAGGGTAGCCTCAGCGCGGTCGCCAAGAAGTCACCCAGACCCAAGCGCCGGAGGTCCGGGACCCGGAAGCATTACCTCCGCCCGGAAATGACGGTAACGGCTTGGGGGAAACTGCGGAGGGAGCAGCCTCTCAAGGCTCAGGCGTGTCGGCCCCGCCCCGTCGACTTGGTCCCACCTCCTTTCACCCCCAGGCCGGGGCACCCTAGAACTCCACTGCGGCTGCGCGGGTTATGGCACTGCAGCTCCGCCCTGCCCTGAGGTTCGATGCTCTTGTGACGCGCCCCAATGATAGTGCTGTGACCAGCCGGTAGGGACGTTCTGGAACACCCCCTCCGCTCCCCTTCCTTATCCCTTGACGTTCCTTGGATTTCCCTAATGTTAAGCTTTACGTGAATCATTTTATGCCTTAAACCCTCTAGGCTAGGTAGGGAAATTTTAAGCGTGACCACCTAGCTAACTGTCAGAACCTCCAGTATGGGATCTGACAGACTCCAAAACCGGAGTCAGGGAACATTCCCACTCGCAGACGCCGAATTTGCTCATCTGAATTACAGGAGTAATGCGTATTTCGTAGTTTTGGATTAAAACAAGTCTGGGAAGAGCCTAAAGGAGTTTAGGCTCTCGGAACTCTATTAACAGGAGAGTTTATTGTGATGCTAGGAGACCGACTAATGTCCATCAGACATTGGGCTGCCATCCCAACCACCAACTATTCATTCATTTTCTTTCATTGGTCCCAGTGATGTTTATTCAGTGCCTATTCTGAACCAACTACAGAAAGTTTATCGTTGATACTTCTCAACAGCCCCACCCAGTTATGAACTATGAACGTCAGATTTCTCACCTCTTATTTCATTTTTTTTTCACTGCCTCTGGAGCGACCACAAACTTGTTCTGTAAACGTATTTAATAGAGGGAGTCACGTAAAGCACTAATTCAGAGTCGTGGCTAGGCATCTATGCCTCTTGAACCTCACAACAATGAGAGACAGCCTGTTTTCTTTGCATTCAGCTGTTCGCCGCACTGTCCGCACCAACAGCACCCACAGAGACACGCCCTGTCTTGTAGATTGCAGTGATATTTCAAACCCTACCCTGCCGCCACCTCTGTGAAGCCTGAAATACATCAGACAATTACTGTTCCTTAGTATTCTCTTTGTACGGACTTCTAGCACCTCACGGTAGCTCAGGCAATGCGGTATTTGGTTGTTGCTGCTCGTTTCTTTCGCTGACATCTCTCAGAACAGCCTTCCAACTATTTATATTCTCACAGATTTTTAAGGTAATCAGTAAAATATTCGTTCTTCTTGTGGGAAGCTATTCTGAGTCTAGGACCTCTGTACAACACTGCATTTCTTTTTTTTTTTTTTCTCAAGATGTGTTGTTATCACATCAAAGATGCTCTCCTCACGGCCCAACTAAAGTGATGCTCTAGTCACCTTGTATGTTAATCTTGCTTTTCTCTTTATAACATTTTCCATGGCCTAAAATAATTATTTGTGCATTGTGTTTCTATCTTTTCCCACTCCTCCTTAATGAAGACAAGGTTGTGAAAGAAAGGAACCAAAAGTTTCCATCATTAAAGGGATTATCATATAGTATAAAGTAAACAATATTAATTTCTTTAATGAATTTATTGGATGATTTTTATAGAATAAAAAATATAGGAAAATTAGAAGACAGAAGTCTAATAATTCCATGCCTTCAGCATATAATAAATTTGAATGTTCTTTTTCCTGCAGAGGGAGACAAGAAAGGAATTAGAACCCATTCTGAGTGAGCTTTATGCTAATGCAAAATCTATTTTTTATTTGCCTATTAGTGAAACTTGTAGATTCCAAAATCCAGTTCTGCCTTGTTTTTTATATTTTCTCCGGCAGACCTAATGTATAATCACTGTACACTGTTAGGAATATTTTCTGTTGTCCACCAATGTTCAATAAGTATAGGGACTTTTTTTTTTTGGTTAAAGATTTATGGAGCTTTTTCTTTGAAAATGAGATTCTCAAGCATTCAAATTATACTTCCTTTTTCTTTATTTTTCAAAATCAAATTTTATGTCCAGGTAAACTATCATTTTGCGGTAGTGCTGACATTTAGAGGTTATTGGACCTTTTGATAATTTGGACAATGATACAATAGAGTAATTCCAGCATAAACTGGGTGAGATTCAAAGTCTTCCTGGAAGCTGATGCACATTTGATGGAGAAAGCCTGTAGGATTTGTTAGCCATCTTAGACCCTTGGTACACTCACGTTGAACTTCTGGATCATCAGAAATAATGTTTCTTAGATTAAGTTAAAGCAATACTGATGTGGAACTCTGTGCTCAGGCATGAAAGCCTTGGGTTTCAGCCGTGAAGTCAGAGGAGCTCTGGTTTACCCGCTGAAGACCCTCACAAGACTGGTTCCACTAACATGCCCTCCCGGAAGAGGTAAGAGCTCGGGAGGAACCTTCCTTTCTCAAAGATACATAATTAGGTATATGTGCTTAGATCAGAAATCAGTTACTAAGTGGTAGACCTGCTAGCAAGTAGACATGATTCTGAAAGAAAATTTAATTAAGCTCATTGGTTCACCAAGCTAGACTTGAGTAGAGTTCTGTCTTCCATCTGCCATTGCTCTCTGAGATGAATACAAAGAGACCCCCTGGAAGAGTCATTTAACAAACACTCTTCCAAATATCTTCATTGAGTAAATTTCCAATGAGATATCATCCCATTATTACCTGATAGATGCTACGTTTTGTTTTCAGACCTCACTTTGTTTTTAAATATTTATTCATGTTTATGCATGTGGCTGTAGGAGTTTATGTGCACATGTGTATGTACACCACATGTGTGTGTGCAGAAGATGGAGCTGTAAACTGCTTGGTGTGAGCATGGGACACTGAACCCAGGCATTCTGGGGGAACGGTAAGTGCTCTTAATCTCTCAGCCATCTCCACAGCCCTGTTAGCCTGTTAGACATAACTGTGAAGCCATTATTAAAAATCAGTTCAGACTACTCCTTAATTCATATAAATTTAACCAAACCAAATTTCTTCTTGACTTCAGTGACAAAAAAGTTTCTCTTCTTAGGTAAAGTCTTTTTTAATTTGAAATTATTATTGTTATTATTATTATTATTATTGTGTGTGAGAGAGACAGAGAGAGGGAAAGAGAGAGAGAGAGGCTACAGCACTCTCATGGAGGTCAGCAGATAACGTTCCGGAGTCATTTCTCTCCTTCCATCTTGGGATCAGGGGCTCAAACTAAGGCTGTTAAACTTGTGTGACAAGTGCGCCGGCTTGCTGGGTCATCTCACCAGCCCTGGGTGGGCTTTTAGAATTTAAAATTGCCACTGGTATCATTGTATTTGTGTGTGTGGTCTGTGTGTGCCTGCGTGTATATGTGGAGGGCCATTCTTGCCTGTGTGAACATGTTTAGAGACCAGAGGTTGACTTTGTGTGTTTTCCTCTGTGTTCTTCACCTTATAGAATAACAATTATTCAATGTATTTGCATTTGTGTTTTACAAGGGTAGGTTCTATGCCTCATTGGTTCACCATAGACTACCCAGTGTCCAATTACAAGACAGAAGTCTAATGTTTCTGTTCTTTTGGCATATTAATAAATGTTATGTGTTCCTTTTCCTGGAAAAAAGAAAGAAAGGAATTAGAAGTTTTGAGTGAGCTTTATGCTAATGAAAAGCCTGGTTTTTATTTGCCTATTAATGAGGCTAGGAGATTTGTATTGTTCAAAAAAATGCAAAGTCATAGAAGCCAGAGGAAAATAATATTCCAAAAATGAGGATGTAGTCAGACATACCAAATCTTAATAAGAATTGTGAATTACCCACTAACTTCATCAAGAAAGTTATTTATAACTTTTAAAACTATTATTTCATTAAAATATAGATTACAGGGTAGGGCAAAAAAAAAAAACCCAGATTACAATGGACTGAACAAAGAATAGCTGGGGTTGATGTGTGGAAAAGTATAGATTACTATACATCTCCAAATTTTAGCTGTTTGGAGAAAGAAGAAGTAGATGGTAGCTGAGGGAAAATACAAAAAAAAATGGTGAAGGTTAAGTTTTATTTTATAATTCTATACAGATTTGGTTCTGTTAACAAATGTAAACAAATAATGAGAACAGTTGAAAATATGGGGAAAAGAGAAAATGGAAGGTAGATAGGTTCTGCTACAGCCATGTCCCAGTTATATTCAAGCTTCTGTGCTGTTACCAAGCCCTTGGGCAGAACCCCTGAGTCTGCATTTTAAGCAGCTTTCTAAGGGGGAATTCTAAGGGTGGCTAGAAGGAAAGAAAGACTTATGACATGTTCCTGAATGCTATACTCTCCAGAGATCCTCCTGCCTCTGCCTCCCAAGGGCTGGGATTACAGGAATGTGCCACCATGCCCAGGGAAAGGAAGCTGTTTTTAAAAGACAGTGTGAATCAGCTAATGTTAAAAATATGTTTTCATCAATACTGTTTGTTGGCATTTTTCTGTTTTTACTTTATCTTCAGTGTGTGGGGGTATTGTGGTCAAACATGAATCTGTCCACTTTGTTATAACCACAGAAAATGAACTTTCAGTGTTAGTGGAAGAGAATTCCTTGCACATCTAAGCGAGTCTATGTTTCAGAGAATTGTTTTCCCCATAATGCATATTTGAAAAAGTTTTTTTTTTGAATAGCTATCTCTCCCTCTTTTAATATGACAGCTTGATTTTCAGGCAAAATCTGAGAGAGGGAAGAAAAATAAAAGAGAGAGCCTCTGTAGGAGGTGACCCTGGCTGCAGTGTTCCTTATGCTGTCAATCAGCTAGAGAACCATCTGTCCCCTTTCAGATTTCTGGAGCCATCGTGCACATCTGCTGTATCTTTTCTAACATCACTTATAGAACCTACTGAAAGCTGTTAAATGAATGAGGAGAACCAAATGCAGCTGCATGAAGCTGATTTTTAATTTTGCAGCTGGGTCCATCTAAGTTCAGGGAAAATAATTATGAGACTAGAACCACCAAGTGAAGGATTCCTGCCATCACACTAACTTAGAATGGCCCTTAAATTGATGTTTCTGAAACTTTAAGGAGTTATATGTATGCACAAAATATAAAAATGCTTACTATTCAAGCCTACTGTAAATATTTAAGCAATCATTCATTAGTTCCTCTTTTTATTTCATTTATTATTGTTGTTTTGATTTTTTGAGGCAGAGTCTCATTATGGCCTCGGCTGGCATAGAGCTCACTATATAGCCAAGGCTGGCCTTGAATTTGTAGTCTTCCTACTTCTGCCTCTCAAGTGCTGAGATTATAGGCATGTAGAAGAATGTCGTATCACACCTCCCTTAAAATTCTGAATTGCTCTTTGTTTATGGTGGAGATTCAGCCCAGGGTATTCTGCATTGTAGGCAAGTGCTGTATCAGTGAACTCTATCCCAAGTCCTTTAATCAGTTTCTCTTAACAACAACAACAACAGAGCCCAGGCCTTATTAAGCATGCTTGAAGTTCTGTTTCTAGCAGTATGCGGTGGGATAGTTTTATAATTCCAGTACTCAGGAAGTAGATCAGGGTATCAGAAGTTCAAGGTCTCCCTTGCCAAAACAGCAGGTTGGAGCCCAGCTTCAAATACATGAAGCCCTATCTCAAAAAAAAAAAGGGGGGGGTGAAGAGACAGCTCAGTGTTTAAGAGAACTTTCTGCTTTTACAGAGGACCCAGGTTCAATTCCCACAACTGTCTATAACCACAATTGGCTCACAATTGTCTAACTCTAGTTCCAGTCACACATGTGGTACATATATATAAATGCAGGAAAACACTCATACATAAAATAAAAAAAAATTAAATAAACTCTTTAAAGAGAAGAAAGAAGGGAAGGGATAAAATCCATATTTTAAAAAGTATCTGTAAAACTTTAATTCAAGAGGTGAGTTCTGTCTGGAAGCAAGTTTGCTGTCTGCTACAGAGGTGCATCAGGAAGAGACTTGGACCAGAGATCTAAAATATTAGTACTTTCTTGCCATTTTCTCTATATAAACCTTAAGCTGACCAAATGCCAAATATAGTACTTACTTATCTGTCTCAGAAGGCAATGGGGCTTTCTCACATTGCTATCATCTGATTGCATAGAACTTAAAAACTATTGACCCAGGATCAAGGATGCTAGTACTGGTTTCGTGGGTCCACACTCTGAAAGTTCCACTTTTTTAAGAATTAACTTCTGTAACATTTTCGAGTGCCTTCATAACACTTACCCAACCACAAATATTTATTTACTTCACTTTTTCAAGGGATTGTTTTTTTTTTTAAGGGACTTTCCCCATTCTGCTTATACCAATTGTAGCCTGTGTGTTTAAACACTTAATGTTCAGTTAAATGAAAAGTCATAAAATGTAATTAAACAAACTTGTTGGGTGTTGTTCTGATGCTTTATTTTTATGCTAATTACTGACCTTCAAGATCCCTGTTTTGTAAACCTGCCTAAGACATTATACCTGATTGGTTGATTAAAGGCCTATATCTGGGCAAGGCAGAATGGGGTAGGCGTGGCTAAGGTTCCTAGGCTTTAGAGGACAGGAGAATCATAGAAGAGAGATAGACAGAAAGAGAGGAGGTAGGAGGACATCATGATGGGTACTGCGAAGAAGAAAATATGTGGTTTGGGAGGAAGGACTCCAATAATGGCGTGAAAAAGCCCAGATGAAGAATACAAGCAAGTATTTATAAGATTATGGGTGGAAGATATCCCAGGTGAGGATGGATAAGGTGTATGGCCTTGGATGGGGGCTGGGAGGTGAATGGTGAGGTTATTGAGACAGCATAGGTGAAATATCTGCCCGGCCCAAGGTAATAAGGCAATTATAAAATCTAACAGGTGTCTGTGTCTTATTGTTTGTGATGGCAGGTTAAGGCATACTACCGCATTAATTGTAGGGCTAATAATAAATAATATACAGCCTAACCCTCATTTTTATTTTCTACAACAAAAACTCTATTAGCTAAAGTCAGAAGCAACTGGCTCTTTTCAGTGTCTACCTCTGTAACTGGCCTGTATATTGTCTCTTCCTGTTACTGTGTACAGCTCTCCTGCAAGTGAAGGGTCCATCCCAACTTCTCCCATTACTCAAGTTTTACTCCCTCCTTGTTGTTTTCAATCTTTTCACTGTTGGAAATTTTCCGCCAACTTATACATGAGCTATAATTACACAAACATGCCCGGTGCCTCTGAGGATTAGATGAGGGGCTGGAGCTTCTGGAACTAGAGTCACAAAAGGTTGCTCACAACCTTACCATGGGTGCTGGGAAATGGACCTCGGTCCTCTAGGAGAACAACAAGTGCTTTCAACCACTGTGCCATCTCCCCAGCCCTCTTACAGAAACAAGCCCCAAACTTTTTGTAATCTTATAGTTCTATTTATTTTCTTTTTTATGGTAAAATTCAATCAAATAATTTTTTGTACTTTCTGCGCACAAGCACTCTCCTAGTCCTTCTGGGCCTACTCCAAGTCAGCTTTTCCCCTTGAAAAAAAATCTCTGATAAGTCCCTTGCTCAGTTCTCCATATGTGTGTTACTTAACTCAGGGTGAAGCATTGAAAATAGTGCCCATTCCTTCTTTAAACATTTTCTTCATATGGTTCCAAAATATCCTACTTTCACTTTCTTTCTCCCTCTCTTCACTGACATTTGAAAAACATTTCTTTTAATTACTCTTTTAAAAATTTTTGTGTGGGGGCTCAGCAGTGAAGAGCAGTGACTGTTCATCTAGAGGTCCTCAGTTCAGTTCTCAGCAACCACATGATGACTCACACCCATCTATAATGAGATCTGGTGCCCTCTTCTGTCGGATGCTCTCTTCTGTCCTACAGTGAGATATGCAAATAGAGTGCACATTTACATAAATAACTAAAACTAACAACATTTCTTGTGTGATGGTAATGGTGATGTGTGAGTGCGTATGAGTGTGTGTATATGTTGGTGTGTATGTGTGTGCATGCACACATGTGAAGAAGATCTACCATGTGAGTCCCAAGGAACCACCCTGCATAAAGCTTGGTGGCAGACTCCTTTACTGGCGGGGCCATCTTCCTAGTGCAATAATTGTTTTCTCAAATGACTCAAGACTACATAGACTTAGTTAGAGGGAGAAAAATTTTAAAATGAAAAGGAGGCAAGTGTGGTGGCACAAACATTTGATCCTAGCTGAGGGACAGAGGCCGATGGCATCTGTGATTTTGAGTCCAGCCTCGTCTACTAAGTGAGTTCCAGGACAGCTAGGGCTGTTATACAGAGAAACCCTGTCTTAAATAAACAAATAGGCTATCATAAATGTCCTCTGAAAGACTACACCCAGCCTGGGATTGAAACAGATGCTGAAACTTATAGTGAAACTTTGGGCAGAGTGCAAGGAGTTTTATGGAAGAGTTGGGGGTATAGAAGGACCCAGAGGGGACAGGAGTTCCACAAGGAGAACAACAAAGCCAACAGATCTGTACCCAGGATTTGGTGGGGCTGCAAAGACTTGATGAACCAACCAAGGACCATGTATGGAAAGGACCTAGACCCCCTGCTCAGATGTAGCCAATAGGCAGCTCAGTCTTCATATGGAATCCCTAGTAAGGGGAACAGGGGCTTGGGACCCTAGTAAGCTGGGGTTATCTCTGACATGAACTATGTTACCTGCTCCTTGATCATTTCCCTCTGCTGGGACATCCTTGCCAGGCCACAGAGAAAGAGGATCCAGGCAGTCCTGATCAGACTTGATAAGCTAGGGTCAGATGGGAGGGGAAGAGGGCTACCCCTTTCAAAGATAGAGGGAGGGTGGGACCAGGAGGAGACAAGGGAGGGGGCTATAATTGGCATAGAAAGTGAATGAGTAAAAAAAAAATTAAACTAAAAAACAAACAATAATAACAACAATAATAATAGACAGGAAAGTTTCTAGTAAACTTTCTACATCCTTTTCAGACAAATCCAATGCAAGCTAAAAAGGTAGTTGGATAAGGATTGAAGTCATTTATGATCTAAACAGTCCCTTCAGGTGGTGGAACAGTTCGGGAAGGATTAGGAGGTATGGCCCTTGTTGGAGGTATGTCACTAAGTGGGGTTGATGCTTTTCGAGTTCAAAAGCCCCTGGCATCCCAAGTTTGCTCTTTCTCTCTCTCTTTGTACTTGTGGATCAAATGTAAGCTCTCAGATATTTCTCTAGCACTAGGCCTGTCTGCCTACTGCCATACTCCCTACCATGACAGCATGGTGTCTAATTGTCTAGAATCATGATCTCCAAATTAAATGTCTTCTTTTATAAAGTTCTTTAGTCATGATATTTTGTCACAGCAGTAGAAAAATATGAATATCTTATTTTTTCCCATCTTATTTGAGGGGTTGGGGCTGTGGGAATGAGCTAGGTCCTGGCTCAGGGTCTCCTAAGAGGCTGTGTAGAGATGCAAGCTAGGGTTTCAGTCATGTAAGAACATCTATTGAGCTGTGTGATCCTCTTATAGAGCTGCTACTCAGAAGCTTATGTCAGGGCTTAGGTTCCTCCCCTCAAAGATGCTTGGTACTCTTCTTGATCAAGCATAGACAGGGAGTGAACAGACAGACTGAGGGGGGACCATCAGTGACCCTTACAGTCTGTTAATAGAGGTCACTTCATATAATCAGAAGCCAATCAGTAAATCCCGCCACATTCAAAATGGAGGTGAAGAGAGTAAAGCTCTCTTTCTTCTTTTCTTTAAAAAATATTTTTATTAATTATTTGAGAATTTCATATAATGTATTTCCATTACATTCACCCTAGCTCCTCCCAGATGTACCTTCCTATTCCTCCCAATTTTGACCTTATTTTTTTCTTTTTAAAAAATTAGTATTGTTACATATATATGAGAAATTATATATATATACATACATACATGTGCACGTATATATGTAACTACTCATTTTAATGTATGCATATAAATATACAAATAAAACATGCTGAGTCCATTTGGTGTTTAGGGCTGACCACTTGGTATTGGATAGCTGATTAAGGGGCTCGTTTCTGGGGAAGACTAATTCTCCCTGTCTCAGTCATTAATTACCTGGAGTTCTTCATCTATGGGTGGGTTCCTGAGAAAATTTCCCCATCCATGTTGGCATGTCAACTGCTGTTCTCATTGCGCGGGTCTTGTTTGGGTAACTGTCATGTTGAGATTTCATGGGGTGAAGCTTCCCTGTTTTATGTAGAAGATGCAATCTCAGAGCAGATTTCTCTGGCTCTTACGGTCTTTTGGCCTCTCTTCTGAGAAGTTCCCAAAATCTTAGGCATTAGCAACAGGGTCTGATTAGCCCACAGTCAAGATCTCCTCTGCATTTTGACCAGTTATGCATTTGTAATGTCTCCTCTGCTGCAAAATGAAGCTTCTCGGATGAGGGGTAAGAACAACAGTCATCTGTGGGTGTAAGCATAAGTATTTCAAATGAGTTGGGAGTTATACTGGTTTAGGAAAGTGGCAGTATCAAGTTCTCCTCTAGGCTCCATGGCCTTACTATGGGTAGCAGGTTAGGTTTGCAGAGGCAAGCATGAATTGCCTGCTGCTGGGAGGGGAAGACTATCAAAAGCTTGGTGAAGATGTTTCTCTGGCTTCACGTGCCCCACTGTAGGCCTGGGGCTGTCTTAAGTTGTCTTCTGCCTATCCATCTCTCTGTTCTTTCTTTTTTTTTTCAAGTGAGGATTTAAGGTCTATCGGATTAGAACACACCCCAATGGCTTAATTTTAGTATGATTGCTAAATTAATTTAGTCATTTAATTTTAAATGATGTGTCTGTAAAGACATCATTTCCAAATAAGGTCATATTCTGAAGCTTTTGGAGGGTATATTTTAATCCGTAACAGATAGCATATTCACTTTCCTGAGAGGCGCTGCCAAATGTTGCAGGATATTTAATTCCATTGTGAACCCCAAGATTGTGAAGTGTAAAAACCTATTTCTTGTTTAGTGTGGCTCAGCCCTAACACATGCCTTTAACCCAAGAGCTTTCTGTACACAAGATTTAATAACGTTAACCTAGGTCAAGAGGCAAAGCAAGCAAGCAGTTGACATGGATTAAACAGAAAGGAGGAACACTGAGAGAAGGGTATTTAAGACAGCATGGACAAGAAGAAAGGCTTTTCCTTTCTGGCACATAGACTAAATAGGAAGGTCAGCTGGGTGTCTTCCCTGCCGCTCTGAGCTTTTAGACGTTCACCCTAGTATCTGACTCCTGGATCCTTATTGGCAAAATCAAACCATTTGATTTTTATTTAAACAACAGCCAAATGAATGAGAAAGCATAATAAATTAGAAATAATAAAATGATGTTATGAGAGGCTACTTCACAAATCCAAGAACCAGTTGAACACTAAAGATGCTGAAATTAATATGTATATGTATACATTAACATAAAATATACTAATTCCAAATATTTTTGAAAAGTTATCATATTCTATGAGATAATCTACTGCAACATAGCAAACAATTATGTTGCTCCACTTGCCAGACCCATTTCTTCCTTACTTTGGTAGCAATGTCTAGAGTTTCCTTTGTTCAGTTTGCTTTTGCTTGTGTGGGGAGCAGGAAGTTAATCCTACTCTCAAGCACCTTTACCTGTGGAGCCATTTTGTCAACCTTCCTGAGGGTAAAAAGTAAAAACAAGGAAAAATCCTTAACAATAGATAAATCCTTAATAAAAACAAGAAGAAAATGTGTGTCCTTATTTGTAAGTTCTTACTCTGTGAATTCAACCATGAGTGGAAATAAAAATCTTAAAGAAAATAGGCCCTACACACGTACATACTTTTTGTTATATCATTCTTCACTAGATAATGCAGCATAACAACTACTTGTCTAAGTTTTGTATCTTAACAGACATTGCAAATAATCTAAAGATATTTAAGCATAGAGGAAGATGTGCATTGGTTCTGTGCAAATACTTTGCTGTTCTATAAATAGGGTCTTTGAGCTCCCATGGATTTTGGTATCCAGGAAGGCCAGATTCATGTACTAGAATCTACTGGATTCTTGGCCATTTGTTACTCAACAGCCATTGTTGGGCTAGTCAGACCACAGTTTATAAACCGCTCTGATAAATCTGATAGCCTGGAACCAAGGTCCTGCAGATACCAAGGGATGACTGTGATGATTAATTCAGCAGTATTGCTCAAGATCTCTGAGAGTCTTAGCCATTTCACATTGAGATTTGATACCAGCTAGCATTCATGGGAGCCAGAGTGAGGGCTGAGTGGGTAATGTGCTTGTCATGTAAGCCTGATGACCTGAGTTCAAATCCCAGAACTCACATAAAAAGTGCGATCTGAGATTCCAACACTCCTGTCATGAAATGGGAGGTAGAAACAGAAGAATCTCCTGAAGTTGGTGGGCCAGCTGGCCAGACCTATGCAGTTCAGTAACAGAAACAGGAGAAAACCTGCCTCAAAGCAGGGTGGAAAAAGACCCCTGGAGAGTTGTTCCTTGACTTCCATATGCATATGGTTCACACACACCCAGCCATCCCCACACAATAAAAAACAATTTTAGAGCATGGTGCATTAGTTACTTTTCTGTTGCAGTGATGAAACACAGCAACTGTGGTGGCCAGTGTTGACCACATCTGGAATCAAATAAAACCCAAGCAGCTGAGCATACTCGTGAGGGATTATTCTTGATTAGATCCGTTGAGGTCGAATCCCAGCCCTAAATCTGGGTCAGACCTTCTGGTAGCAGCCCACATAACAGGACATGGAAGAGGAAAACTTACTAGCTTGTTCTCACTTCTGAGTGTGAGGTCATCTCTCCTGCCACTGAGGAATTCCTTAACTGCCCTTAGAACCTCCTTCTTTGGGATTGCCACACAGACTGAAGACCAGCCGTGACATCGAGTTTCATGTACTGGAATCTACTGGATTCTTGGCCATTTGTTCCGCAACAGCCATTGTTGGACTAGCCAGACCATAGCTTGTAAGCTGCTCTGATAAATCTGATACATGACTCCAGAGAGACAGTCTGTGTCAGGAGGCATAGTAACAGGCAGGCAAGCAGGAAGCTGACACATCCCATCTTTAACCTCAAACATGAAACAGAAATAGCAAATTAGATGTGGGGTATATGAACTCTCAAAGCCTGTTGCCAGTGACGTACTTCCTCCAGAAAGGCTACACCCACTCCCCAAACAGTATCACGAAATGGGGACCAAGTGTTCAAGTAATTGAGCCTATGAGAGACATTCCTCATTCCTTAACCAAAACTACCACACATGGAACAGGGGAAATGCTGGGAAAGCACTCAGACAAAGGGAACATTTTAAAACAAGAAACATCAATGTCCTGTGTCCAGATAGCACCCTTTACTTTACGAATGCTGCTGGATTGTCAGAACTCTTATGGGTATCGTTGTCAACTTTTTCCAAACAAGATCATGCCTAGGGAAATTAAAGAACAGGAAAAAAATAATCACAGAATTTGCAAATAACCAAGTTTGCTCTTGAAATGAGATGTTGGAGAAGCCATGAAAGAAGAGCAGATTATTTTGGGCAGGGAGGAAAGTAAGCAGAAAAGTATGCAGGAGGGCAATAGGGCAGGAGAACAAGTAAGGATGGAGTAGAATGGCTCATATAAATGAAAATACCGTTATATCTTTATGTTAATTGAAAAACATTTAAAAGAAGAAATTAAAAAGGAGAGAAGAACTGGGTGTAGTGGTAAATACTAGTAAACTAAGCACGTGGAAGAACAGGGGGGTTGTAAGTTCAAGACATGGGGATATAAAAGGAGCTCAAAGTGGGCTGGGGAGATGGCTCAGGAGTTAAGAGCACTGTCTGAATCAAGGACCATGTGTGGATGTGGACTGGAACCCCCACACGGATGGGGCCCATGATAACTTGGTGTAGGGCTGAAGACCCTATTCAGGGAAACAGGGACTGTTTCAGTCATGATCTTGATGGCTGACTCTTTGACCCTCCCCCATACAAGCCAGGGAGTGACAGACTGGCTAGATCCCAGGGGAGGACTTTGCAGCCAGCCCTGAGGAGACAGGATAA
>CM053743.1:34853120-34893747 GCA_028658305.1 Pachyuromys duprasi
AAAAAAAAAAAAAAGAGCACTGTCTGCTCTTCCAGAAGTCCTGAGTTTGAGTCCCAGCAGCCAAATGCCATCTATACTGGGATCTCATGCCCTCTTCCGGCATGCAAGTATACTGTATACTTAGCACTCATATCTGTTAAATAAACAAATATATTAAAAAAAAAAAAAAAAAGGAGCTCAAAGCTTTGGTTACCAAGTGAGACTCTACTCAAATAAGTAAGGCAAAATGAACAAACTGAACCAAACCAACAAAACAAAAAGCCTCACAACTGCTCAGAATGCAGCTTTTCCTAGAAGTTGCCTTGATAATAATAATATTAGATGTTTTTCCCTCTGACTCATTCTGCAGTCTTTTCATTCCTTAGGGAAATTCCACAGTATTATTTTTGCTCTTTAGGAGTATTTCTGTTTGACGTTGTTCAGTTTTTATTAGACAGAAAATTTAAATGTGATGTTTACTTGTGAAGTTCTTTAAAAATAACCACAATTCAGGGGACATATAAATAAGACAACTCTAGATTCACATGTGAAGTCTTATTATTTTTTTGTTTTGTTTGGGTGGAAAGGAGTGAGGGGGGAAAGGGTATTAAAAATATGAGGAACTCTTATTGACCAAAACTAAATAAAATATTTATGACTGAAACATCAATAACACAAAGTGAAGAAGCTAAGGGGGAAATCTGTGTACACAGAGAGGGGAATGGCCTGTGGATCTGCAAAAATGAGCAACAGACAGCTGTAAGTAAACCTGGGCGGGAAGTGTGTGTTTGTCCTAAAGGCAGGGCAAGAAGACTGCCTCTAGCACAAAGAGCAGCAGAGGCCATTGAAGGGAATGTTAGGAAGGGAGTGACATTGTTATAATGGCAACAGAGGAAGTTGATTTTGGCAGCAGCTTTGGGAAGGACTTGAGGAGGGAAAAAAAACCACAGAAAGGAGGCTTTTCTCAGGGGAGACAAGTCTGTACAACACACTTAGGTGGAGTCGCAGGAACAGAAAAGATAGGGCATACAAGAGTTGTGTGCTTTCACCTTAGCCGAGACCTTTCTCCTCATGTCCTCCTCATCAAATCCTGTTTGTCAGCCATCTTCCCACTGTGCTTTGACTTCAGCTTTCATTAAGACTTACTGACTGTCATGATGGCAAGAGCACGCTTTTTAGACAGACTGGTTTTGCCACCCGCGTGAACCTTACCTTGTGTTGGGACAAGACTCGAAGGGAGCTGATCAGTTTTCAAGTGTAAGATCTGGGCTTTCCAAACTCCAGTCATGTGGGGCACACCTTGAGCTTGAAAGGGTGAAATAAAACAGCCATTCTTCCTGATGCCATTCTGTGTTATGAGTGAATGTTAAAAGGTTGGCATGGTACAAGGCTCTTGCTCAGTCTCTCTGAATAGCATTAAGCTTGTTGGGACATGAGTTTCAATTCTTTGAACCCTCCTCCTCCTAATGTTTGTCTAGCACAGTTCATTGTTGGATAAACACTTAGTAGCCTGTAAGTTTTCTCTCCTTTGTGCTTTGTTTGGTTTTTTGAAGCTGTTGCTAATTTCATCTCTTCTGGCTGCTTTGTATTTTTAAACTATATTCGGACAAAATGTGAAATGTTAATATGTGTTTGAGAGCAATTTCTGGGAATTAAGATGACAACTGTCAAGAAGAAAATAATACATAGTTATTTTTATACATGCTTTTTTAATCATGGAATTTAACAATTGTGAGACTTTTTTTTTTTTAATATAGTGACTTTGGTCCATTAGGGACAGAGCCCTTATCACATCAGTTTTTACTGGTGTCATGCAGGAAAGAAAAATGTCATCTCTAGGCTGGTGCTTTTCGTCTCAACTGAGGATTTCTAGGGGAAGAAGCTGTTGGAGAGCACATTGCGCCACTGGGTGCCTAGGAGCCACTGCTTATGTCTCTGAACACCGAAAGCAGCTCATCCACGGACCCACTGTTTCTTTCCTGACCATCTGTGCGGTATGACACTGTCTTTCCAGCTTATTGCAACCAGTCATTCTTTTTCATGCTTCTTTAAACACCTCACACTCTTATCCATCTTACTCATTAAGAAATCTGACCCTGGGTGAGATATAAATGCCACCTGCTTCCCAGCGTCACCAGGCTGTTGAGCGTGGCTCAAGATTAGGCTTAGCCACAAATTTCAAGTCAGTCCTCTCTGTTTACTATCAGCCCTGTTGTTTTCCACCCTCTTAGAGTCCACAGATTCTTACCTTTCTTCAAATTCAGCCGTTTCTACCTCAGGTCTCGATTTTAGATAATGACCTTCTTTCTTAGAGTGTTTGGAAGAAAACGGCATCGTGTTTCCTCCACTTAATTTGCCAGCCTGCCGGCATCTGAGGCTATGCGCATTTCTTCTTTGTGTATGCCATCAGTACTAACCTCTGAAGCCAACATCTGCAAGTGTACATCACATCTGTCATTTTGCCTCATCACCTGTTACCAATCTGCAATATCCACGTGTTTGTAGTGTTCCCTTCTTGATTATGCTACCAACACAGCTGGGTATAAATCATCTCCGGAGCCTTTCGTTAAACACTTCATCTTGCTACTTGTTTTTATTGAAATAGTATATTGAAATGTCTGTTGTTACTGCTTCAGCTCAGTTTACTTCACCTCCAGCCTTCCAGGATCTCACCTCGCTCACTGTATTGCACCATTTCAGCAGCTGGATGCCGGGACAGACGATATCTCCAAGACCACCCCTATTAAGCTCTAACAGGAATCTCTGTGTTGGCTGAATGAGGGTGGCCAGGTATCAGCAGCTCTCAACCTGCTTCACTTCTTAGCAGCATCCAATTGGTTCATTGTTGTTCCTTAAACATTACTTCACTTTACTTCTGGACCATTGTTCTTCCTGCTTCTTGTACTTCATGACCATTCTTTCTAAGACCCTTAAATGTTGGAATACAGTATGACTTAGTCCTTGCCTTGTACTCTCTTGCCCTCCCTCCTTCCCTCCCTCTCCTTTCTTGCCTCCCATACTCCTTTCTTTCCTTCCTTTTTTGACAGGGTCTCAGACACTGATACAGCTGGCCCTGATATAGTGTTCAAGATGACCTTGAATTCTGATCCTCCTCCCTCTACTTCCCAAGAGCTGGGCTTTCAGGCCTGTGTTACCATGTTTGATCCTACTACTTAGGATCAAACCCAGGGCTTTGTTGAAGCAAGAGAGGTATCCTACTAACTGAGCTCCACCCCTAGCCTGGAGCCTTTTCTTTATTGGAGCCATTTATGTTGTCTCCATAACATAAATAAATGTTGTCATCTAATACTCAAAGCTTTCAATACCATATACACGTTGAAGCCGCCCAGATTATGTCTCTGGCATGAACCATTCCATTGAGCTCTAGACTCATGTCTCAGCTCCTACTTGGTGTCTGTTTGACATCTCCAACCTTGACTATTGATTTTCTTCCCCAAATTGTTCCTTCCCATGTATTCTCAGTGATTTGGACTCACCTTTGACTCTACTGACCTGGGAGTCGTCCAGCACTACTCTCTTTCCCTCAGATTAAATCCATCTGAGGCCATTAAAATGTAACTCTAGGGTGGCAGTGTTTTCTCTAGTCATTGTATTATTGTTCTCACACGTCTGTCTGGTTCATCTACTCTATTCTTCACTCAGAATCCAGAATGATCTTTTTTAAATACCTAAGTCACATCTTCTCATTCACCACAGGAGATCTCTGCCATGGTTTCCTACTGTATTACAATTACAAAGCAAACCGTCCATGTTTTCAAGGCTCTAAGGAACTGGTCCATCACATTACCTCTTTTGCTCTGTTAGTCTGACTTCGAAACTTGAGTTTCCTGCTATTCTGTGATGGTATCAAACTTGTTCCAATCACAGTGGTATAGGGGGAATTGGGCTATTAAGGAATCTTAGTGTGTTTTTAAGATAAACAAAAACAGTCTCCTGGCTAATTAAGCATGCTGAGAGTGTCAATGCATCTACCAGATCAACTAAATTGAATTTATTATGGGTGGTATTTCCCTATTTTGTTTGTGGATTGGTTGAGAGGAGGATGTGCATTCCATGGACGTGGCAGAAATGTCATCGTTGTATATATAGCTCTTTCATTGTTGGTGACTTTGGTTAGCTTCCATCCAGTCAGCTTTGGTTTGGGTTATTTATGCCACAGTGTGCTGCTTTTTCTCCAGCTGGTTGTGTGAGGAAGACATTGCTCTCAATGATTTTACATTAACAAGCACTATGTTAACCAACCCAGGATGCTACTTTGGTACTCCTCTTTATCTAAAACAATAAGCCACTGTATCCTTTTTCCATTCTCTCTTCTTTCTTATTATCACTCTTCTCCAAAACTTATATGCCTGTGTTTTCCATCTAGTTTAGTCTCTAAACAACCTGGGGGTGGTGTTACAGCTACATTCATAGAAACTAGTGCATTTGCTGGCAAACAATTGACATTGAAAAATAAACGTGGGATAAGAATACAGATGGAAAGCAAAAATTCCAAAATTGCAATCATACTCTCAAGCCTTGCTAAAGAAAAGAGCCAGTCTGAGTAGAAGTATACTGGTGCAGTCAGAGAGAGCTGCTGTATTTAGAAAACCCAGGAATTTGCCTTAGGAAGTGTCCCAGAAGTGAGCAATATGTCAAAGGTGTAATTTCCCATCATTGTGTCTGTCACTGTGAGCCTGGGCTTCAACTTTACAAGTCTGAATTGTATTTGCCATCATGCTAATCACAGAAGATCCACTGCTCAGGACTGTCCTGATGAACTGGAATTTGTAATAATGGTATATAATCCAGAATGCCAACTTACTGGTTTATAATGAGAACTCAGATCATCACAGGAATCAGTACATGTGAAGTCTATGTAATTAGTCCCTGCCTGTAGGTAGGCTTTATAAGAAGCTATATCAAATAATAAGGGTTCTTGCTAAGTAGGGATTGGAGACTTACCACAGCATGGCGATTAAGAAAAGACAGGCATGAACTTCAGATTCCGAGTCTGCAAGTGACTTTCTGTAGAATGGGAACTATAAGAGTCCCTACTTGTAGCTGATGGCTATGGGGATGTCTTCAAGGCCACACAAGTTTGATGCTAATAACTACTGTCCCTGCTTCTCTCTCTTTTATAAATGTGGATCTAGTGTCTCTGTTTTATTGGGACCTTGTGCCACTATTCACGAGTAGAGTGAGGGCTAGATACGTAATTTAGAATGTAGAAACAATCTAATGTAGAAACAATCAGAAACTCTGTCATAGGAATTTGTGATTTATTTGGTTCTAATTAATTAGTTAATTAAATTTATTTTTCAGTGCTGGGGATTAGATTTTGGGCCTCATGCATCATAACAAGTGCTCTTCTACTGAGCTATACTGCAAGCCTAGAGCTTGAGGTTTAAGACACAATAGTTCAACCTCATCTGTTTGTCTGAATAAATTGGTGTGAGCTTGGGGCCAGTGGCTGTCTCTGTAGAGAGAGGATACCAAATCATGAACAGCCATTTAGTTGAAGTTGGGCCAGCAGAGAAGAGGAGAGATCAATGAAGCAGAATTACCCAGATTAGCAGAGACTGAGACCATGGCAACTGGAAAAACAGCCTGGAGAGCACCTGTCGCCATCCTGTTCCAAGCCCTTCAGAGGCTCATCAGCTTCACTTTTCATTGAGACATCTCTTTGTTTTCCCATGAAGTGCCCCTCCTTGCTTAAGCTAACGACACTCCATTTCCGCCATTTGAAAAGAAAAAGAGAGAGACCTTAGACAACAGCCCACCACTGTATTTTTAAGTGAGTAGATAGATAGACAGAGATGATAGTCTTCCTGCTCCTAGGATGATGGGTTGATATCTTCAATCAAGACATCCTAAGGGCCCCTAGTGCTTTGGATGTGGGTGACCAAAGTATTCTGTGACTTAAAAAAAAAATCCTCTGCCTAACTCATCATTCACCTCCTTTTTGGTGGACATTATTGCCTTCTGATATACAGCAGCATAGTTACTTTTTCAGACATGTGGGGTAGGGAGCTATTCTGTCTCTGTGGTGACTGGATTTCTCTGTGCTGGCTTCATAATGATTCTGAGATAATTTTTTGACCTCTCTCATTCCCTTAAAGTCACTCCAGTAGAATCCTTATGCAGTAAAATCAGTTATGTTACAGTTGCCCCACACATTCATGAGAGTGTAATTGGAGGCTCTCTGTGACCTAGTCTGCATTTCGGGCTTCATAAGGCCATTCACAGGGTTCAGCCAGACTCCTCTATCTCCCCAGTGTCACCATTGTTAAATATTACTCTCTTGCTTTCTGGAATTCTCCACTAACCTTCTTAGACTCCACTCTGCTGAGACTTCCTGAGGCAGGCAAAGAGATTGTAGAACCCTGGTGAATAGCATTTGGACCAGTCTGATTAAAATACCAGAAAACAGTGGGAGATTATGCTAGAAAAAACAGGCTGAGGCCTGCACTGTAGTGCCATCAGATAACAATACAACAGCCATGATTACCCAGACCCTCTAGGGTTAGAAGACCAGGAAGGGAAGATTAGCGTGGAGCCCCGTGGAATAGCTCAGCAGTGACTTCTGTCTCCTTTGTGCTGGCCACAAAGAGCGGCTGCTTTCCTATTAGCCCTGCTGCTAGGTGGCATTTGCTTGCTATTGTGACCGTTCTTTTCACTGCGTTTACTAGAAGCTCCTTAGTCACAAGTTCTCCAATGTGAAGGACACTTCTGATGTCAATACTGTTTTTGGAGGCTAGCACAAATTGTTTTCTTACTTGCATGAAAATTACCAGGCTGACATTGTACAGGCTAAAAATGTTCACATTGCAGAACCTCTAAAAATAGATCCAAGATACCAAATTGTGTCGAGTAGGACTTCACAACAGCCACCAGATACCTACATAAGGTTGTAAAGTCTGTCTGTGGGAAATGTGACCTGTTAAAATAAGGGGAGGCCCAAAACAAAACAAAACATCAAAACTTACAGATAAGCATTTCATTGCTTCCCCAAAAGACAGAAAGATAATAATTCCCTAAAAGCAATGTGTCTCAATGGAGGACAATTTAGAATACTGTCCAGTTGTTGTGGAATTTTTTCCTCATCCTGTGTTACAGGATAGTTTACTAAAAGGGGATTTTTATCTTTTCAGTTGGTTAATAAAATTTTTGCTATGTTGGGACTCCAACAATTTTTAATGTGGCAAACACCTGGAAAATGATAAAACAATTCCATGTAATTTTGTTACTTGAACTTGAGCTGCTGTCTCATTAACACATCACTGGAGTGGCTACTATGTTATTAACATGTTTATCATCTGCATAACTAACATATGGGGCATTTATGTATGGTTCAGGAAAGGTGAAACATGAAGGCTTTATTTTTATTAAATTTATTTATCCTATTATTTATTTGTGTGCGTGTGTGTATGCGTGCACACTTGCCGACATGCTACAGCAGGCATGTGGGTTCTGTCTTGTGGGTTTCAGAGATTGAACTCAGGCTGCCAGGCTGGGTGGCAGCTATGCTATCTGATGGGGTCATCTCATTTGTCCTAAATATGAAAAGGTTTCATTTGAATATTTAAAAAAAAGAAGCACTACTCAACAATTGACTCTATTGCTATGAATTTTGACATAATTATGGCAAGATGTTTTATTTAAGAGTTTCTGAATCACCAAGTGTGGTAGTGATCGCCTTTATTCCCAGCACTCGGAAGGCAGAGGCAGGTGGGTCTATGAGTTTGAAGCCAGCCTGGTCTACAGAGTCTAGCAGCCAGGGCTGCTTCCCCTGTCTTGAGGGGAAAAAAGTTTCTGAATCAAAATTACTGGCGAAATTCACTTTTCCACTTTGCTACAGCTTACTTCACACAGGTAGTTGTTCACCTATTCTGTTTGTGTAGTAATTAATCTAGTGAGCTGACAGCAAGTCTAAACCCACCTTCTGCAGAGTGCTTCAACTATGGCGCGTTCACCTAAATCTTTCCCTTCCCTTAAAAAAAGCAATTATCTTCAGTTTTGTACAAGGGTAATCAGCCTTAATTTTTGAGCTAGATTTAAAGGCAGAAAAAAAATAAGCCAATAGATTTATCTGAAATCAATAATATAATCTAAAATGATACCTGCTAGTATCATTTTTGAACTATTAATGTCCCTTTATATAGGGAAAATGGAGTTGAACTTCCCTTAAGAATAAACTGATAGATGCCAAGCATGATGGCATACTCCTTTAATCCCAACACTTGGGAGGCAGAGACAGGCAGTCTCTGAGTTTGAGGCCAGCCTGGTCTCCAGAGCAAGTTTCAGGATGGCCAGGCCTACATAGAGATACCCTGTCTTGATTTAAAAAAGAAGAAGAAGAAGAAGAAGAAGAAGAAGAAGAAGAAGAAGAAGAAGAAGAAGAAGCTGACGGAAGTTGTAGAGATGGTTCCAGCAGTTAAGAGAACTTGCTGAGGGCTGAAGAGATGGCTCAGCAGTTAAAAGCACTGGCTTCTCTTCCAGAGGACCCAGGTTCAATTCCCAGTACCCACAAGGCAGCTCACAACTCTCTGGAACTCTTGTTGGGGATCTGACACCCTTACAAAGACATACATGCAGGAAAAACACTAATGTACATGAAATAAAGATGGGAGAGAGAAGGAAAGAGAGAGACAAGAGAGAGTGAGCAAAGGAGAGCTTGCTGCTTTCTAAGAGGAACCAAATTAGGTTGCCTTCACCCACATCTGGTGTTCACAAGCTTCTGGGGATCTGAGACCACTGACCTCCGGAGGAACCTACACTCATGTGCTTAGACTCACACATATATCCACACATCACATCATTAAAAATAATAACAATAGGCTGGAGAATTGACTCAATGATTAAGCGCACTTGTTACTTTTACAGATGACCCCAATTCAATTCCCAGTATCCATTTGGTAGCTCACAGCTGTCTGTAGCTCTAGTTCCAGGGGACCCCAAGTCATCTTCTGACATTCAAGGACACTGGGCATGTATGTAGTGCACAGATACATACATGCAAACATACGCATACAATAATGAAATGAATACATCTAAAAATGATAATAAAATAAATCTTAAAAGAGGAGTATGCTGCTGTATACAGTTATGAACATGTCATGATGAAACCCAATTATTCTTTACAATAATCAAAAAAGAGAGGGACAGAAATAAGATTATGTCACTGAGAAAATTGGGCATGGTGGATATGACAAAAAAAGATTGCCTAGTTGTTTTACTAGGTAGAGCAGACTTACCTTGAACTTACACAGATCCATCTATCCATGCTTCTGAGTGCTGGCATTCATAACCACACCTGGCTGTTACCTTTTCTTTGTTGTTGTTTTCATTCTGGCAAAAGAAATGGATATCGCTGCCAAACAACAATGTTTTTTCTTAGCTGCTGGCATCTCTGTTCTTCTTTGGGAGATTCAGGTTGTGTATGTCTCAATAAGCAGTTGAGACCATTAGATGTCAACTGATGGAAAGCTTCTGAGAGGGACTCAAAACTGCTGACCTTGGGAATTTGCTCTAGAGGAGAGAAATTCTTGGCCACTGAGAGAATGTTGGAAAGACGAGAAGAGAAAAGGATGTGTCAACAGAGTGAGCCAAGCCCAGGGGACATGGCAGAGCGCCACAAGAAAGCTCATGAAAGAACTCTACAGATGAGAATGTACAAAATATGGTCATCCCTCATTTCCAGGATTAGTTCTAGGACCCTTCCCCAGGACACCAAAATCTTGGATTGCTTAAGTCTCTTTATTTTTTATTATGTATTTATTTATTTCTGAGACAGTTTCTCTGTGTAGCTTTGGCTATCCTGGACTCGTTTTGTAGACCAGACTGCCTCAGACTCATAGAGATCCTCCAGCCTCTGCCTCCCCCCTGTGCCACTGTGCCTGGCTTCAAGCCCCTTTTATAAAAGCAGCAAAGTAGACTAGGGGTGCTCAGTTGTATTGAATGTGCTAAGCATGCAAGGTTCAGTACCCAGTCCTAAATAAAGGGATAAAATAGAACAGTATGGTACATACATATAACCTAACATACATACCCAGATTACTATTTTAATATCTGATATAACATAAATGATATACAAATAGTTATTTGTGTTGTTTAAGAGGTAATGAGAAAAAAGTAAGAGATGATGTCGTAAGCCTGGGCTGCTCTTCTACTTGGGAAGTCAAGTACGTCCCAGGGTTGGGATCACAGGCACATAAGCTTATGAAGTGCTGGGATCCACCCCAGGGCTTTCTCCTCGCTGGACGAGCACTCTACCCACTGAGCTACACCTCGAGCCCTTGCCTGAATATTTGAGCCAGTTAAGTCAGTGGGAGCCTCAGTCACAGAGAGAGAGGCCAAACTGTATTTCAGACACAGCTCTGAGCTGTCTGGAAGGCTGAACCTGAAGGGCCAGGCTCCCTTCACCTCCTAGTTCTCCTGTGAAATCCGCTCCGCTCACCCTATGTCTGTACATTTGTTACTTTTCCAGGTGGAAAAGTGTGAGAACTGAGTCTTGAGGGCGAGAGCATGAGTCTGGAGGCAAACGGGAAAACCTGAGTGCTCCATTTTGTCTGCGTGGTTCCCAGCATCTCCCAGTGGACCTTTTAGACTTGTATATTCTATTCACTCCAAGTTTCTGATTCTCAAAGGGCCAGGTGTCTCCAGCTGGCACCCAGAGATTTACGAGAAGGAATGTTTGCTTCTTTGAGGTTGCCAGATAAAACGCAGGATGCCCAGTGAAATCTGAATCTAGATAAACAGAGGATGCTTTAGAGGATAAATATGCACTAAGTATTGCATTGGGTGTATTTGTGTTGTAATGAGTTCTCTCATAAGAGCTTCTACAGATGCCCAAAGCAGCTGCTTGGCTGCATTTGGGCCCCATTCCCAGAAAACAATGTGATTTCCTACCAGGATGTAGCAGAAGTGCAAGCCCTGTAGAATGCCTCTCTGTCATTTTCTTCACCCTCTTCTACCTGTTTCTTATCTTTCTTTATCCTCTCCCTCCACCCCAATCCTATAGACTGGCTTGCAAGCCATATGAATTTAACTCTTTAAAAGGCAGGTAACAGTGCCTACCTACGACCCTCCGAGGAGTTGTATGAAATGTCAGTGAGTTGGTATATGTAAGTCATTATGAATCATAGTGGGAGGGTCCGGAATATGGCTCAGATAGAAAAAACACCAGCCACCAAGGCAATGGCCTGAGTTTGGTCCTCAGAATCCACATGGTTAACAGTACCTGGTGTAGGTAAAATAGTAACATCCGGCCTACCAACTATGGTGCAGAGTCTTAAGTCTAGATGTCTTTGAGAAAATTGATCACTGTAGCCATCACTTCTTTCACTTACTAACTCATGATC
Organism: Pachyuromys duprasi; assembly: GCA_028658305.1. Classification (NCBI taxonomy): domain Eukaryota; kingdom Metazoa; phylum Chordata; class Mammalia; order Rodentia; family Muridae; genus Pachyuromys; species Pachyuromys duprasi. Next base: position 34,864,463 of record CM053743.1, read on the forward strand.
TCATACGTGTGTGTGTGTTCTTTGGAAATTTTGTACAATGTGTTTTGATCCTATCTACTTCTCCCTGGTCCCCGACTTTCCAAGACCTACCCTCCTCAGTGACCTTTAACACTGCAAATCTGACCCATGATTTAAAGCTTTCAATGGCTTTCTGCTACTCTGAGTAAGGTCTCTTGGGCACTAAATATGTTTCTTTTACCCAATGCCACGTTTCTCTGCTTGCCCCTTTTCCCTTTACATTGTATTTTCCAGGCACACAGGCCTCAGAGGACCACCACAGCACCCCAGATGCTGGACTTCCTATCTACAATTTTCTTCCTGCTCACCTCTTTATGTCAGTACAGTTTTCAGTCTGTGTCAAAGACTCCTTCCTCAGAGAGGCTGTTCCTGACATCCTGGTCTAGATCACAGAGTTTAGACCTCTACTTCTTTAAGGCCATTAAGCATAAAATAAGATATTTGTGTGACCATTATACTGTAAGGGGGGTCCATAATGACAGGGGTCATGTTTGTCTTACTAGGTATGATAGTCAGAGATCCACAGTCTTGGTCACTGTTTTGTTGCTGTGAAGAGACACTAGGACCATGGCAACTCTTAGAAAAGAAAGCATTTACCTGCAGCTTGCTTACAGCTTTAGAAACCTCAAAGCCACATTGAATGGAGGAGAAAGCAAGCAACAGGACAGGAGCATACCAAAGAGGGCCTCGGAAAGAATCAATATAGCAATGTATCAAAGCAGATATTAAGACTCACAACCAAGCCTTTGGCAGAGGGCGGGAAGTAATAATAAAAATAGGGGAAGTTAGTAAGACTTGGGGAGAACAAGAGCTCCACAAAGACCAAACTGAGCAGGGCACAGGGGTCTTATACGAGACAGTTTCTCCAACCAAGGACCATGTATGGATATGGCCTAGAACCCCCACTCAGATGTGGCCCATGGTAGCTCCATGTCCAACTGAAGACCCTAGTAAGGGGATCAGGGACTGTTTCAGTCATGAACTCGATGGCTGGCTCTTTGACCCTTCCCCATACATGCCAGGGAGTAACAGCCTGGCTAGATCCCAGAGGAGGACATTGCAGCCAGCCCTGAGGAGACAAGATGATCTGGGGTCTGATGGAAGGGGAGGAGGTCCTCGCCCGTCGGTGGACTTGGAGGGGGCGGGGAGGAGATGTGGGAGGGATGGGGAGAGTGGGAGGGAATGAGGGAGGGGGCTACGCCTGGGATGCAAAGTACCTAACCTGTGATTGATATAAAAATAAATAAATTACATTAAAAAAAAAAAGAAACCTCAAAGCCCACCCTTGTAAAGGGTGGCATATTAGACTCTAGAGGCCTTCTCTACCCCAGCTAGTTCCTGAATCACCAAGACAGAGACCTTTTTAGATTTACAAAAAGCTTTGAGACAAAACAAAACAAAACAAAACAAAAAACAAAATCCAAGAAACACCCAAAACAACAACAACAAAAACTAAGCAGATACCAACCCTCTAAGCTATTTTGTTATTTCCCAGCTATACAGCCCAAGTTACTGCCATAATTGTTGCTGCCTGGCCTACTTCTTTCTGTTCCATCAGGCCAGCCCTCATGGTCACATATTCATGGTTCATACAGCCCTGTGGCGACTTCCTTCTCTCTGGTTTCTCTCCAGTTTTTGACCTTAAGTCCGGGAACCTAAGCTCTGCCTGCTTCTCTTCTGCCCAGCTATAGGTTGTCAGCAACTTTACTAATCAACCAACTTTATATTGCGGGACAAGGTTTACACAACATCACTTGTTGTACATGAGACTCTCTTTAATTAATTGTCTGGATAGCAACCAGATCTTGGGGTCCAGTATTTAGCATTTGAATACACAGCAGCAGACAAACTCTCAACCCACCCCCAGCAAACAATTCCTCCAACAAGGCCACACTAATTCCAATATGGCCATACTTGTGAATCCTTCTCAAGTAGTGCCACTCCCTGACGATAAAGCATTCAAATGTAAGACCCTATGGGAGCCATTCCTATCTATTACTTAACAAAAGGAATAAACCAAAACAAAAAAGTCTTAGAAGAGGATTAAGTACCCATATGTGCATATGTATGTGTATTTGTGGGTGTGTACATGTGAGTGCAGCCTACGGAGAACAGAAGATGTTGGATTCTTTGGAGCTGGGGTTACACACAGTTGTGAGACGCCCAGTGTAGGTGCTGGGAATTGAACCTGGGTCTTCTGGAAGTACAATAAGTGCTCGTAACTTCTGAGGCCTCATTTTAGTCCACAAACTGGTTAATTTTGTTAGCTTTGTCTGTTTTGAGGCAGGCTTTCTTTAGCATAGGCTGACCTTGACCTTGTTATGTGGTCAACACTGAATTTGAATCCTTGACTATCTTCTTCTACCTCCAAAGTGTTACAAAATACTGGGTTTTTTTGTTTGTTTTAGTGAACTAGTTAGGTGAAGGACAACCCAATCCACTTTATCACCTGAATTTTAAGAATGATATGCTAAAATAGGATTTTTTAAAAAACATTTTGTAATTGTTGGAGGGAAAAAAAGAATAATAATATTCTATGGTATAAAAATGAAATTTCGTATGAAAAATTAATTTTAGCATAGGTGAAGTTTTATTGTAACAGAACCTGTGTTCTGGTCTACTGCATCGGTTTTGGTCGCTTTTGCTCTCCAGCAGTAGAGTCTAGCTGCAGCGGAGGTCATACATCCTGCAAAGCTCAACACATCTACACTCAGATCTTACATGAAGACCTTGTCAGTCCCTATGTGGGACACAGTATTTGAGATCTCTGGGTACCCTGCATTCAGAAGTCTCTTGCAGGTGGCATCGCTCAGTTGTCGTTTTCTTCTGTTGCTGAAACAAGTGTTCTATTTATTTTTCCTTAGCTGATGGGATTAATTAGAGTTTCTCTTGTTCTTTGTCTTTCTTCTTCTCTATCCACAGACACCACCTCCACTGTGGCACATACACACACAAAGGAGATCAGTGTTTTGGTCATGTAACTATTCACACCGCCACCCCCATCATATTTCCTAGCTCTCGGATAATCCATGAAATCCTATTCAAGATGGAAAGTTGATAGGTGGTAGCAGCCCCTTCAAATAAGGTGCTTGTGTTTTCCTATTGACTCTCCTGTGGTTAACATACTGGGAACAGACTGTATATCGCTTCTTGCCATCTTTTAAGTATTCTGTCTCTTCCCAGGTACAAAATCATACCTAGCACAGTACTTGAAAATACCTGTTGAAGCCAAGCAAGATTTTTGAGCTCATTTCAAAGTGAGCACTAATAACCATCATAGTGACAGAAGAACCAGGTGTGGGATACATAACCTCAGGGGTTGAAGGGGGAAGGGGAACAAGCTCAAGTTCAACCTGCCAGAGAGCTGTGCGCCAAAACAGGGGTGGGTGGCTGGAATATGTGAGCTGACAGTACAGCTCTTGTCTTAATTATGTGAGATTAGAAGGTCAGTCCTCAGTCCTGCCCAAAAGAAAAACAAATAAACAACAACAAAAACTAGTACTGGAAAGCAAGCCATTCAGTCTTTCAAGTAATTTAATTTAAAAAAATCCAAAAATTACCTACAGCATGTGATTTGGGCTGCTGGATTCAGTGGTACTCTCCTGGCAGGGTAGACAACAGGGACTGAACTGCATCTGTGTATCTTTTCTATGATGCTTTCTTTAGATGCTTGCTTTAATTCCCTCTGTGATGGAAAAACAACAACAAAAAAATCACAACATATTAACAGCCAGCAGTAAAATACTTTGGATAAAATTACAATATTATTGGTAAAGGTATCTCAGTTAATACTCATGCTTTTGTTTGTTTGTTTGTTTGTTTGTTTTGGAGGGGGTGTTTTGAGACATGATTTTTTTAGGTAGCCCTGGCTGTCCTGGAACTAGCTTTGTAGACCGGGCTGGCCTCAAACTCAGAGATCTATTTGCCTCAGCCTGCTGAGTGCTGGGATTAAAGGTATGTGCTCCCACCATGCTGGGGTAATAGACTTATTTTTGTTTGTTTGTTTGGCTGGTTTTGTTTCAGACGGCCTCTTGTAGCCCAGGCTGGTCCTGGAACTTATATAGGCAAGATAACCTTGATCATCTTATTTTCCTGCCTTCACCATCAGAGTACTGGGATTATGGGTGTATGCTACCATACCTGAATTTGGAAAGGACACTAAAATATGTAATTTATAAATGATCTAAAAAGATATGAGCTGAAGTAGGACAAAATGCATGCTATTTTAGTAATTGAAGACAGTCTCATCTGTATTCATCATGTACTCCAGTTTAGAATATGTTTCTAGACTTCATCATGGCATTGGGAGTTTCTTTACTGGTTGGTTAGCCATTATAAACTATCCTACCATGAAGAACTTATATCTGCTTGGTTTGTCTTATTGCAAAAGGATTTGTATTTATATTGCCCAAACATTCCTTCACATGCTTCAGTGTGGTTGGCATTATCATACCATCATCCTGTTACATAGGATAGACAGACATTGGGCAGTAACAAAAATGCACATGCCATGTACATAAGATGTTATTTATTTAAACTTCATTTGTGAGTGTGTGGGAGGGGAGCAGGATGTACATACTCATGGGTGGAGATCAGATGGAGACAGCTTTGGAGAGTTCTCTCCTTATACCTTGCTGAGGTGGAGTCTCTCTTGTTTCTGCCTCACTGCATACTTCAGACTCCTGCAAACTTCCGCTAGTTCTGATTCACCTGTTTCTGCCTTCCTGCTCACTTTAATAGTACTGGGATTATAGATTTGTGCTACTACATTTTTTTTTTCATATGGGTTCTAGGGATTGAAGGTTGTCAGTCTTTTGTAGCAACTACTGTCACCCACTGAGCCATCTTCCTGGCTCTAAAAATATTTCTTAAAAGGAACAGAAATATTTATTATATTCCTCCTTGACAAACAACAGGGAAATCCCCTAAGGATTCAAAAATTGTTTTTAAGAGCATCAAGGTTTCCCAAGAAGAGGCACTCTATGAAGAATTGCAGATGTAAAAGGAATCTAAGACTTACTTGCAAAAACCGCAGAAGCAGGGGTTAGAGAGCTGCCCCGGCAGTTAAGAGCAATGGCTGTTCTTGCAGAGAACAGTTCCCAGCTCAAGTTTCATGGATCGGAGGGGTTTCTACACACATGCACATTCATGCATGGGCACACATATACAAACACACACACATACACACATACGTACCCATGCATACACGAACCCAAATAAACATAAAAAGCTCTAGAAGAAATATTTTTTCTCATATATTCTGAGAGGAGGCAAACAGTATAATTGTGATGATTCAATAATATTTACTTACAACAGGGCAAAAAATTAAAGTTTTTCTCCTTATAAATATTATAAGGAAATATTTTTTCTTAATTTTCAAGTAATTTCTTTCTCCTTCTGAATACTATGGGGGAAAATGCTAAGAATATATTAATTTCCAACCAACTTTGTAGATAGGTCAAAAGAGCCATGGAAATGGCTCAGGAATTAGAGTGATTTTGTGTTGGGCGTGGTGGTTCATACCATTAGTCCCAGCACAAGGTAGGAAGAAGTGGGTGGGTCTCTGGGTTGAAGGGTGCTCTTCCTGGTGAGGTCCAGGTCAGCCAGGCCTAGCCAGAGCGAGACCCTGTTTTTGTTTTCTTTTGTCTTAAAGATTCTTCTGAGTTAGAATCTTCAACATCCATGTAAAAATCCAGGTGCAGACTTGTAATCCCAACACCCAGAAAGTAAAGACAGGAGAATGCCTGGGGGTCACTGGCCATCCAGTCTGGGTTCACTGAGGACTTGGTACAGAGAGATAAAGGATCACATTCAGCTTCTGTTTCTGGCCTTTACATGAACACACATGCATCTGTATCTGTACATGTGTGCAGATACATGAACATACCCCACACAGAGGCACACACAGGCACATACATGCATGCACATGCACACCAGATGAAAGGGAGCCTTTGATCAAGTAGTGTAAAATGCAAAGAATATTCTACACTCATCCAGTGGTCCATGAAAGTTCATCATAATATTAGAGCATTCAATTTAAAACTCATTGATTCTAAAGAAACAACTTTCTTAATTTTTGCTTTTAAAATGTGGTTATTGCCACGCCTTTAATCCCAGTGTTCAGGAGGCAGAGGCAGGCAGATCTCTGAATCTAAGGCCGGGTTTACAGAGCTAGTTCAGGGCTATATAGAGAAACTTTGTCTTGAAAAACCTTAAAAACAGAAGGTCTTATGTGAAATAATGAGAAGAATGGGACAGAAGTTTTATATATATTTACTTTGAAAAATGAGTTGATCTGCTTTTCCTAATATCTTTGGATACTTTACAAGTGTATGAAATAAAAGGATGTGGGAGGATAGCTTGGGGAACACATTGAGACCGAAGCTAGATTTACAACAAAATATTGTGAAATTGCAATGTTCTTAGGATGATATCCAGGCCTAGTAGGTATTTCACTTGTGGGCTAGCTTTTGTTGCTCATCATTTCAGTTTGCTGGGCATTCAGTGAAAGCCTTCAGTTAGGCCAGATATCATGTTAAATGGTGTGGAAGCAAAGACATGTGCATGGCCTTGCGCTTCCAGAGCAAACAAGGGTTGCGCAAGAGACAGAAATGCCTAGCTTCTGTCTTCAGGGTGATGCCTGTCATCAGAATAGTACACACTGAGTAAGAAAGGAGCACAAAGGAAAAACCTGGCAGGGGTGCAACCAGGGAGGCCTCATAAGGAAAGTGGGCACCTGTGTTGGGCTAACCACTTGGATGGCTAGGAAAGTCCTCCAGGAAGGAAAGAAGGGAAGGTGAGACTCACGAAGGCCACCATATGGCTGAAGGCACTGAGGCTTGACTGTCAGGTGAGGAATGATCAGTGAAGAAACTTGAGAGGTGGCCTGGAGTCAGTTTATGAAGGGACTTTTTTATTTAGGTAAAGTGTTTAGACGATACTCAGCTTGTGCCTAGAGTAACCCTTGAAGTATTATATGTAGGACAGAGTTGGAAATTGTTCTAGAAAGTCCAGGCCTGTGCTTTTTTTTTTTTTTTTTTGTCTCAGTAAGAGAAATGAAACTGTTTTTAAACTGGTAAGTGCCATGTTTTAATGGTGCTGTCAATGATTGTCAGCTATCTTACAGGGAAACACGTTTAAATATGGAAAGTGGAGGACCAGGAAGGTCCTTTAAGAAACCAAGGAACTCTTCCCAGAAGTTTTATTCTTATGCTATTTTCAAAATATGTACTTTAATTTTAAAGATAGTAACTGTACTTATTTTCAGCCATGTTTATAATATATTAAGATCCACCTATGGTGATTGGATGGAAAATATTGGGAGGATGGGGCATTTAAATTATTGCTGGCATGTACTATGTAGTAAGTTCCACCCTGATTGTGTCTGTATTGAACATGTACAGACTTTTTTTTGTCATCACTAAATGATTACCATGGCACTGACGGTGTATTAGGTATTAGAAACTCTCCAGATATTATTTAAAATATGTGAGAGAATACAGCGTTTTACATGACAAGGGCATGTGATTTTATATGAGACTTAAATACTGGAAGATTAGGGTACCCTAGGGAAGGGAGGCTCCTCAAAGCAATTCTCTTGCAGCTATAGAAAGGAGAAATGACTTTCTAGAGGAGTAGGTTGGATAGAAGGTTAGTTAAAGGTATTTATTAGGCACCTGTATTTGTGAAGGCCTTAGAAACTAGCTAATTTCCCGTCTCTTGTTTTGGCTTGTGCCGCCCATAAGGGCTGAAACTTTAGCTTAGTGGTAGAGGGCTTACCTTGCATGAATGAGTCCCTTGAATAAATTCCCACTACTGCAAAAATGTGCACACAACTCAAAACCACCCTCAGACCCCAACCATGTCCCCCTCTGTTATTGCTTCTCTGTATTCATGGCTCGCATCCCTGAGCAAGAGATAAAGACTTATCTCTGTCTACGCTTGTTTCTCTTTCTGAGCTGGATTGGCTTCTAGGGTGTCGCTGAGCACAGCCACGTTTTTTGGCATCGTTGGATTCCACTGGGGGATCGCTGCACCTTTACGGATGCCCTGACGTCCAGAGTATCTCAATGACCATCGCAAAAAGGGGGAGAACACTTGACTTACCCGTTCCTTAACATTTTCTTGGCGGGTCCCAAAGCCATAACCACACTCAGTTTTCTGGAAATAACTCTCGCTTCTTACATCTGGGATGGGAACCTGGTCCTATGCTAATGTAGACCCCGAGGCTGTCGCAAGGTCCTTCTGCTTTGATGTGCAGGGGGTCTGCCACAAGGTCCGCTTCTCCTGGCAGTCGTCCCCCTCTTCCTTTGGGTACACATGCGTTTCCCTGAAAGGTGCCACTGGCCTCTCGTGTCTGCATTTGTAGCAAGAGGGAATTTGAGAACATCACCAGAGAGAACAAGCTGTTTAATCTTTAAAAAAATATATCGTAGCTCCCGCGCAAACGCCAGTACGACACACAGGACGTGACCTAAACGGAACTTCTATTGGAAAGGACTTGCTTTTCTGTATGTCCGATTGCAAGACAAACAAGGAAACCTCTAGGTTTGCAGACACCTTCGTAAACTCTTCCGGGTGCACAAAGCCAGAAAATCAAGCATGAGAGCAGAGTAGACAGGGAGTGCGAACTTGCTTAATTCTCAGGAGCTAGTACTAGGATTTCAGGTGTTCTCACTCCAGGAGACAGCAGGGTTGGGTTTCCAGGATCCCACAGCTAGAGTGATGTGCTCCTCATCTAAAGGTTTTTGCATCCTTTCTGTTTTCCTTTCCCGCCTTCTTTAGTATAGGCTGTTTGTGCTCGACCTCTAGTTTAAAGGGAAAGAGGCTCAGAGGATGCCAAAGTGGGGAAGACTCCAGGGCTGTCTTTCAGCCGTCCAGGGAGAGTGATAATAGGTAAGAGGCGTGCAGACTTGCCCTTCCTTGCCCAATCAGGTGCACAGGAAGATGTCTTTCAACCAATAAAAATAAAGTTCGCTTTCCGGAGGCGGGAGGGTGAGCCTTGACTGCCAGTTCTCCAAAGCAACGTTGGAGGCGAGGACAGAGAGTGATTAGAGGTAGGCCCAACCCGGGGAGGGGGGCGGGGCGAAGGTGGGGAAACTCTGAGCGGCGGGGGGGCCGGCCAGTGGAGGGCGAGGATCGCTGTTCCTGGTGTAGTGTCCCTCGCCAATCAGGAAGGCGAGAGGGTGGGCGGGGCAGGGAAGGGGTGGGCAGAGCTCGCAGCACCGCCGGGCGCCCGTCGGGCTCTGTGAGAGACAGAAATCCGGTTAAAATCAGAGTCGGAGGGAGGTTTAACCACGGATCGGTCCCGATCGGATTATTCCTTAAAGGGGACGCGCCATTGTCAAAGAGAACGGAGCCTGGGGCCCGAGGGCGGAGACCGGCGGCGCTGGAGGAGCGAGGCAGCTGCACGGGATTGGGGACCTGGTAGGTGCTGCCTGGGGAAAGGCGCTTCATTTCACTTTCTCTTCCAGCGCCCGGGCAGGCGCCGGGATGCCCGTCGGCCGTGGGATCCCGGTCCCCGGGCTTGGTCCGGCTGCCCTTCTTGCTGCAAGCCGTGAGGGAGGCGGACCGGGATGGGCGGCTGCGGCGCCGGCTGGGGAGGCTCCTAACGGACGCGGGCGCGGCGCTGAGCCGGGGTCAACCGAAAGCCCGTCGGAGCTGCGGTAGACCCGTGGGGAGCACCGCGCGCCCCGCTCTGCTGCGCGCCTCCTTCCCCGCCCGTGCCCGGCTCTGCCCGCGCGCCCGGCCGCCCTGGGCGCGCGCCGTCGTCTCCACGCGCGCTCCGCTCTTCCCGCGCGCCCGGTTGCCCTGAGCGCGCGCCCTGCGCCGCCCGGCGCGCCGGCTCGGTTCGCACGGCGCGGGGTCACGGAGGCCCCGGGAACCGCCCGGCGAGGAAGCGGGGGGCGGTGGCGGCGGGCGCTGCGGCAGCGCCGCGCTCCCGGCCGGGCTGAGCGCGCCGGCGGCCGGCTTCGGGAGGAGAGGCGGCGGGCCCGCGCGGCGCGCCGAGCTTGCCGGCCCGGCCGGGCATTGTCCGTGGTCCTCGGCCGCGTCTCTCCGCCCCCCGCCTGCGGTGCTGGGAGGGGTGCGGACCCGGGCGCCGAGCCCGCTCCGCCCGAAGCGACGGCGCACCCCCGGACCCGAGCCTTCCGGAGCCGGGGTCGGCCTGGCAGACGCCACAGCCACCGCCCGCGGTCGGGCCTGCGCAGCCCGGGCCACCCGCTTCGCAGACACCGGCGCTGGCTGTCGGCAGGGCCGAGCTCTGCCGTGCAACTTTTCTTTGCCTTTTTTGATGGGAGTTGTTGCTTCCGGGCGGCAGGTTCTGCGGGCCCGGCCGAGTCTCGTTTCTTGCGTCTGCAGAGGCCGATTTCTAGGGTGACCTGGGGCCTGAATGCTGTCGGTCTTTACTACCGGTCCAGCTTTGTTCCTCGCCACCTACAGTCGCTCGTTTTGTGGAATTTTGAGGATATGGTACCACTAAGCCCCAGGCTGCGGTCTTAAAAGAGTAAATGTGGGGTGACCGGCTGAGGGGGCAAGTGCTCTAGACACAGCTAAATTAAACTTTGAACTAGGGAAAGTATTACCTGGACTCTACGCCAGAAGCGATTTGGGGAGGGTAGAAATAAAACACACTAAAGCAGGTTACCAGGGTCTGTAGGATTGGGGGCGGGGGAGAAACGCAGTGAATAACTTTTGATGGAAATAAAAGTTGGTTTTATAAACTGCTGTTCTGCCTAGCAGGTGCCTTTCATAAAGTTGGTCTCCTTGCTGAATGCAGGCATTGTAACGACAAGCAGGCAAGCACTCTTTCTATTGGTAAATCAAATAAGAGGTCTTTGCACTGTGAACATTATACCCGGTGTTGAACTTGTCAATACTTGCAGCAGAACTCATAGCTAGAAACAACACATCCCTTGTTAGAGTCCTTATTTAGAAAAGAATGTTTTCATAAGCCTTCATTTTGACAGTTTCTTGAGCAATGCTTTGTAGAGTAGTCGGAGGCAGCAAGTTGCAACCTTATAAAGGAAGTAGCATCCGGCATGTTATTCTTTGGGCTTATTTTTGTTACTTTATTTTCAAAAGTAGCATCTGATTCCGGTTGCCTTCCTCTCTGTTACAATATTTTGTAAGACACCTTGCGGGAGTGAATTTTGTGGAGACAGCGGCCTAGTTTTTTGTTTTTGTTTTTCCCCCTTCAAGGCAAAATAGATTTTAAAATTTGTTTATCATTAAGCTGTCAAATAACTTTGGAATGTTTGAATGAATGTTGAAAGTTCTCAATCCCAACAGTAACAACAGAGAAACTGTTATTTGGGAGACAAACTTCAGCCATTGATACTTGAGAGAGAATTCTTTGCTCTGTTACAGAGTCTTGGAAATGAAGTTGCAAAACCTTCCCTTCGTTTTGATGATCAGTCATTGTTCCACCTTATTATTTTACATCTATGCTAAAAATATCAGGCAAGTGTCTGGGCATAATTTCCTTGCTTATAGGAAGTAGGTGTTTAAAACAAATGTAAAATTTCCTATTTTTATTTATTTAGTGGCATATCTAGACAATAGGCTTTCTATTTAAAAAGAGTACACGAGAAGAAAATATTCAGGAAGAATGGTCTCCGCATTGCCTATGCTTTCTGTCCTTAGTAGCATATGTTTTTCTGTATTTTCTGGGTACTTCATACGTATTTCTAGATAAGTTTGAGCCTTAGAGTGTGCTTAGAGATACTTGGGAGAGCTGGAATGTCCACTCTCTGCATTATTTCTATGCAGATCCAGGGTGTACATGCATACCTGATAGATGTGCTGTTTTAGGTCTTTCTGACAGAAAAAGATTCTGTCTTACAAAGGCTGTGGAAGATACTTTTTCCTCTTGACACATCCATGCAAATATGCTCTCCCACTGAGCTATATCCCAAGACCTGATGAGATAGTTAATAACAGTCACAATTCCCACCTTCGGGATTGAACCCAGGCCTTCTTTGAATGTTAGGCAAGACTGGACCATTGAATCCAAACCCTCACTTTTCCCTATCCCCACTGAAAAAATATATATACAAAATATTTGTTTTTGAACAAGATTATACCAATGCACAAAAGTGGTTCCATGTTGGACAATGCTATCTTAGTCTCAATATTCTTTGTTGGTGTATAAAATTGTGACTTAATTATATAATATCCGTTAGATCTCTTCTATGATGGCAGTCACTTATCACAACATTTAGAACTAGGCTTGATCTACCATCAGTGTCTTTTAAGTACCTACATTGCTTAAGTATGAGGAGATAAAATAGAAATAGATGACAATCTCATTTAGAATATTATTGGAGACAGTCAAAATTACTCTCCATGGGAGAAAGACGGGTGTCCAGAGTAACAGTGACTAGGAATCATGAGTAACGAAAAATGAATGGAAGTAACCCAAATGATGTGGGAATATACTTGGGGCTTTAGCAGATTTCATTGTGTGTGTTAAAAGTATTTTACATAGACTATTTTTAGATGTGGATTGGGTATGTAGGTTATTGTTTTTACTGTAAATCTCTGAAGTATTTGAGGGTGCCAGAGGTTGGGCTGTTAGCCTGCAGGATGGGCAGGTCCCATCCATCCCAGGCCAAGCACATCATCTTGTCTGCAAGTTTGCTCTCTGTAGAGGAATTTTAGTTCAACAACATGGCTACTCTGGCTGGAATACAGACACACCTTTAATCCCAGGAGACAGAGGCATGCAGGTCACTGTTCTAGTCAGTGCTATTCAGTCAGTTTGGTTGAGTCAATGAGTTGAGAGGCAGTGCAGGGGAGATGAGTCCTGGGCAGTTCAGTTCGCGCAATTCAGAGGCAGTTTTTACTGGGAGAGATTTACAGAGAGAGGTTGAAGGGAGAATAAACTAGACACAGGTGAAGAAAAAAAAAAGAGCCAGAGAATGAGAAGGAGGCAGAAGACTAGAACAGATTGCTAGAGTTAGTTTGAGTCCAGGCAGGGCAATTCAGTCAGAGGCGAAGAGAGAAGCTGGAATCAGTTAGCTTGGAGAGGAGTTTGGGTCAGAACAGCTGAGTTGAAACAGCCAGCCAGAGTTCAGAAAGAGCTAGAAAAGGGTAAGCGTATTAGCAGTAAGTCTCAGAGGCTGAAAACATTCTAGGCCTAGATTAGATGGCATGAAGGCTAGAAGCTTCCAGAAGTAGGTCTAAGTTAGCAGACAGAGGCAGTAAGCCTTGGAGACAAGAATTACAACAGGCCGATAAGTGTTACTTTGACATCTGTCCTCTTCATCAGAAGTGATTCTCTTTACTTTGGGGCCTGTAAAGTGCTCTTACAGAGCAAGCCTTTTTCTTGTCTGTTGGTTCAGTGTGGCTGTATATTTCCATCATTAGATAGTAGAGGTTGGCTGAAGTTGGAGCCTTAATATATTACTGCTTCCCAAAATACCCAGGCAGCTTTATTAGCCCACCAATATTCTATAAACCAGGAAGTGTAAAGAAGCTCCAATATTTGCTTATATTTGGAGGAAAGTATTTATGTGAGTTTAAAGGAAACACTTTTTCTTTTCTTTTTTTCGTTTTCCAGAGCTGAGGACTGAACTCAGGCCGAGCGCTTGCCTAGCAAGTGCTCTACCACTGAGCTAAATTGCCAACCCCAAATAACTTATTTAATTTTATTTTATGTGCATTGGTGTAGAGATGTCAGATCACCTAGAACTAGAGTTACGGACAGTTATGAGCTGCCATGTGGGTGCTGGGTGCTTTAGAAGAGCAGCCAGTGCTCTTAACCACTGAGCCATCCCTCCAACCTGGAAACACTTTTTCTTATGCCCGTTGATAAGAAAGAAATGTTTTGACATTAAGAATGTCCCATAACACTGCTCAGCCACTACCCTGCAACCTATTATTAGTAGGTTACTGTCTCTTTTTCCAACCTTTGTTCTTATATGACAACCCCAGGACCATCTTAAATGATTTTTCTTGAAAAGTTTAGCAAGTTATTATTGTGAATGAAAGAAAATAATATTTATGTAATTCTTATTAATTCTCCAGGCTCTGTAAATTCTTCTTTTTTTTTCTCCCTTTTCATTCACTAGAAGATAGAAGGCTTCCATGAGTTTGTTGTGTTCAAGAATTAAAAAAAAAATGAAAGAAAAAGCGATCAACTACAGTGTGCTGGAATATTTACCTATCACTGTCCTGTATTTCTTTTAATATAACAGAAAGTGTTATTTGTTTGTTTGTTTGAGAACAGGCTAAGCATAATTTCTTGGTATTTTTTAATTCATGCAATCTCGAGGGAGAACTTTTAAAAATTGCTTTTGAGCCTCCCATTACAGGCCGCCCATTACAGACAGGGAACTGTGGTGTAGGCTGAGTAGTAGGTGAGTCTATTGTTCTAGGTGCTGCTTTAAGTGGCTCCATAGAAGTTTTCCCTGAGGTTTCAAAATAGAAAACCCAGCTGCTGGCTGTCAGGTGGCCTCATCACAGGACGTCTCCATTCATTAGTAAATTTGGGGAATTTTGCCTGCTGTGGAGGCTCGGGGGTGGGGTGCTGGCATTGAGGATTAGGTTAAGTCCTTTAGTCACCTGTTTGGGTATTGCTCTGATAACCTGGCCTCTGTCAGGTTATCCCGGCGGCCCCACCCGGCCTAACCAGGAGGTGGGTTCAGGTGTGTGGTGCTTGGTGAAGTAAACCTGTGAGCCCTAGACTTGGTTCTTGGCATTTCAAACACTGCTGTTACCTGTGTACAGTAGACTGTGTCTTTCTATTCATTCAGAGGAAGACCATGGTGTAAATATGTTTGTATCTAAACACGTTCTTCATATTTTGCTGATGGAGTAGCAACACATTTCTTTGTAAGCTGAGACACTAAAATAAATCAGTTCTTTTGCTACCATTGGTGGATTTTTTTTTTTCTGTGAAAAAAATTTTTTTGAAAAATCACTTGCGAAGTGTTTGACTTTACACAGAGGCCTTCTTTGCCAGCTCCCCTTGACCTTTCTGTTCATGAGGGAAAGAGTTGAACTGTTCAGAAAGAAGGGACCATGAAAATCTGAAAATTGGGGTCAGCATGTCCAGGCAACCATCTGACAGAGGATAGACTCCTATGACACTTGATTATTAAGGTAGCAATTCTGATTAGTCAAGGTTTGTAAAGGTGAGCTGGAGAGGGTGCTTCAGTTATTAAAAGCATTTGCTGCTCATGTAAACCACCCAGGGTTGATTCCCAGCATGCTCATGGTCGCCCACTACCATCTGTAACTCTAGTTCCGGGGGATCCAGCACCCTCTTCTGGCCTCCATAGGCACCAACATAATGGCAAGCCAACATTCACATGAAATAAAAACAAAATCTTAAAGAGGAAAATACGTGTGTAGTTACAAAAATTTTTAAAAATTAAAAACATCAGCAATTCATTTATTTAATGTGTGCATATATGGAGGCCAGGGAATATGTTACTGTTTTATTGAGACAGGGTTTCTCTGTGTAGCCTTGACTGTCCTGGACTAGCTTTGTACCAAGCTGGCCTGGAACTCACAGAGATCAGCCTGCCTCTGCCTCCCTGTGTGCTGGAGTGTGCCCGCCACACCTGGCAATATATTATATTTTTGTACTATGTGGGTTTGTAGGCTCAGTAACAAACATCTTCGCTCAGTGAGCTATGTCACTGGCTCAGGAATTACAAAATTTAAGCAACGGCTTTATTGAAATTTCATTTACATGCCATATTCACCTATTTAAAATTCAGCACTTTTAGCATATCCCTCAGATTTGTACACCATTACCACATTTAGCCTGAGAACTTTCTGGAATCCCATCTTGCTTCTGTTCTACAGCCCTAGGCAACCCTGTTCTACATTGTGTCTTTATACTTTTGGCTCTTCCCAATATTTTGTCTCCATAAAAAGTAACAGTGTATTCTGTTTGTTCCTCGTTTAAACCTTAGGAGTAGAACCACGTGAGTGCTTGTGGAGATGTGTGTAGCGCCAAGTAAAGACTTGCTCTGAAAAGAAACTATCCAAACCCTTATTGTGCCAGAGTCTTGAGAATAATGGGAAAAGATATTCTGCTTAGAAAAATCAATGGACTCACTTTGGTAATACTTTTTTCTACCAAACAGTGTTGTCTCACATTCTCTAGACTGGGGTTACAGAGCAGTCCTTCAGCATGTTCTAATCCTGCTGCATGTGTGGCCTGTAGATAGTTCAAAACTCTGCTTCAAAGCTTGATCGTGCCCTGCTGTCTATGTTGGGATGATCTGGGCAGCCCTTAATACCTTTTGGGTTACTGATCACTGTGCTCCACAGATGATATTACTATTTTTTAATTGAAAATAATTTTTATATATTCTGATCTTAGTTTCCCCTCCCTTTTTTTCTCTTTGATCCTTCCCACCTGTTCCCCCTCCATGCCTTCTTTATCTCTTCTCTGAACACCCCCCCCCCACAAAAACACAAAATTGGAAACCATAATGTGCAAGCAAAAGATTAAGAGGGTAAAAAAAAAAGCCCAAACAAAGCAATATGAGACAAAATGTCTTCAAAAACACCATTGGGTCTGTTTTGTGTTGGCCATCTACCGCTGGGCATGGGACCTGCCCTTAAGTGGGTCTACAGATATTATTAATCCCTTCTGGTCCTTATATTCTACCTTACAGAACTCATTGGCTGTTTACTGAGTGGCATGGTTGCTGTTTTGTACATACTGGCTGGGAAGGCAAAAGATATGCATGATATCTTGGGGGGGGTTTTAATCTTTCCCCATTGATTGTAGTTTCATAGCTTTCTGTTCATTTCTTTGCCCAGTTCTAACTGGTGCTGAAGATCAAACCCAGGGCTGGACAATCTCTCTGCCAACTGAGCCAATGGCTGCCTCTGCAGCCCATTGCTTTGTCATTGAAGATTACTTAGAATGATTCTTTTTGATGAAACCCAGCCCTTCCAGCCTGTTGTTTGCTCGTCTTTCCAGTTACGGACAGAAGGTTCTCAGCAGCTGCATCATAGATGCCAGCCATTGTCAGACTCATGTCTATTTCAGAACACCTTCACTGAAGAGGTGTTGAAGTGTTGGTTTGTTTGAAGGCTGTCTAAAAGTTGATTTAAAAAAATAGCATGAGTTTGTTCACTTAAGTGCAGTCTCATATTTTATTATTCATTCATTTATTTATTTTACACTTAATTTGTGTCCGTGTGCTTACATGTTTGTCATGGTACATGTGTGGAGGTCATAGGACTTGGGAGTTGGTTCTGCCCTTCCATCATTGTAGGTCTTGGGGAGTGAAGCCAGGTTGTCAGGCCTTGGCCATAAGTGCCTTTGCCTGCTGAGCCATCTTACTGGCTTCAGTGTCATATTTCACATTGTAAATATTCATATGTACTTCTTGCTGCAGAAGTGGATTTCCCTGTACTATTTCAACCTCTCAGAACTTGTTCTAATGTGTTTTGTTCATTTGTCAAGGTATCTTTATTTCATGGTGATCTTCATGTATGAATTTAGTTCATTATGAAGGATGCTGGGATCAAAAGTGTAGTTTATAGTTTTTTGTTTTGTTTTATTTTTTAAAAAGTGTTTATTTTTATTCTTGTGTGGATGAGTGTTGTGCCCGCATGCATGTCTGTGCATCTGTGTACACAGTGTCTGCTGAGGTCATGAGGAGGGTGTCAGATTCTCTGGAACTGGAGTTACAGACCGTCTGGGTTCTGTGAACTGAATCTGGGTCCTCTGCAAGAGCAGCAAGATCTCAAAGACTTCATGCCATCAATTCCTGACACTCTCCATCACTGTCAAATGCTAGAAAGCAGTTGTCCTTAGAGCTTCTAGTGGCATGTCTCTCTGGACATCCTGAATTTAAGCTGCGTAAGACCTATTTTGGGATCTAGAGTGGTGAGATGCATTCCTGTTGTTTAAGATACTGGTTCAGTGACGATTTCGTAGTGTTGTCATTGGAAACTGATTTGGCTCTACACACAAACTAGGAGCTAAGCCTGCATTTTATTTTATTTTTCCTAGAACCTGTTCCAAACACACTCAGTCCTTCCTCTCCAGAGAGGTGGGGGAATGTCCTTTATCTTTTGCTCACTTGAGTGCCAGAATCCCATTCCAATCTTTGGCTCTGTATGTACCTGCATCGCTGTTGTGCTCTGTTGGGGATACTCAAAGAGCTGTCTTATTTGGTGAAACCTTTGCTTGATCCTGCTTTCAGTACCCACACTTGCATCCCTGTGAAGAAGTGGATAGCCTTGTGTGTCTGCAGGAGCTGACAGCTCCATTGCTTCGTAACTTTCCGTCCAGGTTGACTCAGTACTGTAAGAACATCACTCCTTGTGATGAGAGGGGAAGGGGGAAGGGGGACTCATTCCCTGAAGGATTCTGATGTAAACAGCAAGTAAATAATTAAGGCATCTAAGGGTAGGACTTCCTCATGACTGAGCTAGCTGTAGAGACAGTAGCAGGTTTCATGAAAAGGCTGTTTCCAACTAGACTGATGCCTGAATGGCTTATGAAAGGGATGACTGAGTTAGGCTCTTAAAGCCAAAGGAACTGGGGAAGTGGGTTTCAGTGAAATGGTACACATCAGGAGGAACACAGATGCTTGCCACTAAGTTGCCTTACATTTTGTAACACACGGGAGAAAGATTTGTCAGCGGACATGTGTGGGTGCTGGGACTCAGCTCAGGCCTTCTAGGAGAGCAGCAAGTGTTCTTAACTGTTGATTTATCTTCTCAAACCCCAACATTAATTATTTCCCGCTGTGTAGCCCTGGGTGTTTTGGAACTCACTTTGTATACCAGGCTGGCCTCTAACTCACAGAGACCCACCTGGCCTCTGTTGGGATTAAAGCCATGCACCACCACTGCCTGGCTAGCATTAAAACTCTTATTCTTACTCAAGTGCTTTTGCACACTGAGTCATGTCACTGGCCCTTAATTACAATAAAAAAGGATTTATTTATTATGTATATAATGTTCTATCTGCGTGTACACCTGCATGCCAGAAGAGATCATCAGATTTCATTATAGAGGGTTATGGAGCCACCATGTGGTTGCCGGGAATTGAACTCAGGACCTCTGGAAGAGCAGGCGGTGCTCTTAATCTCTGAGCTGTCTCTCCAGCCCCCTTAATTACATTTTTAAATGAAAGTGCTACATGAGCCAGTTAGACAGTAGACAGTTGTGTCAACATAATTTGCTTTTATTTTCTTTTTTTGGAGAGAGTATTAAAGCCCAGACAGGAGGATGTGCAGTGTACACTCTCTCTGGAGACAAGAGAAGAGACAGTGTAACTGGCTTTTGGCCAGAGAATCAACACTATTTCTCTGTTGTTGGTGGGGTTATTGGCTAGAACACTGACCATATAATTAGGTAGATAATGTGGTTAGTTGAGTCATACTTGTAAAAGTTCACTAGTAATAAGCCGGTGACAAGTGGGTGGAAATCTCTATAGTGTCATGCTGAAATAAATAATGTGTATTTGTGTCACACACACAACATCACTACGCCTATCAAAATGTTTGGGTGAAATGAAATTTGTGGGGTTAGCTTACTGAAAATAGTAGCCAAAGCTGAAATGTCAAAGGCTACATGCTGGTTTGATGGGACAGGATGTAAAGTCACATGCATGGGCTCAGAAACCAGCTGCTCAGTTACAGGGCTGAGGGAGATGGGGCCGAGTACAAGCAGGGCTGGTATTTTAATTACCATAATAAGCTCAGTGTGGACAGAGAAGGCAAAGCGACTGTGGGCGGATTCACAGCATGGTGATCTGGACTCAGGGGGAGGAGGGCCAGGGTAGTATTACATTGCTCTTAGATCGCATCCAATGTGGGACACGATTGACACACTGTGTGGTGTAGAGGCAACATCTCCAAATGGGCCAGGAAACACAAAACAGTGTGTTGATGAGGAGACAGAGAAGTTAAACCGGCATCCATTGCTGTGGACACGTAGGACGCCACAGCTAGCTGCTATTGGGAACCAGCTCTGAGTTCTCTCCCACAGCTCATGTAGAGTGCCCATAGGCCCCAGACATCCCCGTTCCTAGGTATAAACTTTAAAGAAATGCCAAGTTATTCACAAGTGCTTTGGTCAGTGGGCACCGCATGTAGTTAGCAAGGTGATAACTCATTGGCACAGCTGTTAGCACAAGCCAAGCAACATGGGGCTACAGTGATGAGGAAGGAGAATCTCAGGCACCACCTACTGGTGGGGATGTATTTGAACCTTAATGGGAAACATTATGGGATGTCCTCTAAAAACTGGGTATGTGTCAAGAAGGAAGTATTTTGGTTTTGGGAAGAGGTATGCACTCTCTCTTGTTTGGAAATAGCTTAGCTGTCCATCTACAGGTGCGCGTTTTACCTCAGTGCAGTAGAATTTGTCACTGACTAGAGATCAGTTATGGTATTGAAAGTCTAGAAACACAGCCCGACATTTACGGACTTGTTTTTATTTTTTTGTTTTGTTTTTTAAACAAGGGTGCCACTTAGTGAGGGAATATATAGTAGTCTCTTACAAATGGTGCAGGACACCTGGATTTCCACTTCGTAAGCATACTATAAACTAACTAAAAGTGAATAGGTGATCTGTGAAATAATGAAATTCCTAGGGGGGAAAGCAAACAAACAAAGCATGACCCATAATGACCTCATGCCAGGCAAAGCCATTTTGACTAAGACCCAAACCACAAGCAACAAAATATTAAATTAGTTTCCATCGAAATGAAAGGATACTATCAAAGTGAAAAGATGACACACTGTATGGGAAGCAGCATTTGTAAGGAACCTGAGTCCGGAAGATAAAAGGCTTGCACAGGTTCAAGCCAGACAGGATCCTTCAGACAGGGAAGAGGCAAAGGCTCACACCCCTAACCGGAAAGCTATACACAATTGGTATGCGCTTATAAAGGAAAAATTAGTCTCCTTCAGTGGAGTCTCACTGGTATATTACCCACACTTCTGGCAGGCCCCATGCTCAGGAGTAGAGGGCCAACCCATAACAAACCCAATGGTATTTCTGTAGATGTTTTTTATGCATATTGCTTTATTTGGAAAAAAAATTATTGGTCTCTTGCTTGTATACTTTGGTTTCCTACTTTATGTCTTTGTGGTTTTGTGTGTGCGAATGTTTGGTTTTTCTAAATTTTTATTTGTTTTTTAAAGAGAGAGAAGGAAAGTGCTTGGAGTTAGGTCAGTAGGGAGGAGCTGGGAGAAGAATAAAAGCATGATCAGAATATATTTTATGAAAAAAATTTCTCAATAAAAAAGGCATCTAGGCATTGTGGCACACACCTTTAATCCTATCATGGGGAGGCAGAGGCAGGCAGATCTCTGTGAGTTCCAGGCCTTCTTTACAAAACAAGCCCAGGACATCCAGGGCTACACAAAGAAACCCCATCTCAAAAAAAAAAAAAAACAAAAAAAAGAAGAACAAACAAAACAAAACAAAAAAGGGAAAGGTAACTGGATTTAAAATGATTAATAAACTCCATGGAAGAAGAATTCTCAGAAAAGACTGTTAAACAGATGAGTCTGGTAGGATATTCAGAGATTTCTAGTCTCATGATGGAATTGAGAATTGAAAGCCTCTTCTCCCTCTTCAACTTCCCTCAGCAAGCCTGCAGTCATTCTCAGTTCTATACTTTTAATGAAGTCTTTGGGGCTTTGCCTCCCTGACAAGCTTGTTTGTTTCTTTAAATAAGCACACAAGTACTTACTTCTAAATAGTGGGTTACAGTTACAGTTCCATCCCAATAACGTGTGTCTAGCCTAAGAGTTGAACAGGCTTTCCCTTCCTTCTCCAGGTTTCATGTGTTTGTAGGGTGTGCATGTATGTGTATGTACACACACATCTGTGGGTGCAGGCGCACATGCATATGATGACCTGAGGCCAATGTGGGGAGTCATTCTTGATGGCCTTTCCGCTTTGTTCATTGACTCAGGGTCTCTCAGTCAAACCAGAGCTTGCTCCCTGTCCCATGTTTTGAGGTGGAATTATTGGCAGACTGCAACCCTCACCTGTGTTTGCTTGGGTTCTGGGGATGGAGCTCCCTCCATTCCTCACAGTGCCTGCATACGCGCGCGCACACACACACACACACACACACACACACACACACACACACAGATATTTTTCCATACCTGCCACTGTGTCCCATCTTTCCCCACCTGTGGTTTGGTTATTTTGGACCGTTTCCTCCAGATTGTTGACCTGTAGGTCACTTGTGACTTCCTGACTTTTCTCTTGTTGCCAGTGGCTTCTGAGGCCCCAAGCATCCCTTTCTTGGTTAATGTGTGGAAGGGCAAAGCATGCGGATAGGGTGAATGATGTGTTTTGGATCTTTTCTCCTTCTTCTCTCCACCTCCACCCCCCTACCCCATCACCCCGTCCCTCTGTCCCTGCTTCCCCAGTGCTGGGATCACAGACCCATGTGTTTTGTGCTTGGCTTTTTGCATGGACTTCAGGGATCTGAACTCAGGCCCTTATGTTTATACAGCAAGCACTTTACCAACTGAGCCACCTCCCCAGCCCATCTTCTCCCTTTACAGAATGCTTTCTCACAGATATAGTAGTGGAGGTCTGTAGTTAACTTTAGCACTTAAAAGGCGGCCGGATTGCTACCCATTTGAGGCCAGCCCAGGCTACATGGCCAGACCCTATTTCAAAAGATGAAACAGAAGACAAACAAACAAATGTTTCAAATTTAAAGACAGGTTGTGAGGTGGGTGATGTGCATTGCTGTCTGGATGCTACTTAGGTCCATTCTGGTTGCTATTTAGATCCATTTGTCCAAAGCATTTATCATGTGAACTTCTTGCTTTCTTGATCTTTGTCTGAGTATCTAAACATATCTACAGTTTTAATATTGGTCATTCTTTTTCTGAGATGCATTAGGTTAATGGTCTTCATTATGACTTTCATATATATATGTATTTACTTACATATAATATATGCATATTTACCTATAATATATAACACATATATAATATATATAATACATATATAATGCATATATATATATATATATATATATACATACACTTACTGCTCTTTATTCTCTTATGTTCCTCCTTCTCACCTCAGTCCTGGGATCTTTTCTCTTTCTCTTTCCAAATGCTTTTTTTTTTTTAATGTCTATATGTTTTTAAATCTAGATTCTAATGTGAGAGAAAATACACTTTTTGAGTTTGGTTTGTTTTGCTTAACATGTTAATCTCTAGTTCTAGCCATTTTCCTGCAAGTGACATGATTTCATTGTTCTTTATGGCTGAATAAAATTCAGCAAGTCTTTAGAGAGAAACTTAGAGATACCATGTGTCTTAGTTAGGGTTTCTATTGCTGTGAAGAGACACCATGACCACGGCAACTCTTATAAAGGAGAACATTTAATCGGGGCTGGCTAACAGTGCAGAGGTCTAGTCCACTGACATCATGGCAGGAAACATGGCAGATGCAGGCAGTCATGGTCCTGGGGAGGTACTTGAGAGTACTACCTCTGCATTGGCAGGTAGGAGAGAGAGAGAGAGAGAGAGAGAGAGACAGACACAGACTTCAGCACTTGAACCCTTAACCCACCGCCAGTAATGCACTTCCTGCAGTAATGACACATTCCTAATAGCGCCACTCTCTATGAGCCTGTGAGTGCATCTTCATGTAACCCACCATAACATGATTCTTTGAGCTTAAATATCTCCTCATATATCACTCCAAAACAAACAAAGCTTCCCTCAAGTGATCTAAAGCAGTCATTCAATCCTGAGCAGTACGGATGTCCTAAGGGTTTTTTTGTCCCTCTGAGCACCATGTCTTATACAGAAGAGTCTGACACAGGTGAGGCTGCCAGACTGTAGTCACCCTCAGTCCATTGGCACCAGGGGCCGCCTGGAATCAAGATGGTCCTAGGGGTTTCTCATCCTGAACCTCCCTCGTTTTCAGGACTGAGCTGGAGCTGGCGGTCTGGAGAATAGTGCTAGTCTCTTGAAAACCAAGTTCAAGTTGGACATAGTCAGTGGCTAGCCGCCGCAGTTAACCTCACTGCCCTCATGTAGCAGTGGGTATTTCAGATGTGAGTGGTACATCCCGTGGCGTCCGTTTTTAAAGCCAGTGAAGGCCAGAGAAGGACCTCCACAACAACATTTGTACCCAGTCAGTTCTTTCCCTTCATCATTTATGCAGTTCTCCCAAGGTTCTCCCCAGCTGACCTTCCTGTGTGTTTCTACTGAATTGGAGAAGTTGGGTCACTATCAGTCTATCACTATTGAAGGAGAACCAGAGTACCAGGGTTAATTAGCTCTCTAGTGCTTCATCCCATGCGTCCGAAGGACCCAATCATGTATCTGTCACCTGATACCCGAACAAGAAAAGTGGAGCACTGAGTTCCTTCATACGAATAAGAGTGGAATGGCCGTGGCCAGCCAGCCAGCGGCGTTCCTGTGGAGTTCTCTGTGCACATCTTTTTTATTCCTTAATTGAGAAAAGAAGCTGAATTTCTGTCATTAAGCCAGCCTCCTAATTATTCTGTCTTTTGAACAGAATCCATTCCATTCTTCTTCCGTAGAGTTCACCAAATTTCTGATTTAATAGGATGAATTGTCTCTCCTGCCTCCCAGCTGCCATCCTGGGACTTGTTTCTCATTTTGTTCTTGGATCATGGCCACTGTTCCTTGTGTATCTCGAATCAAGCTTTATTCTTTTTTCACCCCAGTTTTGTTGAAGGACACCTTCAAGGAAATGCATTTATTCCTCCATCTTTGACTGATGGTTTAGATAGAAAAGTCTGTGCACAAATAATTTCATTTGGATTCTGAGACTTTGTCCTCTGCAACAGTCTGATTTGAAAATTCGGTGTATTTTTATTTTATGTGTATGGGTGTTTTGCCTGCATGTGTGTCTGTGCACAATAGGCGTATAGTGCCCATGGAGTCCAGAAGGGGAAGTAGGATCGTCTGGGATTGCAGTTATAGACAGTTACAAACCACCATGTGGGTGCTGGGAAGCAGGTCCTCTGGAAGAGCAGGCCAGTATTGTGTCCATCATTTTAGCACTTTGAAATTGTGTTGTTGATTGCCCTCTCCTCTCAGATTACTTACCGTTGCCCTTGTTTTGTTTATGTGAACATTTCACAGAAGCCCACCTTCCTGGTTGTCTGACTTCCTGTCTCATTTTGTACCTCTCCTTTCCTAAACTGGTCTTGTAGTCTGGGTGATTTTTCTGGCCTGTGGTTGGTCTATAGGATACCCTTGACCTGGGTGACAGCTGCCTCATGGGTCCATTCCTCTCTGCTCTCGAGCGGGGAAAAGTTGAGGTGCGTAGGGCCCATGTGTTTCCCAGGCTTCTCCTTGGCCCAGAGGCACAAGGCCGAGTGTTGCGTAGCCATTTCCATGTGCTTTATTTCCCTGGCAGTGAACAGTCCTGTGGGCAGGAGCATGCTGGGAGCTGGGTTTTCCTGAATTTATGAAGGTACACTGACCAGTCTGTGAACATTGTCTGGTGAGCCCGCAGTCCTTGGAGCTGTTGCAGCCTTGTGTTTCATAAAGGAGATAGTAAAGACGATGAAAGAAAAAAATGCTGTTCAAAACTGTCCAATGCAGACCCCAAACTAGCTCTGTGCATGTTTTTTTTTCTGTGGCTGTGATAAAGTACTGTGACTTAAGGAAGAGTTTAGTTTGGTTTACCATTCCAGAAGGAGAGTCCCTAGTGGCAGGGAAGGCTTGGCATGGGAACAGGAAGCCAACTGATCACAGTTCATCTATGCATAGAGAGAAGACAGACAGGAAGTGAGGGAAGGCTGTAAGCCCCGCCCCCAGTGGCATGCCTTTTCCAGCAAGGCTCCACCTTGTAAAGGCTCCATCACCTCCCTGGACAGTGCCACCAACCATGTGCTTAATTAACAGGAACTATGGGGACATTCCTCGCACAGCCTCCTCTCAGCTTCTTGTTTCATTTGATCTTAACTTTTGTTTTGTTTTGTTTTTCAGTTGCTCAGCTCAAAATTACTAAGTTACCTCTAACTTCCGTATTTTACATTCTGTTCATTAGAAGGTCTTGGATGCTCATCCTTATTCTTTGAAATCGCATGCAGTATCTTCTTTTTACTGTTTCTGCTGCTAGCACCCAGGTGCAGGGCACTCTGTCTGCCTGCCTGGGCCACTTCAGTAGCACTCTGGGAGGGTACAGCACACGCCGGTGGCAGATTTATTTTAGGATATTCCATTCCCAGCTTTCTCCTTAAGGGTCCTAATTGTAGACTATACAGGTTCACATTAAATAGCACACAGAGAGCATGTGTACTCCACTCCTCCCTCAGGTGAAGCTTGAGGGGAGAGAATGAAGGTCACCTAGGTTGGCTTACTCTTAAGGGGCATGAGAAATGTATGTGTGTACATATATACACACATACATACATATATATCAACTTTATTTTTTTTTATTTGTTTATTTATTTATTGAGAAATGATCCCTCTGTGTAGCCCTGGCTATACTAGAATTCACTACATAGACTAGGCTGGCCTCAAACTCAGATTCACGTACCTAACTGTATGCATCACAGGCCCTGCTGAAATCATTATCCTAAATGACAGTCCATGAGCGTTCCTTTAGAACTGCAACTGAAGAGCCCTTACACTTCACTGGTGGGTTATTTGAGCAGCGCTGCCTCGGAACACAGGCCAGGCCTATAAGTTTTCAGGCAGTAGTCTGCATGGCAGGGCTGACTGAATCGGAGAGCCGTTTCTCATACTGAAAGGCAAGAGCTGTGCTCACACTTCAGTCACAAACGACCTCCTGTCTGCAAGTCTGCCCGCCATGATGTTTCTGTTCCTCTCCTCAGCTTTCCCGAAGCTGAGCCTGAAGATCATGGCAGGTCATGGCAGTGGTATGACTTGTCCTCCACACAAAAATGTTCTTATTCTTGCCTCAAAAATCACCTTCCCTAAGAGGTTGACTGCAGCTCCTGCTTGCCATGGCTCTTTCCTACTGTCTCTCTCTATGTCTGTCTGTCTGTCTGTCTCTGTCTTTCTCCCAGTTTTTTACGCTCCAGTTATTTACCTGTGATTCACTGTCTCCTGCTAATAGAGTGCTGGCTACAGGAAGTCTAGGGTTCTTCGTTTCTTGTGCTCTTGGTACATGTCTACTCCTGGGGCAGTGCTTGACACCTATCTGATGTGACATATGTGTTACATGTGTGCGTATGGTTTGAATAGATGGACATGTGTTTTCCACATGTGCATATGCCTGGGCCAGACCTGGTGGGCTGACTCCACCTTCCTTGCCTGGGATGTTTTAATATTCAGTGAGGGGGAAGGAAAAAGGCCCAGGCTGGCAACACACACATACACCCTGTTACTATTAGTTTTTATCAACTTGACAGAAACCTAGACATACCTTGGAAGAAGGAATCTTAACTGAGAAATTGTCTCTGTCAGATTGGCCTGAACTTTCAGAGAATACATCGCTGGGACATTTTCTTCATTGCTGATTGGTATGGGGGGACCCAGCCTACTGTGTGGGTGGTGTGCCACTCCTGAGGCCTGGTAGGTTGGCCTGAGATGGTGCACACCTTTCATCCCAGCACTTTGGAGGCAGAGGCAGGCAGCTCTCTGTGAGTTTGAGGCCAGCCTGGTCTACATATCCAGTTCCAGGACAGCCAGGACGACAAAGAGAAACCTTGTCTCGAAGCAACGATAAAAGAAAAGAAGACCATGAGCAGCATTTCCTCCATGGTCTGTTATTGAATATTAATATTTATTATTGCTTTATCTTTTAGTTAAAGTTTGGTTATTCCTAAACCAGCTATATACCCAAATCACCACACAGAGACTAGGATTTATTTAATTAACCTAGAGCACAATGCTGAGCAATAGTTACTCCATCCTAAACCTCCAAGCCCGAATAGTTTCCTACCATTCAGATTTCACCCATTATGCTTGCTTATAGTCATACCTTAGGTCTGGTTCATCTCTCCTCATGGTTCCAAGTCCTCTTCTGCTGATCTCTGCTTTCCCACCCTATTCTCTCCCTTGCTCAGCATTGGCTGGTTGTTTCATTGAAAATACAGAGAACAAATGGTGGCATGTTTACACAAACTTGAGACAGATGATGTTTATTCTAATGCAATGTCTGGATTGAAATCAGATAGTGGGGTAGAGAAATCAGCATTTGAATGAACAAGGGTGAATTGTATACATTCCACAAGAATGGTCTCTGCTTCAGCTCCTGCCTCCTGGT
The DNA here is from genome assembly GCA_028658305.1 of Pachyuromys duprasi. Lineage (NCBI taxonomy): Eukaryota > Metazoa > Chordata > Mammalia > Rodentia > Muridae > Pachyuromys > Pachyuromys duprasi. The sequence continues at coordinate 34,892,681 of CM053743.1, forward strand.
TCCTGCACTGACCTCCCTTAATGATGGACTACAAAATGGAAGATGAAATAAACCCTTTCCTCTCTGAGTTGCTTTTGGCCAGTGTTTTGTCACAGTAATAGAAACCAATCTAGGACACATGCCTTCCTAGAATGGCCAACTTTATTTCTCATATCCTTTTGGCTAGAACATGGTCAGACTATCAAAACCAGTTAGAGATGAAGCTGGGAAATGTAACGTTTGGGTAGGTGGCCATGTCTATAAAATAACAACAACAACAACAAAACCCTCAAGGTTTTTTTTTTTTATTGCTATAGAAGGGAGGGTAGATATCAGGATAATTTGGTGTATAATAATGTAAATAAGTGGATGCTCAGTGCTTCCTCTGTGTTGTCTTTAAAAATACCCATATCTTCACAAGAACTTCTTCAGAAAGTTCTTTATTTGGAAAGGTGGGGGATGAGTGTGAATCTGGGTGTACACACGCGTGCATGATGTGCTGGGTGCATGCGGAAGGCTGAGACCACCAGTTGCAGGGTTGGGTTGGTTCTTGCCTCCTTACTTGAGTTTTTTGGGCAGGGTCTTTGTTGTGCCACTGTATGCATCAGGTTACTCAGCCAGTGGCCATGCGGAGAAAAGATTCTCATGTCTCATGTCAGGCTACCATCTCTCCACAGAAGCTTTGCAATTACAGGTGTTCATGCTATGTGTCCAGCTTTAAGATGAGTTCGGAGATTTGAACTCAGGTCCTCAAACATTTGGAGCAAGCCTTTTTACCTACTGAGCCATCGGCTCTAGCCTTTAGCATCTCCTTTTGATAAGTACAGATTTATAAGTCACTAATTAGTAGGAAGACTAGTGTTAGATTGTTTCATCGTCTTTGAAACACAATAGAATACAAATTTTACAAGATTTGAAACAGTGTTTCCCTATTGCTTGAATGGCAGCCCAAGATGTAACTATGACTGGCACCTGGCCGGGTGGTCCAAGCCTTTAATCCCAGTACTTGGGAGGCAGAGGCAGGCCGATTTCTGAGTTTTAAGCCATGCTGGTCTACAGCGTGAGGTTCAGGACAGCCAGGGCCACAC
>CM053743.1:34894247-34919446 GCA_028658305.1 Pachyuromys duprasi
GGGGGGGATTCACCCAGCACTAGCTTGGGGAGATTCACAGGACTGGGACTCCTGAGTGTTCCCTTCACACGGTCCCTACACAGGGTGGCCTCAGGAAAGCAGGCCTCCCACGGAGGCGCTTTGCTTCCAGGGCGGTGCCTAGTGAGACGGCTGGTAGCTGAGTGTGGCCTTTTCTGGTATGCCTCAGCGCAGACCTCACTTAAGCCTTGTTTGTGGAGCCCTCACAAAGACCGCCTTGAAGGGGAGGGGACATGGGTCCCCCTCCTTCCCAGGCACATCAGAAAATTTGCAGACCTATTTTAAAACCTCTGCCTGATTCTTTCTCTGTTCTTTGTTCAAGTTAGACGAGTCAGGACTGGAGTCATCCAGTTCCTTTTGCTGTGCCACCTAACTCTGGGGACCCTCGGTGCGGGGCGGGGGGGAGGGGAACAGTATTGTATGTCTGTGCCTTTGTTTTATTTAAAAATTTCCTTCATGACTTCAAATCCATTTAAGGCAGATACGGCGGTGCCCTTCTGAAATGCCAGCACTTGGGAAGCTGAAGCCAGAGGCTTGTGAGTTTGAGACCAGCCTAGATTGCATATCAAGACACTATGTTTAATTAAAAAAAAAGTAAGGCATGGTGTGGCACATTCATCAGGCTAAAGGCAGGAAGATGGTAAATTGGAGGTCAGCCTGAAGTACACATTGAGATTCTGTCTCAGGAAAATGACCAAACGAAGCAAATCTATTTTGTTAAAACATAACGATTGGGCTGCTGAGATGGCTCAGTGGGTAGGGAGCATATTGACCTAAGTGCGGTCCCCAGGATCCACACATGGAAGACAAGAACCATCTTCTGCAAGTTGTCCCCTAACCTTCACATGTGTGCTGTGCCACATGCATGCCCCACACATGTATGTGTGCACCCACAAGAATAAAGTGAAGATAAATTAAATAAAAAATAATTGTTTGTATTTGTAGAGGCGCCCTGTGTCATTTCACTGTGTATTTAATGTGTAGTGGTCAGCTCAGGCTAGCTGGCATATCCATCAACCCAAACACACAATTTCTTTGTGCTGAGATCATTCAAAGCCTTTTAAACTATTTTCTCCACAATTTCTAATACATTTAATCTCTTCAGTACTTCCAGTTTCTCGTTGACCTTGTAGTTGGCTCAGATCTTGTAGGGATCCAAGATGGCCTCTTTTTAACCACTGTAATTCTTAGTCCACTCCCAGACACTGAGAAGTCTATGAAGCGGATATCTTTTAATTGATCGTCTCTGGGCCTCTCAGTCTGTTTCCCTCCCTTGTCACTCCAGCATCACTTAGGCCGCCTAGACATCCATCTTACAGCCTTTTCCTTCCTCTGATACCTGCTGCTTTAGTATGGCTTTCTAAAACTAAAGCTCCCGATGCCCTTGGTCCAGATTCTTGAACACACACACACACACACTCACACATACTCCAGTTTTATTATGATTTACTTCTAGAGAAACCAGATCTTAATTCTCACATTCTCCACTAGCGCTTTTGTTTTGGTTTGGTTTTCTGTGTCGCCGCACCAGATTTCTCACCGTGCTTTTAGCTTCCTGTTGCTTCTGTTATCCATTGTCTCCATTTTGTATTGTATATCTGTATGTATTGAGTGTGTATAGGAGTTTGTGTGCACTGTTTGTAATGTGTTCTCGTTAAAAAAGTATTTCTTGGAAAGCAGCTGTGCTTACCCCTACCCCCCTAGCACACCACAAAGGTATTTCTTTATATTGTGTGTCACATAATTTCTTATTATGTAGGTGGGAGCTATTGAGGATTTTGTAACACATTAATATCTTAATCTTTTGCAAATAGCAACATTGTGGTAAATATAGTGAGAAGCTTTCATTATTTGAAATGATCCCTGTAATTTGACTGAATGTAGGACAGTTTTGAATTTGTTAGTTATTGCAAGTCAAAAATTTAAGTCCTGTAGTTTGTTTCACTTTTAGATAAAGACACATACCCTTAGTGGAGTGTGTCTGTATGTATGCTGTGTGTTTTCAATATTAGACACATGCCCTTAACATAAGTGTGTGTGTGTGTAATATTTTATTTTTTTTAAGATTTATTTATTTTCTGTATATGAGTGTTCAATCTGCATTTACACCTGCCAGAAGAGGGAATCTGTTCACATTATAGATGGTTGTGAGTCACCATGTGGTTGCTGGGAATTAAACTCATGACCTTTGGAAGAGCAGTGTTCTTAACCACTGAGCCATCTCTCCAGCCCATATTTTATTTTTTATTAATATACTTTTTTGGGGGGGGGGAGGCAGCCTGCATAGTCGAGATTGGTTTACCATGGTTTACCTGTCTCATTCTCTTCTGTATGTTGGGGTCTAGTTGTGTACCTTCATGCTGGGCTGGCACATCGCAGCTGATACGTCAAATGTCATAGTTTTTATTTGACAGCTTGCCCTGCAGCCTTTGTTTTTTTTTTTTTTTTTTTTTAAACCAAGTGCATGTGACTAATTTGTTGGCTTTGTTATTCTATTCTGTAGGATTCTTTGAGGCTCTCTATATAACTTAATGACTTTGAACATGTAAACGGTAATTAACTTCTGAAGGGGCTGACATTTTGCCACTGTTATTTATGATGCTTCTAAGTTTCACAGGCCTGTTCCCCCCTCCCACCTCTCTTGTATACAGCAACTTTATTTATAATTCATGTGCCATAAAATCTACCCTTTAAGAGGATGTCATCCAGGACTGGAAAGATGGCTCAGCAGTAAAAGCATTCACTGCGCTTACAGAGGACCTAGGATTTGGGGTTCCCAGCACTCATATGGCCCCTCAGCCGTTTATAACTCCAGGTCTAGTGGATCCAACACCCTGTCCTCACCTCCCTGGGCCCTGCATGTATGTGGTACACATGCAGGGTCAACACTCATGGACACAAAAATAGCCAAACATTTTAAAAAGAACACCATAGAGTGGTTCTTGGTATGTTTACAGAGTTGTATAATATTACCCTTAAATTGGAAAACATTTTAGAGCATTTTTGTCGCCCCCAAAGGGATCCCTTACTCATTAGCAGTTATCTTTCCTACTAGTATCTCTCTTCTATCGTGATTCAGTGGTTGAGCCACAGGCTCTCTTCATATTCTTAGTGTGCTTATTAACCAGTCAATTGCAAAAGTCCTTCTTAGGTGCTAATTTGGATTATATTAGAGTTCGATAGAGCAACTAAAACCGTGAGTTTGTGTGTGTGTGTGTGTGTATGTGAGTGTGTGTGATTGTGTGCATGTGTTTGTGAGTGTGTGTTTGTCAGTGTGTGTGTGTGAGTGTGTAGATTAAGGCAGACAGACATGAGAGTGTGTGAGAGACCTTCAGGTTTTAAAGAACTGTTTCCATAGAGACTGGCCCGCCTGCAGTCTGAAGAGTAGGCTGGCAGGCTGGGGACCCAGAGACAAATTGCAATTTGGTCTGCTGGCAAAATTTACCAGTCTTCCGGAAAGATCAGTGTTTTTCCATTCAGGTATTCTCCTGACAGGATGATGCGCACCCACAATCCCACAGTTCCCACAGTTCCCAGGCTGTTGGTTTTTTGTTTTTTGTTTTTTGTTTTTTGTTTTTTTTTGCTTGTTGTTGTTGTTGTGTGTTTTGTTTTGAGATGAGGGCCCCTTAGGTTGTCTAGACTGGCCTTAAAACTTTTGGATACTCTGACTCAGCCCCCTGAGTAACTGGAATTACACACACCACTGTGCCTGGCTTGGAGGGTAGTTTGTTTTCCTTAGTCTACTAATTTAAATATTAATCTCACATTTAAAAATGTGTTCAATCACCTTGCCGCCATGCCTAGCCAAAGCCTGACACATAAATCAGCCGCCACACGCGTATTTATGGAGACGTTTAAGAGAGACAAGGTGAAAGAATTAATGGCACAGAGAGTGCTTTTGCGCTTTCACCCTCCAGGAAGAAGCTTTAACCATGGGCCAGCTCTTTCTTTTCTGAACCATAAGCTTTCTGTCTGTCAGATGGACTGTGTGAATTTGAATTGCTTCCCACCAGATAATCAAGATAATCTCCCACAGTCCCAATCAGAGACTAACCTAGCCAGACCCTTCCAGGTGTGCCTTGTGATGTGGCTCCGAGGTGATTTTAGATCCCATCAAATTGACAAACACTAGCCATATTAGCTGGAAATAAGGTAAGGCTTCCAGGACACCATGCTGTCAAGGTGTGTGTGTGTGACCTTCATTGGCCAGTCCTCAGCTTTCTTCCCTAGTTCTGTTATTCATCATGCTAGGTGCCTGAGGACTTGGCACCTAGACCACCTTCATCTAAAATACTGTCCTTTGGACAATTGATATAGATGGATATTCTGTTATTGCCTACTGTAGACCAGCTTGGTACTCCTAGCCGACCCTAGGAGTTATATGCACACCAGCACAATCCACTGATTAGTATCCATATATCATTGTGGATACTATCCACTGTGTTAGAGAAATACACCCCCCCCCCCCCGACCAATATTGGGTGTCTTTCCCAGTTGCTCTCAACCTTCTCTTTTGAGACAGGGTTGCTCACAGAACCCAGGGCTCACCAATTTGCCTGGCCTGGCTGGCCAGTGAGCTCCAGGACCTCTTTGTCTCCACCTTCCCAGAACTGGGATTACACTGGATTAGAGTCATAGTACCCAGCTTTTTATGTAACTCCAACCCTCATGTTTGTGTGGCAGGCACTTTACTGATGATCGAGCCATCCACAGGTCTTGATGCTTGCGTAGCAATCACTCTTGCTCATCCAAGCCACTTCCCAGCCCTCATTTGTGTGTGTGTTTATGTATTTTTAAAATGTATTCATTTTAATCTTCTGCATATGGATGTTTTGTCTGCATCTATGGCTGAGCACTATGTGTATGCCTGGTGTCTGAGGAGGTCAGAAGAGGGTGTTGTGGTCCCCTGGGACTGGAATTGTGAGCCACAGTGTTTGTGTGCCGGGACAGGTCCGCTGGCAGAGCAGACCTGTGCTCTTAACCACTGAGCTGTTTCTCCGGCTCCCTTATCTGCATTTTTAATCACTGCTCTAATCATCCCGCAAAGGAACAGCTGTTTTAGATAGCAAGTGTTTTGGCCTTCACACCTTTGGTTCAGAAACTTTCTAGGGCCACATCTGTTGGAGTTATCCGTTTGCTGGTCTTTTCTCTTTACCAGTTCTCCTCATGTGAGGAGTGATGGCCCTTACACACATTATCCAGTGCTGGTGAATTGTCCCAGCTGTGGCATTGCCTGGCTGGGACAGAGTTGGTATTACTTCTCTCCTTTCTCTCAGGGATAAGAGTCAGTTGAAGACTGCAGTCTATATTTATCTTAACAAATGGTGGAGGGAGGGGTTGAGTGTGGTCTGTTATCTTCTGGGGCTCATCTTAGAGGTATGAACTGGCAGGAGGTGATCAGACCGTAGCAGATAATAACTGGTCTGCAAGGTGAGGAGGCTGCCTCTTTCTCTTTCTCTCACTCTCTTTCCTTTCTTTCTTTCTAACTTCCTTCCTTCCTGTATTCTGACCTTAAAGTACTTCTGTAGACATTCATGATTTGGGTCAGGGAGGTGACTCAGCAGCTAAGGGCACTTGCTGACAAGCCTTTAGACTTGAGTTGAATCTGCAGAACCTGTTTGGGTGGAAGGAGAGAACCCACTCCCAAAAGCTGCTCTCTGACTACTACACCTATGCCATGGCATGCATGTGCTTTGACCCCTAAACAAACAAAAAACTAAAACCAACAAACTCAACTTTAGATGCAGAGAGTGTTGTTTTTTTTTTTAATAATTTATTTAATTTCATTTTATGTGCATTGGTGTGAAGGTGTCAGACCACCTGGAACTGGAGTTACAGACAGTTGTGGGTGCTAGGAGTTGAACCTGGGTCCTTTAGAAGAGCAGACAGTGCTCTAAACCACTGAGCCATCTCTCTAGCCCCAGAGAGAGGTGTTATCCCTTTCTATTTTTTAAGATGTTTGCTATTCTCTTCTGTGGTGGTCAGCTGTGGCTGGTATTAGAACAGGGGACACACTTATCTTAGGTTGCCCTCCAAAGCTTGATTACATGTAGCTTGACTCAGTTACTTCAGAGGAAGCAGAGAGGATCCAGTTTAAAACCCACCATTCTCTGAAGATTTCGGGTTGCATCTCAGCATGGAAGAAAAGCCACACAAAGGCATTGGCTTCAGCAGTGAAGATTTCAAGCAAGCTCAGCTCTCTTGCAGTCGCTCTGCTGATTAACATGCTTCAAAAGCAGCCAAATGGAAAAATGTAGGGCATTGCTAATAGTCAGTATTCATTTTATTGAGTGAAATGTTGGCAAGACACTGAATGTTTTTAAAGTTAGTATTATCACGGGCAGGGTTTGACTAAGCAACAAGTGGTTATTGAGCATTGGAGTAAGAAGATGTGCCCATGATGGTAAAGGGCTGTTCTGGGAGCTCCTGCTTCATCAGCCGGACAAGTGTTGACATTGGATGGAGAACGCAGAGTCAAGTTATTGGGAGCATGGCGAGCAGTAGTTAGTTTTGGGTGGGGTGACATTTGCACTGGTTTGGATTCAGGGAGGGGCCTTGCGCACAGGCTCTCTGGGAACTTTGTTCTAACTGGAAAGCTGGTGTGGCTAAAGTAGGGGAAAAGAGAGCTCATGTATTTCCTCATGGATGCGGAACACCAGGCCAACGGGGTGGTAAGCATGGGCTTGAGCCAGAGAAGACACTGCAGCCGACTAAAGCGGCAGCAGATGTGGAGAGGCGTGATCAGATTTGGGGAAGATGCTAATTCAGTGACGGAGCTAAGAGAAGAAATGTTGACAGATTGCTGGTGGGAGCATGTCTGGGGTACCTGGCTGTAGCAATTGAAGAACCACGGTGGTGTTGCGAAGGCACCACCCTAGGAACAGGCAAAGATCTATCGGAATGGATAGTTGTATTTGCAAGGCGGTGGTTAGAGGAGAGGCCGGCCTTGGTCAGAGATACCAGCTCTGCACCTGCATAGTCAGATCGGAATGTAAGCTTTCCTGGCAGGTGGTCATGGAGGGGTAATGTCAATGGGCAGGATGTTGAAGGCTGACCTCTGGTTGTCCTGTCAATCAGAGTTGGAGAAGAAGCAGAGGAGGGGTAGTTGGGGAGCTGAAGAAATCCAGGCGGGCTGGTGTGTGTCGAGGTGGCAGGATAGACTATGAAGCCAGCACGATCTACATAGAAGGATCCTTGCCTCATAAAACAAGAAAATAAATAAATAAATAAATAAATAAATCAAGCAAGCAAGCAAGCAAGCAAGCAAGCAAGCAAGCAAGCCAGGCTAGCGTGTGACACTTTGCAGTCCAAGTGAAGAAAGCATTTTTAACTATAGAGGGACGTGCTGACTCTGAGTCCACTAAGATCCGGGCTCATGAACTGTGGAGGGCTTTGAAAACATTGATTCAGTAGAGCACAGGTCGGGTGGGAAGGAGAACGAGGAGGAGGAAAGCGGGGAAGCACTAAACAGAGACCACTATTGGGAAGGCTTTTGATCATAAATGGAGGCAAAAAACGCCCCAAGCATCTGAGGGACTTCCCTCTGCTCCTTTGTGGCAGAGGGGATGTTGGTAAACTATGTGGACATGCTCATGGCTGTGACCCCTCCCGAGGGAGGAAGAAAGAGAGGAGTTTTGTCACCCTGAAACCACCCCCTCAAACAGTAGGTGGGAGATGTTTGTGTTGGTTTGGTAGTTTTGACTCTCCTCACCTTCTTCAGGGAGCCCTTATGATTTGCTTTTCTACTTCTCTTTTTGGCTTGCTCAGTCTCATTGTGTATCGTGATAGATTTTTATCTCTCTCATTTCTGGTAAGTGGCGATTATTAGGAAGTTGAACCAATTGTGTGTGGAAAATGCAAAGACATTTAGCTGGGAATGTGTTTCTCAAGGCCCATTGTTTCCCACAGAAAGGAAACTGCTGGCTTCTTGGCTGCATGGCTGAGGATAAAGTTATTTTCTGAACACAGTACCTTTTTTTTAACTAACATTTTTCATACTGTGATCAAAAGAAATTACTTTCTGAAAACAACAGTTTAATAGGACATGTAGACTTTGATTCTAAGTAGGGATTTATTAGAAGCCCTTAAAAGAACCCAGTTTCTTTCCACACCATTTTATATTCTTCTAAATTGCAGAGGTAGTTTGCATCATTAGCTTGGGAAGAAAAAGATATTAAGAAGGTTAGGAATATGTAATTATTTTTTCTTTATTTTCATTTGTGTTTTTTGTTTGTTTTTTCCTTGAGACCTTACTATATAGCTCTGCCTGCCCTGGAATTCACTCTAGACCAGGCTGGCCTTGAACTCTGCCATCTGCTTTCCTTGAATGCTGGGATTAAAGGTGTGTACCATCATACCCAGTTGTATTTAGTTTTGAATAACTTCAAAGCATAATAGTTTTAACGAGCCAGAAGGGAGAAAATGAGCAATGTAGGATGCTTCAGTCCAAAGGAAAAGGTAGAAATGCATATTTGTGTATATGTAGCTTTTATTTGCACCAGTTACTTTTACGTTGCTGTGACTACAATATGGGACAGGAACATTTATTTTTGGCTCACAGTTTCAGAGGATTGCATCTATCACAGTGTGGGAGGCAGGGAGGAACAGCTCAGTTGATGGTCCTGGAGGCTGGTCACAGTGGAGCAGACATTAGAGAGCTTGACAGGGTCCAGGGGCCAGGTTATGACCTCCTGAGGCCCACCTCTAGTGACTTATTTCTACAAGTTAGGCCTCATCTCCTAGTGACCTCACAACCTCCCCAAATAACACCACCCACTGGAGAGCAGAAGCCCCAAACTTGAGTTCATGGGAACTGTTTCAGATTCAAACCATAATGATACAAGAAACGTATTAGGGTGTATATACTCTTCTCTAGCCTTAGTCACAAAAGGCAAGTCTTCAGGTGGTGTAAGAACGAAGGTTCATAGAAAACAAGGATGTGATAGGTTTATGTTTGCCTTTCTGAAATATTGGATTTCTGAGTTAGGTTTTTATCTTCTGTCTCTGTTTTACAGTCTCTGATTCTGTATCTAGGGACAAGCATCCAAGAAAATCATTCATGTGCAAGAGTTTCAGAAGGGCCAACGATGTTTGGAGTATAAGCTGTGTAGTCCATAGGTAATTGTGAGTGGTGTAGTGATGTGAGTATGTGAAGAGCTCCTATGTGTGACTGGAACAGTGGTATGTTCCCCTAGTGAGGTTTGCTTACCTGTCCACCCCCTTCCAATTTCCAGTCTGTCCACCTTGGGTGGGTTGAAGTAACAACGGCTTCTGATATAGACAGTTAAGGGGCTGAAGACACAGATACACACAGGCTTGTGTCAGCCAGTGAAAAGGTTCTATGATGAAAACAAAGCGGACATAGGGTGTGAAAGATTGGCCCGGTTCACACCGAGGGCTCCTCAGAACCCCTTTTCTCATCTTGGTTGGGAGTCACAGTAAGTAGTACCTCCTTATAATCGTGTGGGCTCGATTAAGAGGTATGAGAAATGCACCCCACAGAGTACCTGGCATGATGTCAAGTGAGGGATGTGTGCCCACCCCCTTTGCCCACCCCCATACAAACCTTTAGGGCAGTGCCAGTAACATGCGAGAGTTACAGTGTACTTGAGCCCCGTCCTTGAGCGGTCTTGAAGATCTTGTTGAAAACCAAAATAACACGCATACACTTTGAAGATTCTGTGCTTGGTGAAATAAGCCAGGGCCCCCTGGAGAACAAGCAGCTGTGATTCCAGTTGTATGAGGTACCCCGAGTCAGTGCTTCATTGCAACAGCCAAGTGGGTAGGTGGCTGTAAGAGGCCAGGGCAGGATGATGGGGCGTCACTGTGTCATGGGTACTGAGTTTTGCAAGATTAAGAGGGTTCTGGAGACAGATGGTGATGGTGGTGGCTGGACAAGAGTGTGAATAGGCTCTGTGCACCGAGAAACAGACATGATGGCAAAGAACATGTTGAATGTCCATCACACAGTTAAAAAATATATATGCACACACACATACATATACACACATAAATATGTATACATATCTACATATAAATAAACATACATATATATATGTATGTATGTATAGTGAAACGACACCATTTTGTCCCTGTTCTTTTCCATATATACTAGTGAATCAAGCAACTGACCATCAAGTAGTAGTCTCTGTTCTGACATCATGTGTCAGTGAGACTCCCATAAAATGAGAATTTTGTCGGAAATTCTCTTTCCTTCTCAGAGGTGTCAAACCGCAGACTGTTCTTTGTGGAGAGCAAAGAGTACAGCATGGCTGGTAAAGGCATTTTCCATTGTTATGTGGATTGAGAAAATATTTCTTGGGTTCTCATTGTGTTCATGGGACAGAACTGTTGCGTGACACCTGCCAGCTATTGTTCTAAGTTCACACTAAACAATACTCGGCATCTTTTGATAGCCCTTGGAAAGCTTTACAAACTAGCCCCTGAAAGCATTGTTCATTTTGCAGCTGAGAAGCCCGAGGCTTTTGAGTGGGGTAAGTGGCTTTCTACTTTAAAAACATTTTTACAAATGTTTCAGTTGATAGACACAAAGGCAGGACATTCCAGATAGCAGAAAGGAGCCGGGAGTTGTGGGTGGAGGAATGTGGGGGGGGGCCTTTGTACGGAGCAGAGTCTGGAGAACACAGGTTGGGGGTTTCTTCTCTCTCATTACAGTCTTGACTCCAGGGCAGTGAGGCCCCCAGCTGTTTGGCAGGCATAACTGTGCCTTAGGAAGCAATGGCTGAGATACAATGAAGTCCCCAAAGAAGAGGGGGCGGAGACTCTGTGGGACTCCCACATAGCCTTCTGTTGTGGTCAAGTGGAAGACCATTTTTTATTTGAGTACTACAGCCTCCCCCGCCCCACCCCTCTCCCGGGAGTCACAGCTGGAGACAGAGGTGACTAAGTTGAGTGACAAGAAAGGCAGGTTGTTGAGATGGCTCAGCAGGTAAAGGGACTTGTTGCTGAGCCTGAAGACATATCTTGTAACCCATATGATGGAGGGAGAGAGCGCCTTCCTTAATAACAACAAAAACCCAACAATGCTAAGTGTGAGAATTTTTTTTTTTTAAAGGGGAGTTGGAGATGTGTGGTCCTGGGGAGGAAATGGGCACCTGTGGAGATAGACGTGGGTGTAAATGAGAAAGGAAGATTTTTCCAGTTCTGTGGGCTTTTTCTTTTTGACATAACGGTAACCTGAACACAGAGCTGAGATGCCGTTTAGCTTTGCAGAAGGCTTAGAGGTCAGTGTGTGAAATATCTAGAAGCTGAAGTGCCCAGGAAGGGGACACTTGAGTCATCTGAGTTGAGCCTGCAGAGTTGACACTAGGCAACTGTTTTGTTTCCACTTGAAGACATGGGGTGTCATCGAGATGGTGGGGATGCAGTTGGCGTGGAGACCTAATGAGCTAGAGTGTCTCAGGAGGGTGCTCAGTAGGGCCAGGCACTCTTTCTAGTAACACAATTCTGTGCCACTCCTTTTAAAGCAAGATTTCTTTACTTTTTTTTTATATGCATGTGTATTTTGCCTTCATATATATCTGTACACCATGTGCTTGAATCCAGAAGAGGTTCTGGAATTCTCTAGGACTGAGTTACAGACAGCTGTTAGCTGCTGTGTGGCTGCTGGGGATTGAACCTGGGTCTTTTGCAAGCTCAGGCAGTGTTCTTAACTCCTGAGCCATCACGAATAGTCCCTATATTAGTCTCTGAGAAAAATAACTTACATAGGCAGGCATGGTGATGATCCTTGTACTTTGTAGGTGAAAACAGGAGTATTTAGGGGTTCAAGGCCAATCTCAACTACATATATAATGAAGTTGAGGCCCACCTGGGGCACATGATTTCCTATCTTTAAAGCAAGGTGAAACAAACAAGCAAACAACCCACTCCCACACTTCAATAACTCCAGAGACTTCTTACACAATATTTGCTGTGTGATATACTGGCAGTTGATTAATAGAGAACTTATTAAGGGACCTGGGGAGATGGCTCAGAGGATAAAGTACCTGTCAGGCAAGCATGAGGACCACGGATTGGATCTCAGCACTCATTTCAAAGTGGAGCACGCTTGTGGGCCACCTGTAACCCCAGTGCATGGGAGGCAAAGACAGAGAAGGTTGGCTACCTAGTGTAGGCAGAACTGAGGAGCTCCTGATTCAGGGAGACCTCATGTCAGTGAACAAATTGGAGAGAGACCAAGGGAGCCATGTAAACAACTTCAGGTCTCTACAAGCACATGCGTGATGAGACATGCACAGATACCGCACACGCATGCACACACACACACACACACACACAGAATAGGAAAGAAAACTTGTTTGAAATAAGGTGGAAAGTACATTTAACATTCTATAAATGTTTTAAAATTGCCAATCTTTTGAAATACACTCAAGGCGTTTTCTCAACAGTGTTTTTGAGAGTGATTTCCCTTAGACCATAAAAAGTTCATTTTTAGAGACAAAGCAGTTTCTTTTCACATTCCTTCTTGATATAATACTTGACCAAATTGCATAATTATATTAAATGCAGCTGACCTCAGCAGATTTTAGAACAAGTTTTATTTATGGCTGGCATGTAGCTCTGTTAGGAGAAAAATAAGATTGGCTCCTCTGATTCCGATGGCCTGTATGGAAGCTGAAATCCAGAAGCCATGGCCTCTCTTGTGCTTTTAGGGTTGACCGGAGTCTCGTCTTATGTTTAGATCCAAGGCCTTCCCACTCTACAAAGTCCAAGGTAATAAATGATGTAGTGGATGTTGGGTTATTGGTAAAAAAAAAAGTTTGAGTAGAGCTGTTTTTTTGAAAGAAGCAGTTTTATTGAAATATAGCTCACATACCTCCATGAATTACCAGCTTAAAGCACACAGCGTGTGGCTGCTGAACACTCACAGGCTCGGACACCCATCTCCACAGCCGAGCCTTGTCTTCTCGCCCCTCCCCGTTTTCCTCCTGTCCCTTTGCATGTGCTCATCTACTTTCTCTGTAAAGGTCTGTCTCTTTTAGACGTCAGCTTGTTTCACTTAGTATACTTTACAGATCATCCCTTGTGTGCTGCCTAGCAGTACATTTCTTTTTGTGGTAGTGTGCTAACCAGTACCAGTTTTAGCTCTCCATTCATTGGTAGGCAACATTTGAGTCATTTCCACCATTTGGTTATTGTATAAAATGGTGCGATGACTATGAATTTATATTTTGGTTTTTTTTTTTTTTTTGAGGGGTGTGTATGTTTTCATTGTGTTTATCTTTTGACAAACACATAGAATTTTCTGGAATGGCTTTCTGACTTTTTGTTCCCATGAGCAGTATGTGAGCATTTTAGCCATGCTCTTGTTACCTAGCACTATCAGCCTTAGTCAGCTCGGGATATGGCAATGGAATACCTCAGAATGGTGAGGCGAGTTAGGTTCTCACCATCCTGGGGGTGGAGAAGTCTGTGGTGAAGGCCAATCAGGAGTCTGGTGAGAGCCCACTTCCTGTTTCCGTAGTTAGAGGAAGAGGAAGCAACCTCTCCTGAACTTTTAGTAGTGGTGTCATTCCCATTCTGGGGACCACACCCTCATGACCTGACTTCCCCTTAAAGTCCCCTTCTCCTCTACTGGGGTTATGGTGTCAGAACGTGAATTTGGGGATGGGGCAAGTACGTTTACCCATAACGCCACCCTATTGAGATTTTACTTTTAAAAGTGTTTTTTCTGATCATCACAATAACAAATGTTTGGGAAAAATTGTAAGAGAAGCATTACTTACTTAAAACTGCTGTCTAGAAATAAAAGTATTTTCCCTCCATATTTAAAATTTAGTTTGGCATTGTGTATCTCTGGTCGCCCCTGAGAAGAACCCTTCCCTTGCTACTGGTAGCAATTCAACGTATATTGAGTGCACATTAGCTCTATGTACATTACTGAATAAACTAATTTTTAGGTCTTGTCTTTTTGTTGTTGTTGTTTAGTAACATTTCTGCACATTATCTTTGAAACTATTTTAAGTTTACCTTACTAAAGAATGGCTCTTTCATTCTCGTTTTTTTTTTTTTTTTTTTTTTTTTTAATTTATACTACATTAGGACAGTTCAGGGACAGAGTAGAAACAGAGAAGTTTCTGTTTTCAGTAGATGGCTATTACCACAGACCCACACTTTGCTAAGGCACTGAAAACTCTAGACTGTAGACTGCTCAGCCTTAAGGGAACACATATACTGACTCCTTCCTTGCAGGGCTCAGGGATCACCGTGAAGGAGGAATAGATAGTAGAAGAGCCTGGGGCACGGGATAACCCCGAGGAGACAATGCCTCTGGACACAGCAGGACAGCTGCACATTTGAACTTGCAGCAGTTGTGACAGTAAGGACAAGATCTGTGCAGACCCAAGTCATCCCAGATCCCAGCATGGAGGGAGGAGCCGGGCCTGCGAGCCCACCCTTAGCCATAGAGCTATGGGCAGCTGTTAGGTGCTGGGAGAGGGAGAGGGTAGCCCCGGCAAGTTGACCATAATCCAACGGAAGACACCATGTTAAAGCACAAGTTGGTTTTGATGAGTTTAAAAAACAAAAAGGACTCAAAGTTGGGTAGATTGGGAAGCCTGGAAAGAGTTGGGAGGGAGGTGAATATGTATCAAAACACATTATACACGTTTCTCAAAGAATTAATAAACATGACAGCCCCCTCCCCCAAAAGAATTTGTTGTGAAATCTGTCATATTCAACTACAAACTCTAGGTTAAGAGTAGGTTCGTGTGTCTTCCAAGAAAATCATAATTTATTTTTTTTCTAATTCAGATGTTCACATTTCTTGCCCCATTTTTTTGGGGGGTGGATAATATAAGCAGCATTTGCATGTAGAATTCTGCAAGCCTTCTAAGTCTTTGAGTGAACATTTTAGAGAACATGTCACACACTGACGTATTGGTTGTCAGTCCCAGAAGTGTGCCTTGGTGCCTCTCTAAACCTTCCCTGGCAGCTAGGAAATGGATAACATGGGGTTTCAGGGTACCCAGAACAGAGGTTGCAATTTCACTCAATGCATGGAGGGCTGGCATCCAGTTGGCACTCAGGGTATGCTGGATTGCTGCCAACAGCAAGGGGATATCCCCTTCCCACGAGGAGGGAAGTGGCCCCTGGTTTTTGTTTTGTTTTGTTTTCAGAAAAGTGTATCTGGGGTACCTGACTTTACGAAACTGGAAGAATCATCATCTTTTGGGGACTCGGTTTGACAACAAAGAAATCTTAATTGCTCCAATCCCTATGTATTTACTGTCCTCAGTGGTGACTGTGTGATCCACTTCTCATGTAGCTTTAAGTGCTGTAGAGACCATCAACCCCATTTTTTGAGACAGGGTCTCTGCAGCCTAAGCTGGTGTCTAACTCATTGTATGGGGCTTCTGACCCTCCTGATCCCCCCGACCCCATGTGCTAGAATTACAGGCGTGCCCCACTGCGCCCAGCCTAACAGGCTATTTTCTCAAACACAGAATATGACATAGTGTTTTGTAGCTTGCTTATTTAATGTAGCCAGGTGGTCTTCTCGTGGCTTTTCACAGCGCATCTGCATTCGCAGCTGTGTGGAATGCTTGGGCAATTTTTTTTTTTTGAACGCATCCTTTTGGTTTGTTTTATGTTTTACTTTTACAAATGACCCTACACCAATCTTGCCATCCAGCTGTCACTCTGCACGTGCGGTTTTATGGGTAGGGTGGTATTTCCGAGGTCACTGGTTAATTGCAGACCTCACTGTGAGCATAGGGACATCACCCCCAGCATCTCTGCAGCACCTGTGTCTCCAGGGGCCCTGCGTAGGAAGAAAGGTTGCCCCGGGCCATTGCCCTAAGTCCCCACGTGCTGTGTTCTCAAGCCAAAGAAATATTGTTATGACCCCGTTTCCTCAAGAAACAAGTAACGATGACTGGCATTTCCTTGAAGATTGTAACATCCTCTAGAAAGATGTTAGCAGTGGAAAAGTAACATTGAAGTTAGAGCCCAGGGAGGTGAATTCTCATGGTTCCATATCTCCATAGAGATAGTTGGAATACTTTGAAACAGGCTCTTTCTATGTAGCCCTGGCTGTTCCGGAACTGGCTATGGGGACTAGACTGGCCTGGAACTCACACTGAGTGCTTGCCTCTGCCTCCTGAGTGCTGGCACTAAAGGCATGGGCTACCACACCCAGCCTTGAGATGCTTTTTAAAAAAAAAATTATGTTTATGCTGTTGGAGATAGAAGCTTTGAGGATGCCTGCTGGGCAAGTGCAGTCCTGAGGTGGTTTTTCTTTTTCTTTCCTTTTTTTTTTTTTTAAACAAGCAAGTTCTTGACCAAATTGTCAATTGCAATGCTAATCTTATCAGTTACATGCTACACGGCAACTGCTAAAGTGCTATGAACTTTGTTTTAGACCTGGCTGTTAGGAGTAACCAACTCCATGCTCTTTCTTGTCTTCCAGCATTTGACATTCCTCACTCCGCTTCAAACATGGAGCATCACTGCTGCTTTTTCCCAGTGTGCCCTCTTCAGTGCCTGTAAAGTACGAGCTCCAGGTTGAAGAAGCTTCTAGATGGATCCTTTCCAAATTTGGTGTCTTTTCTACAAACTCTGTGCCTCAACATCAATTTCTAAGTGGTAAGCATATGTACTTTAAAAAAAAGAGATTGAAGTTTACTTATTTTGTGTGTGTGTATGTGAGCTAGTCCGTGCAAGCATGAGGAGGGTGTGGGAGTGAGTCTGTCCTTCTAACATGTGGGTCTTGGGGATGGAACTCAGGCTGGCAGGCTTGGTGCCTGCCTCTTTCAGGGATGATGGAATTGTTCTTTGGACTCCCGTTTCTAGGTCTTCTCTTTTTATATATAAGTCAGTTATTTTTGATAATGTCTTCTGAACTATATCTAGAAGTAGCAGTAGCATAGGGTTTTAAAACCTTTAAAACAGCCTTTCTGTACCGCCTTACTGATAGAATATGAAACCCAACATTAGTAAATAATACATATAAAAATAGTTGCACTGAAAAAAAAATAGTTGCACTGGTTGCTTTTCATTGCTATGACAAAATACTTCAGCAAGCCAACTTAAAAAGACAAAAGATTTCTTTGGGCTCATGGTTTCCAGGAGCCTGTGGCAGAACCATCTGGGCAGAGAGGCATGACAAAGGGAAGTAGCTGGGCAGCAGGAAAGTGTGGGCCCGGAATGGCCACTTCTTTCCGCAGTTGTTCCACTGGAGTCCTCGTTTTACTGGACAGTACCCCTCACGTTCTGGGCCGGCCTTGCATCCTCGGTTGCTATCAAGTCATGTGACTCTGGTATTCCCCCCTCCCCCACCTTAAAAATGCTTTATTGATTTCCCAGGGGAGACTCAGTGTGTTCACTCTGAAAGCCCAGAGTAGCAGTCAAACACAGGAACCTGATGTGTTGAGAGGCTTTGGTTCTCCATGATTCCTCTGAGTCCTGGTGATGGGAAATCATGCACACACTCATCAGAGAGATGTGTGATGTCGGTTCTTTTCAGTGCATGGCCCTGCACAGGCTTTTTCATATGTGCATATCTTTGGGCAGAAAGGGCAGAGGAGGAAGACTGAGCAGAACACATTGCTGAAATGGGAGACCTTAAAACAAACAAACAAACAAACAACAACTGGCCCCCCTTTGTGGCAGTTAACACATTTACCAAATGCTTGCTGTTTATGAATGAAGATGCACAGCGACTTTTAGCATAGTAAAGAAGTCACCAGATTGGCAGCCTGGCATTAGATGGGATCCTCAGCAGCAGAGTGGAGAAGGGGGTCCATGTGGTTCAGCTCTAGTTGTTACCATCAACTATATAGAGTTTGTAAAAAGTGCAAACTAATCAGCCTTAGACATCACTTTTCTCATCCATACAATGAGTCAAGTAAATTATTTGTGAATTTACTTTTTAAAAAATATTTTATATAATACCTTGTTACTTAATTGAATGAAATGAAAGGTTTTGATTTTTTTTTTTTTTTAATTGAGGATGTGTTTTCTTCCTTCTCCCATCTGTTGAGATGGCTTTGATCTATTTTGTTAGTAAGTTATGAGACAAGCGTAAGATAGCTGCTTGTCTTAGTCAGGGTTTCCATTGCTGTGAAAAGACATCATGACCACGGCAACTCTTATAAAGGAAAACGTTTAATTGGGGCTGCCTTACCGTTTCAGAGGTTCAGTCCGTTATCATCATGGTGGGAAGCAAGGTTGTGTGCGAGCAGACATGGAGCAGAAGGAACTGAGAGTTGTACATCCTGATAGGCAGGCAGCAGGAAGAGAAGGCCTCCTGGGCCTGGCTTGAGCATCTGAGACCTCAAAGCCCCCAGTGTCACACCTGCTCCAACAAAACCGCAGTTCCTTCGAGTGCCACTCCCTGTGGGCCAGTGGGGGCCACTGTTTCTCAAACCACCACATTGCTCTTAGAGTATATTTCACTTAGTGCCTCTCTTTGCAGGTCGGTGCTTTTCATCTTTTTCTTCCTGCGTTCTGAGTCTTTTCTGTTGGCTTCTGGGCCCCTCCTTATTTGACCCAGGTGCTCTTTCTTTCTCCTTTCCTACTGCTGTCTACTGCATGAGCAGTGCTTGCATTTCCTGGGCTTGCCTGGTGTCTATTATTTTCGCCTTAGTTGTTTTTCAGGGTCAGTATATCTTAGATCAGTGGTTCCAGCCTAGAACCCTTGGAAATACGTTTGTCTTCTGAAGGCTAGGAACGCTGACAGCAACTACTCCGCTAATGTTGGTGCTCTGGGACTGAGCCCCGCGGCGGGACCCTCCTCACTCCCTCTCTTCTGTCTTCCACCTCATTATTTCTTGGGACTCCGGACCGTTCTCTTCCTATGGTATCAAAATCAAGGTCTTCATTTTTAGAAAAACAGTTTATTTTTATTTTATGTGCGTTGATATGAGACCACATAGAACTGGAGTTACAGACGATTGGAAGCTGCCATGTGGGTGCTGGGAGTTGGACCCGGGTCCTTTGGGAGAGCAGACAGTGCTCTTAACCACTGAGCCATCTCTCCAGCCCAAGGTCTTCATTTTAGTTCAGGTTTTTTCCCTTATATCTGAGGATTTTTTTTCTGTCTTATACTATTTTGAAATCTCCACTAGTGAAAAATTAAGCTGTACACGAAAGTAGACTGAGAGATGGGCACTCTTTCAGTTCATCATCCAGGGTAGGTAATTATTGGGCCATAGGCAAATTTGTTTCTCTTCATCAGCTTTTCTTTCCTTCCTGTATCATTTTAAAGCAAACCCCAGACATTTGCATTTCAGTGTGAATCCTTAAGTCTGTGTCTTTCAATACGTGAGACTGTAACACTCAGGCTACAGCGTGATAATTGAGTCCTGAGTTCTCTTGTACTGTTTCAAAAACAAGTGGTCTGATTGGGTCAGGACTGGCAAGCCCCTCCTCCCCATGGCACTTGTTTGATCCTCTTTATTAGACAGTGCTGTGAGCAGATGTGATCGTCTCACCGGTCCTTTGTGTCCGTCCCCTGAGCAGAGCCTGGCTCTTGGCATGGTGTGGTTACTTTTTTTCGGGTCTCTGTCAGCCTAGGGCTTATGCCGAATATTGTATCCCCACCTCCACCTCAACGCACTTCCTGCCAAGGACAATCAGGTCAGGGGTTGGAAGATCCCCCCCCCCCCTTTCAAGTTTGTTTGTATTTGAAGACCTTAACCTTGTGGCTTAGACAGCTGCTAAGGTAAAGGGAAAGCAACTAGTCAATGTAAATGAATGGCCACAACTATGTTTCCATAAAGCTTTATTTACAAAAATTGGTTTTGACCTCCTGTTTCGGAAGCACCTGAACTATTCTAGGGGTTGCAGAACAGTAGTCTTTAACACCGTAGTTCTTTTTAGTATGTTAGATAGAATAGGGATAGCTTCTTCAATAGCTTTTTTGCTGTCTGGAAGACATTTCCTCCTCATTTCTGGTGTCAGCAGTCTTTCCAAGGAATCCTAATTCTTTTTTTAATTTTTAATTTTTGTATAGTGGAGTGCTAAGAATACAACGCAGGCTCTAGGGGTTCTCGTAGAAACTAGTACTTTCTGTTTAGTTATAGCATCCTAATTTATTTTTCATTCCATACTAATTCCTCTCAGCTACAAATCTGGTTCTTAGTGGCACCAGGAATAATATGACTAGAACATTAAACAATTATCTATATACAACAGTCTCAGCAATGATAGAGTCTCCGTCTGGTATTTTTTCTTCTTCTTAATAATGTGTCTGTGACTTTGGGCATGGTGACTCATTATCATTATAGTTGAGAAGCTGAGGCAGGAGGATTGCTGTGGGTTTGAGGCCAGTCAGGCCCGTGTAGCAAGACCCTGTCTCAACAAAGCAAACCAGCTGGGTGTGGTGGTGCATGCTTTAATCCCAGTACTTAGGAAGCAGAGGCAGGTTGATCTGTAGTGAGTTCCTAGACAGCCAGCCCTGAGCTACATAGTAAGACTCTGTCTCAAAAACCAGACAAACACCCCAAACTAACCAACCAACCAAACAAACAAATGATGTGTCTCTGAAATGCCCCATGTGTGAACTGTCTGTGGGCTGGATTTCCCCTCTGTTGTGTGAAATGACAGTTCTTTCATCCATATAGACTATTTCATTGTGTGAAATGCCACCATTTGTTTATCCACTCTCCAGTTGATGGAATCAAGTTGCCCCAAATTCCTTTGCATGCCTTTGGTAGACATTCTGTACTTTATTTCTTTTCTCTCACAGGTACTCCGGTGAGGAATTAGCAAATTGCTTTTGGACGTAGGGCACACCGCGCTAAGAATACTTAGCAAAGGCACGGAGTGCATCAGTTATCTATTGCTCTGTAACTACCTCTCCTCAAGTGTCCCAGCTTACCACAGTGAACACCATCATCAGACAGTTGGTGTCAGTCAGGTTTTTTTGGGGGTGCAGCTTAATTCTTCTACCCAGGGCCTCTCACCAACTGCCCTGGTGATATTTTCTGGGGCCACCCTCATTTCAGTGGGGGTCACAGAGCCTTCTGTGCTGCATACCTGCTCACTCTTGTGACTTGGCAGGATTTAAACCCTCTCTGGCTCTTGGTCAGAATTTCATTTCTTTTTCTTCAGCGCCGGGGGTTCAACCCAGGGCCTCACATGCCGGGCCCACACTTGTACTCTTCCATTGCACACAGAACAGCAACTCCCCACCTCGACTGCATGTATATGTACAAGGCAATGACATAAAGCTCGTTCTTGCCGCTGCAGCTCAGCCATCACTCTGTTCTGTTCAGTGCCGCTCCCCCTCGCCCACGCCCGCCCCACACAGCCGAGGCTGGCCTCTCTCTGTTTAGAGTCTGAGTACTTCGTAAGTGGAGTCACATCAGCATTTCTTCTCCCGTGGCTGGCCTTTTTTCCCTCAGCATAATGTTATCAAGGTCATTTATGGTGTGGCGTGCATCAGAACCTTTTTTTTTTTTTTTTTTAAGGCTGAATGGATGCATTGTGCTCAGATACTGTGTTAAAACAAAACCCTTTGCAGGGACCGAGCTATTGCCTTTTTTGTTTTGTTTTGTTTTGTTACTGTTGTGTTGCTTTTCTGTGAACACTGGCGTTCTTCTGCATTCTGTTTTCACAGAAAAGTCTCCAAAACCACTCCACACTAAAGAAGAGGGATTGTGTAAGGGTGTGAATACTAAGAGGTGGGGGCTGTTGGCATGCCTCTCAGACATCCATCCCATAATATTCTTTGTGTGGCTTAGCTAACAAACAACAGGTTATGCTTTTTTTATTTTGAAACATAATAACTCATAAGATATAGTTATTTTACAGTCATCTGTAAGTTTCATGGGTCCAAAGACAGAGCCACAAAACAAGGTACAATGAAATGAGTTACTTCCTTTTTTTTTTTTTTTTTTTTTTTCCTCTTGTAAGAAACCATTTGGAAATTTCAGTTGGTTTGCTTAAGCATAAACAGGTGGGGCTGGAAGATGGCTTAGCAGTTAAGAATACTTGCTGCCCTTTTGTCCAACTACAGGGCAGTTCCCACGAGTGGCAGGTGGGCCCACAGTCTGTAATCCAGCTTCAGGGTATCCAAGACCTTCTTCTGGCGCCTGTGGGCAGGAGAGCAGGAGAGCATGCGCATGCGCGCACACACACACACACACACACACACACAAATAAATTTAAACAGGCTCTGTTCTTATCTCTCTTTTTAATACAAATTGTAGTGTCTTAATACACCTTGCTTTCTATATTCTGAAGATCATTCCTTACCAATTTTCATTTATCTTTTCTCCAGCCATGTAACACCTCATTGAATGTGCCCGAATTTGGGTTGTTCCTATTCTTTTGCTAATATAAAGTGTGCCGCAGTGAGTACGCACATGGTGTTTTCATAGTTTCACGCTTTCGGCAGGTGCAGAGAGGTGGGTTTCAAGGTGTGAGGCTAAGTGAATTTGCGGTTTTATTACATATTGCCAGATATGTCCCGAGAGTTAGATTGGTGTTGTCGCCAGCGCAGTGCGTGCCTGTTTGTGTGTACCCAGCTGTGTCCGAAAACATGCTCTCAAACCTTTGCAGGTTTTGCTAAGTTAATTTCCACCTTCCTTTTGAATAATATTGACCTCGCATGGTAAAGATGTGTTTGTATATCTGCCTCGTAACTGTCCATTCCCTTAGCCCTCCTTTCTTTGGGTTTCTGGTGTGGTTTCTTTTTCTTCTTTTTGCTTTATAGGCTCCTTTATTATTAGGAATACCAACCCTTTGTTTCCTTCTTGACAACAGAGATATTCTCTAATCTGCTTCCTGCCTGCTTCATTTCTTTCTTGTTCCCCATTGGAGGTACACTTATTTTTCTGATCATTTGATGGTTGATAGTTCCCCTTTATATAGTCCAGACTCCAACGATTTCTTCAGGTATTCCCCAGGTAGATTTTGACTTGATCCACAGAACCAGTATTCCCTCGTCCCCTTTACCAGTTAACGGTGTGGGTGTCCTCCTCACCAAGAAGACAAAGGCCCTTTGTGGCTCTCTTTAAAATGAGTGCAGTAAGTATTGGTGGAATACCCGCCAAAGTCTGAAGTCATAATCCTAGCCCTCAGGCAGCGGTCTCCTGGGGGAGTCCATACTAAACACAGCTCTAGATGTGTGGTTAATGTGTCAGGAGGGAATTCAAGGGTCGGGGCATTATTAGATTGGGGAGGTTATGGGTTTCAGTCTGATGAACTGACATTTAAGCTGAGATTTGAGGGATGCTTAGGTTTAACCTGATGAAAAAAGTCTGGGTGGCAGTTTGCAGACACAAGAAACAGTAGGGAAGGGTACTGAGTCGGAAGTGAATTGTCCACTCCCCCATTCCCCCCCCCCGTCCCCGTCCCGAGAAACTGAGGCTCAAGGCTGGGGCAGAGAGAGTGCAATGTGAGGGCAACCTTCTGTGGCCCTGTGATAGAGAGTTCATCGTCATCATCAAACTGACTGGACAAGGACGGTACACATCTCCAAGTGCCTGAGCATGTTTCCAGGGGGGGGGATTAACCAAGGAGAGGAGACCTCTCAGGGCCATCATCTCATGTGCTGAAATCCCAGACTGAATTAAAAAGTAGAAAAGGAGAAAGTGAACTGAGTACCAGCTCTTCCCTTTTACCTGGGCTCTAGAGATGTGAGGAAGCCATACCTGTGAGCTTCTGCCCAGTGTGAGCCGTAGACCTTAACCTCTGTCACATTGCTTGTCACAGCACCTGAGGGGAAAAGTCACCAAGACAACCCATAAGATAGCTGGGAAAAATACCCTGACAAGAAACTTAAAGAACGTACAGTCCATCGCAGTGGGGAAGTAGAGGCAGCAGGAACTTAAAGATGATTCCCCACAGGCTTGCTCACTTGCCAGGTGATTCTGGCTCTTGTCAAGGTGACTATGATGATCACATCACACATTTATGTACTGTTTTGGAAAACAAGGGAAGGTCAAATATAAGGGAGAAAAGGCACAAGGTCCCTACAGCCATGTGGGTCGTTTTTGGGAAGATGTCAGTGGAGCCGTGGCAGACTGTTGCAGCATTTGTGTAGTGATGGCACCTGCTTGGTCAGTTGTGAAGTTCTCTTAGTTCTGCCTTGGGACCAGAACTCTCTAGACTAGTCAGATTTAAAAAAAAGTTGTTTTAGTCCTTTACCATACCATTCAATCAGCTTCAAAGAATAACTTAGAAGTGACAGGTCATTTAATGGCTGGGTCTGCAGCTTGCTGGTAGATTGCTTGCCTGGCATGTCCTGGGTTTGATCCCCAGTAACTTATGGACAGGGTGTAGTCGTGTATCTTTGTAACTACTCCCAGCACTTGGGAGGTGGAGAGAGGAGGATCAGCAATTCAAGGCCAGGAGGCCATACCTGAGACCCTGTTCGTTCGTTCCTTCTTTCTTTCTTTCTTTCTTTCTTTCTTTCTTTCTTTCTTTCTTTCTTTCTTTCTTTCTTTCTTTCTTTCTTTCTTTTTAATACAGTAAAACAAGAACATTACAATAAAACCTGTTCTTTTCATCTAATGCTTCCTTTCTCAGCAACTCCGGTAGCTCCTTCACAGAATGCTGTCCTGCTTGGGAATGACCTATCATGTGTTTTAGGTCTCTGATGCTCCCTTCTTGTGGGCAGCCAAAGGCCCATCATGTTTCCCTCCCTCTTTAGCTTCTCCTCAGCTGAAATTCCCATCACTACATGTCTGCCTGCAGACTGTCCACTCCCTTTTTCTTGTTTCCCTAATCTGCTTAAGATCCCTCCAGTCGGACTGATTTATCTTTGACCTACATATCCTCTTTTCCTTTGTTGCTAACGTCAACCCTAAGATCCACCGCAGTCTTTGTTGTATTAGAAACACTCTTGGGTTTATTTGGAGTGAAAAGGACTGTGTATTTTTCATTTCAGAACTGAGTTGTGTGAGATTAGGAGAATGAGTCAAGGGAATCTCTCTAAGAAGAGGCAAGTCTCTGGCACAATGCTGCAGGCGCCTTGAATAGACCTTCAGGAAGTGACCTTACTTCACAGACAAGCCTTGCTTGCCTTTTGAAGCTGTCTTTCCACCTCAGCACACATCAAATAACCCTTGACTCTCCACACTGATATGGCAAAGTACGTTTCTGTGGCAGGGTCGGCATTCTGGGGAGCAGTATTCAGTGTTCCTGGTGGCAGAGATTGGCCAATAAGGTTGTAAATATGGAGTGGATTTAAATGTAGCTGTGTTGGG